>CM038007.1:16009532-16609532 GCA_021234005.1 Nephelium lappaceum
TACCATCACAGATATGCCTAAATGCCATAGCTGCAGCAGCAGCTGAATCTTCCGATGTACCCATGCCACTTGTGAGAATACCAAGGACAGAAGCCAAAATAGATGGATCACTTGATGCAGCATCAAGCCACTTTGAATATGCCCCAATTGTTAAGCACACTGAGAATTATTAGGTTAAATAATGACACCATTCAGATATTGCTGAATTAATAATAGAAGCATTATTTGAAATTAAAAATAAAATAAAATAAAAATTTAACTACAGCCTCAGGAGATGATGATCCACCATCTCCACTCTCTGAGAACAGCTATAAAACTTCCCAAAAGAAAGAAATAAATAAATAAAATTTCTTAACCAGCATACCAGTCTGAAGCAATTGGGGCTGTTGAGGAAGTTTTGGAAGCAAAGCCATAACCTGTGTTAAAAAATAAATAAATAAATAAATCATATTCTCGAACTTCAAACAAACATCTAGATACAATAAGAACATATTAATTCAAATGAACCAAAAAAAAAAAAAAAAACAAAGACAACAGCATCTACTAACAAATTAAGACTATGTTTTTAATTAGATACTAATTAATTAAGAGCCTTAACCTTGATAATTACTGATTTGTAAATTGCAAAATACTCAATCAATAATGCAAAACAAATCTAAAGCAAAATAAAGGTATCAAACTCAGGAACCATTCTCAAAATGCCATCCTATGGCTGTAGAGTTAAAATATGTATGTTATAGGATCGACAAACACATTAAGGAAACATGCAAATTAAGCTACAGCAATGTAGACATGTCCTGACCATCAATGGCAGCCGCTAATATAACCTATCTCCATAGAATATAGGGAATCAAGGAAGGATGCAAAACAAAATTGAGGAACACTCGTACCTGGGGCATTACTTCAGCTTCCATAACAGAAACATAATTAGATATGGCTCGGATGCAAAATAAAGCTGCCTCTGCCAGACGCCATTTACTATCTTCATTTCCACAGCAGGCTACACCCTTGGATAAATATAGAAGACATAAACCACAGAAAAGGATGTTGATAAGCTAACAGCACAAAAAATCATAATAGTAAAATAAAACTTCTAAAACCTTTTTTAAGTACGATTGAAGAATCACAATCATTTGGGACAAAAAAAATGAGGGAAAGAGGAGACAATTGCACTTTACAAACTAACTTTTCACCTTCTCCAAAGCTATACAGAACATAAACAGTCAGAAAATTTACAAATCATTTTCTCTTTTTCATTCCTCTCCCTTTACAAACACAATTCTTTGTTACAACTCTATTTCCCACCACATGTCAGACAGCTAGCTTGGCACATGGACCAAGCCCAAATAAAAATACACAACAAATTCAAATATAATCATGTACGCAAAATCAAACCCAGGACTCTTGGGCAAACCAAACTCTAATAACATGTTAGTAACCAATAGGCACAAAGGGTAAGTTGAAAGGAAAGGACCAAACTAATGATATGAGGCTCTTCTAACAACATAAAACAAAATAAAAGAAGTCTCCCTGGAAAGTATCCTCTAACACCACCATGAAAGTCAATATCAGCTGCACCTTTTAGTAGCTCTTTATAGAACCATCAATGTGAAAGACAAATTGATTGCATTTTGTATTATTAGTACTCTTCACGCTTGCCAATGCAGATTTATCAGCACTGAAACTAGTGTCACAAGAAATTTAACTTTACCATGCAAGCTATTATGTATTTTCTGAGTTTGTCATGCATTTTGGCTAATCAATTGGTATTTAGTTTACCAGTCAGCAGATCATAAAATGAATCCAACAAGACTCAAGGCAGCTGTAATAATAACAATTCTTACAGGGTTCTGACTTAGTGTTGAGTTGATGCTCGCTTAAATATAATAAACAACCATTCGATATGATTCTGGCTCATATACTCATAAGACTATGTAAATTTAATCTACACAAACATATATCAGTACCATCCGTTTCAAAAACCAATAGCATGCTCCAAAACTTTGAAATTAAAGAGAAACAAAGCAAAAGTTATTACAACTTCATTACAAATGGAAATTAACCTTCCCCAAACAATGCAAATGATACCCACCTCAACAAGCTTCATGTAAAGAATTTTCAACGTTGCATCACCACCTAAAACTGATGCTGCATCAATTAAGACATCCGCAACAGCTAGCAACATCACAGATTCCGTTAGCGTTGAAGAAGTGCTATACGCCAGGTCTCATCAAGATGAAAATATAAAAGAAGAGGCAGATGTAACAACCTTCACATTCAAAAGATAAATGTGACTAAATCACATAGAATAAGAAGCAAGATACAGGATATCACTGTACCATAGGGTAACATATCATCCTTTTGACTATGTTAGAGGACAAGAATACCAGATAACTAGATCGTCTTTGACCTATTTCTATAAGAAAGAACTTACACATAGGTTTCAAACTTCATATCCTACCCAATCAAGCACTATAGCTTCACTCCAATTACACTTAAACTAAAAAATGACTTAAAAAAAAAAAAAAAAAAAAAAAAAAAACAAAACAAAAAAAAAACCAAAAAAAAAAAAAAAACAAAAGCAGCATTACATAATAGATATTAATAGAGCTTCAAAATCATATGCCCAACAGTACAGGAAATTAGTTGTTAGTGCTAACTCCAACTCCAAATCATTACATCTATCCAATACTTCAATAATTACAACCAAACGATATTAGATTGTATTCTAACATCAGCTTCCACTGTTCCACGACAATAAACAACAACCAGCTGCTTTGCATGCTTCAATGATGAAAGAACAATTTCTAAATCAACATCCACATAACCCATGAAGAAACTTTGAGAATTACTAGATGAAGTAAAGGAAATCCAAACACTAGACGTCTAACTATTACCATATCTAGTATGTTTAAATTCCTTGAGGTCCTCCAATGAAAGGTCTTGATAATCTTGTGGGTATTGAACTCGGAAGCTAACCTGAGAAAAGCCGTAGCACCCACAAGCATTAGCCAACAAGCCGCATCTTCTAGTCTGTTAAAATTTTTTTAACGGAAGTATTTATCAATTACTTGATCAGCAGACTCACCAAGGATACAAGAGATTCATAGGCTGGACAAAAAACCTGCAACCTTCTGTTTCTCTCTGCTTCAGCAGATGCTTCATTTCCATATGAAATACAGGAATCCCTACAACATCAGAGTCATTATGATTAGAACTTCATACTGAAAATAGACTATCTATCTTAGTAGAGGTATGTAGGAATCACCTTCTAATCAAAATGACCTGAAGACTGTGCCAAAAGTTAAATGTCATTGAAGCAATATCATATTCTGGGTGTGAAGCAACATCCAACAACGCCCGTGCTATCAACATTGATTCTTCTGAACCTGTAGAAAGAAATTTATTAACCAAAGTGACGGTAGAATGACCTAACTCATCAAACCTGTAGCAAATTTGAAGTAACTGGAAGTGATCTGAGACATAGGAAGCATAAAGCATACAATAATTGTTAAGATTTTCAACAAATAGCAAAAATGCATACCATTTGCAATCAATTCAACATATGAATCACCCATGTCGGCAAATAAACGAGCAATGGCTTTCACATCTTCTTCATCCTGAAGGTGAATATAGAAAGTAAACAGGAAAAACAAAAAACAAAAAAAAGATCTGTCAGATTGCAAGGACTTTAATTAGTATGCACTAAGGTTCTATATGTTGCCAGATACCATAAAAGTTCTTCTGAAATGTTAACTATCAAAATATCAACAGTGAACAGGCAGAAATCTTAAGAGTGGACCAAAAATCTATAGGAAGAAAGCCATAAAGCTTATTTCTGACTATATCTTCTGATGGTAGAACATCTACAATACATAATGTCCTGTATTGTGTCATATTCATATCTTTCTTATATGCACACAGATACATATTTTCTTGAAATAGCATATAAGATAACATCAAATCAAGCTAAATACCAAAGATTTAAATCATCTTGACCATTAATGATGCAGCTTTAGAATTTAATGTACTAAAACACTTTTTTCCCCATCTTGAAATGGGGAAAGTTTAAATCACAGGAAAACACTTAAGAGGAAGAGATGGTCCTTTTTCTTCATTAATATGAGAAAAAATACTGAGGGAAAAACAAAGAAAACCGTAAATCATTGCTTGATGACAAAGTGAAAGATTACCGGGAACTCCTTCCTGCATGGCACATTATGTACACATGTTCATGCTTGCGCACAAATGTCAGTGCTCACAATTTTAAAATGAATTATCTTCATCTACACTGTATGTGAGAATGAAGCATACAACTTATTTGATAAAATTTCCACATAACTTCAAATTAACTCAGCTGGGCAGGTGTATGAAATGTTTGTATCTCATGTATGTAGCTACAGACAAATGTTACATGGGGATTAGACAAATTATCGAATTTATTCTGTATCACGACTCAGCCAAATCAGTGATCATTTTATGATTAAACATCAGTATAGAAGTAATAAAAATAGTGATAAGTTTTTAAAAATTCCAATTAAAAAATGAATTCAATATATTTGAGAAATCAATAAAGTCACAGGACCTAGCTAAAAGAGCAACACAAGGCTTTTAAAAATCATATAATTCATCCAAAATAGCACAAGATCCTTAAATGTAGCACTCAAGATTCAACATGTCCCAAAGTTGACACAGGAATTAAGATATATCATATATATGTTGTACTGTATTCACAATCAAAGGCCTACCACTTCAACGGGAGATATTGTATTCCTACAACAATTTACTACAATGACTCAGATCATTCATAGGGTGTCCCCATAGGTATTACACTAAACTTTGCAATACGCCAATACCTTTGATGAATCTGAAAGCTGGGCCTTTAGACTCATTATTTGAGGCACAATTACTTGAATTAAGTGCATGTTTACAGCAGCAGCACCAGAGCTCCCAGCCGCAGAGTAGTGTATCAATTCAGAGATGACTGCAAAGACGAAAAGGAAAGTTATTTCTACCAGTGAAAAGAGGAAACACATGAATTATGTCCAAAACTTAAAGTGTGTTTGACATGGTTTGTCTATTAGCCCAAAAAGCTTTTTAATGTTGAATGCTCTTTTGATTTTATTTTGATTAATTTGATATCAATGCATGAAAAAGATTTATAATATTAATCGAAGAAGAGTTTTCCTTTTCGTAATTCACCAATATTGAAGCTCTTTTACAAACATATTGCTTGTTTCTCCTTTTTGTAATTCATTACTACCCAACTCTTTTATAAATATTTATTGTCAAGCAATCTATTAACTTAGAAATACTTTTAATTAAATACCAAACAACACAATGCTTTTAACTACTCTATAGAGCTCTACTAGTAAAAGATCTATCCCTAGAAGCTTTACTTGAAATGCCATTCCAAACACAACATAATTTAGTTGTGAAAACTTTATTAAACCAAAAACCTCAATAATACCCTAAACAAACTATGATTAGTGCCAAGATAGAATTAATATTAGCTAGTTTGAAATGTTATACCATTTACAGATGCCTCAGAAAGTATCTCAGAATGCAAGCTTGAGAGGGCTGTAAGTACCAAAGGATGAGAGGCAAGTACAGAGCCAGGGATCCTGAAACCAATATAAGGTCAAATAAATTACATATAATTTATGCCAAAATCAATTTTGCCAGCAATTACCATTTTCCAAATTGTCTCTAGCAATATTGCACTTTTAACAAACTATATCCTCAAGTCTGAAAACCACAAAACTCCTCTGTGTAATTCCATTCTAAATGAGAAAAAGTCTCATAAAACACAAGTAAAATTTATTGGGTGCGTGTGTTGGGAACAAAGCAGTGTAAAACACTTACTTATGCTTTAATCGAAGCCAAGATGCAAATGCCTCAAGAACCTGGCAAATAAAAAAAGGCTGAAATGATCAAAAAGCCACTTGCTGAAACACTTGAACAGCAAACTTCTTTAGATACTAATCTTTTGTTGAGCTGAAGGGATTTCAAAATTGTTCATATATGAAGCAGAAAAATCTAAAACTCAGAAAATTGCCAAAAGAAAAGTACCCAACACTGCATACATATTGTTGGTGGAAGTGAGTAGCTGAAAGGGATAAGACCAAGCTAGGGGAAAAAATATGTATAGTTTTAGAAAACTGTCCATCCCATCCCACAAGGTACCAAATTTTATAATACAAAATAGAAAACCATGATTAATTATCTATTGTTTCTTATTCACAAAAGCCCTTAGCCATACAACCTCAAGAACCTTGTATAAAAGCCAACATACAAAAAGTTAAAACATTTAGATCACTATCATTGAGCAGAAACTTTGAAATGACAACTTCTCTTTCGACCACAAAAATGCACAAAACCATCAGATGATATTTTCACAATTCTCAAGTGGGCAACCGGATGAGGGGAACTCTCTTTTATAAGAGCTATATTTTACTCAATAAGAACGAGGGATTTAACAAGAGGAAATATCCCTACCTGTTCCTTGAGTTCACTAATTTGCAAACAAGCTGTCAATATATTAAGAGCAACCTCCATCTGAGAAGTCAACTCTTTTTCAAATTGCCGACGTCTTTCTGGACGAGCTGCTATTTTGTAGTTGAATACTTCCTGAAGCAAAGACAAACCAAAAGAAAGGAAAACTGGCATAAGAGTCAACGCAAAAACGTTTTTAAGTTACAAACAAGCTAAAAATTATAAAATCTGTTTAAGGACTAAAGCATTCTTGTGATCCACCTAAAAGATAAGAATCCAGCATAATTAAGGTCCCTAGATCTACACTGGAAAGAGATAAGAGCACACAAAGGTGTACCATACTGACTTTCCTGACTAAACTAGTCAGACGATTCTACATTCAGTATGAATGCCAACAATAAAATATTAGAGAAAATGCATCAATGTTACTTAGCCAATTCTGATATGAAAAATCCTTTTAACCTATTAACAAAGAAACTCTTTTAACTGATTAACAAAGAGCTCCATAACATTTGACCAAGTTCAACAAAAAGAAGGACAAAAAATAGGATTCTGAAATCTTGCATCATGCAATATTATGGATAACAGTAATTAAAAAATAATAATAATCAAACTGAAAAATTTAAATTATGAACTTCCTCATGAAAACAAACATTCCTCCTTTTGCTCAATTAAAATCAAGCCAAATCATTCCTCTGCTTAAAAGAAAAAGAAACTTAAGAGGAAAGAAAAGGCAGTATGTAACTAAAATACTGACTACTACTACTGCATAAAAAATGTATTCACAACACATTATCTATAAATACCTCAGGTAAGACTGTAAGTAGCTCCAAAAATCCAGGCACATATTCTGGATGGGAATTCATCTCATCCTGTAGCCAAGTCACTATACCACCACCTCTCCAATCTTCTGCAGGAACATGTACAGCCAAGGCAGCCACCGCAATGCTAATCTGCAAACATAAAACAATCAATACAATTACTTCTCTTGTTAGTGCAAAGTTGCAACAAAATGTCTGCTAGTGAAAGAACTTCCAAAACCATACCTGAGTCCTGACTTTCGGAGGGCCTTTATGAAACTTTTTTAATAAGGTCTGCATTAATAAATGCATGGTATTGAGTTCCATTAACGATATAAGGGATATTCGAGCATTATGAATATGATCACATGAATGTATGTTCGCATAAAACAAATAGAACCACTACTCTTAAGACAGATATTTTAACACAAATAATGGTTGACAGTGAGCAGCAACAGGTTACAAAAACTTGATTCACATTTGTTCATGGAAAGCAACTAGATAAATATAAAGTTGCTTCCACGTGTAAATCTTTGTATAATTTCATGAGCAACCACAAAACATGAATCTTTAAACAACAAAACCAGCAACTTTTGACAAATAATCTGTAAGGAAGATATCACCATCAGAGACTACTTTAGAAAAAAATCTGGCATTATTTTGCATCCTATGACTTCATAAAGCAGTAAAGAAGAAAGCATTAAAAAACCGTATCTTTGAAATTAAAGGTTTCAGGATGCTAACATCCAAGCAGATCATAAGCTGCAGAAACCCATCTACTACCAAGCCAACATCAACAATTAATAAAGCTTCAAAAAACAGAATAAGAAGGTAGCTAAAGGAATTCAAAACACCCATGAACTAAAACAGAAAAGCAGGTAATTTTTCACCGCATGCATCTCCTATTATGCTGATTTTAAATGTATCCTGATAACAAAAGTATCAGATCACAGTGTGATCCACAAATATAGAGCGCAGAATCCACAATAACCTCTTAATTGTATCATAATCAAGAAAAAAAAAAAAAAAAATCAGACTTTCCCAGCCCCTAGAACATCCTGTCAATAATTTCAGAGAATAAAAACAGAATGGACATAGAGGTTTACTTGACTTTCGCTACTCAAGCGGCACTGAGGAACGCAAAGACAGAAACCACAAAGAAGCAAGTATCCATTCCTTGCCCCCGGTCACAACCCTTGCTACAAGTAGTTACCCAAACTTCAACTCAGCAAGTTTCTTGGTAGTATGCATCTTTCATGTCAATGAGGTTTTACTTAAAACTATATAAGATAATTCAGTCCCCAAACCAAAACTTCTTCAAGAAAATTTTCTAAATATTATAAGTGATGAAGGTACAATCAAAAAAATTTAACTTGGCCTTTCTTCAATATAAAGCTAGGGATGGTCTCTCATCCTCCTACATTTCAGAAACATGGCATACAAAAAAGAGAGCAAGTGAAAAAGGAAAAAGACAATGTCACTGTTACAGTCCCTTGTGCAACAATCCAATCATAGCATCTTAACCAAAAGCAGGAGTTCTACAGCATTTCTAACAAAGATTTTACTCTAATTTCATTAATGCATGCAAGTGCATATTAAAATGTCAAGAAAAGCAACATGCAAAACATATTATTAGAACTGGGAAAGACTTGCTAACATCTTCATGCAATGAATATGGAACCAACATAACTCATTTGATAACCTTAGCCATACAACCAGCAAATCACAATTTGAGTTAACACTCATAGTTCAGTTTCAAGGATTAGTCAATTGTTAGGAACATGCTTATGGTACTGTCAACTACAAAATATGAAATTTAAATCCAATAATTTTCGACGGTTATAGAAAAATTTGCACCCACTCACATTCAAGGAATCCTGTAATGCATGAACAGCTTCAGATGGTAGTTCTTCAATATCTCGTTGCACCTATAAATCAGATCTAGAAAGTATCAAAATTTGTCATGACTAAAAGTAAAATAACAATAAGTTAAACAAGATTTTAGTGATATAGATAATACACCACTTATAATATTTCTCATAATATATACAATTTAAACAAAACTCAAAACCACTAGGCTATGAATGACTAGTTTTAGATCAGAAAGTCTACGAATACTCATGATACATGAGAAAATAATACTAATTGATATACACCGATACCTTGCTTCTGAGTGTCTGAGAACAAAAGATCAAAGTCTCTAGATTGCTAGTGGCGTCATGAAGCAAATTATCAGCGACCTGAACCAGACAAAACATTTATAAATCATACATACAAATAGAAATTCGCCTAAAGGGATAAACAACAACACAGAATTTAAACCATGAAAATATAAGTAAAATTTACAGTGAGAGTTAAATCAGAATGGAGCCAATTGGAATAGCTCAAACATCATATAAGAGCATAACAAAAAGAGATAAAATAAGCATATGCAAAGCTCAATCCCTTAAATCTCAGAGCAAACACATTCTTAACAAGCACTCTACAAGATGAAGTACAGTAAAGCACCAGAAAGTTGACAAAACAAAATTTTGGACGAATTCTTTTAGAGGAGAAACAAATAAAACTTGCTTCCCAATTTGATCTGTAGCCTTATCTTTATAATTTCGAAAGGATAATACAACAAAGCATTCATATTTTTGCCTCGTGAATTGACTGTTCAAGTCAAACAGAAGCAGTGTCAAGAAATTCACTGCAAAAGACTTGTAATCCTATAACTCAAATCATCAAAGCCTCCATCAAATCATATCACACGCGCTAAAAAATTTCCTTCATCAATTCCCTTCATATTTTTAAGCATAAACTCCATTTAGAGCATGTACAAGATTGACATTCGAATAAATACAATTATAGCCCAAAAGGACGACATGCCCAATATCAAACTACGGTGCTCAAACAGCTTCAAGCTAGGACCACAAAAACAGTTCTAGAAAATAAATAATACTCAAAATTGCAGCCACAGAGATGGAGATTTTAGAGAGACAAACAAACAGATAAAACCCAATGTGCAGTGGAGTTTATACACAAAGTTCTGGGTATTGTTTTTCAGGTTTTTCACAAGTTTTGTATTCACCAGGAACAAATTTAATCACTATAAATAACTAAAATACAAAATATTTTTGAATAATAGTCATTCTATTATTTAACTTATAATGCAACATTAGTTTAACTGTATACATTAGCATTGGGCAAACTGTAAACAAAGAAAGGATAAAAAAAAAAAAAAAAAAAAAAAAAAAAAAAAAAAACAAACAAACAAACCTACATTCATTGTATCGTAAGAAATTGCAATTAGTTACATTCTATTTTCCATTTTCACGTTCAGTTCATTTGGCAACCAAAGTAAGTAAAATGGTGATCATAAACCCAAGCAAGCCTAGCCGAAACTCTTGGTAACGAAAACGCACAATTTCAAATGCAAGGTAGTAAAAGCCTTACTTGCTTTTAGCTCAAAGTCATACACAATTCCAATCGTTCTAGAAACAGAGAATAATACTATTAAAGGAAATAGATAGTACACCAACGAACGCTCAAAATTCAAACAAAACCCTAAATATAAAAACATATAGACAAATTTCAAACTTAGGCTCTTGAATTTCTAAGTAAAAATCCAATCTAACTAAAAACAAACAAGAAAAAGGAAAAATATAAAACGATAATCATCACAGATACACTAGACAATCCAGATAGCAACACTAGATAATCGAAGTAAAGCTGAACGAGTCTCGGATGCTTGACTCAACCTATGACTCTGTAGAAGATAAAATAGAGAATAGAAAACAATGAGAGAGAGAAAAAAAATAGGTACCTGCCAAGCATCGAGGGTGCGTTGAAAATCCTGCAACCATCGATCGGCTTGCATACGGACGGCATCGTCGGGGTGATGGTACAGTGCGTTTAGGGCTTCTTTTACTGTGTTTTGGAGCTCCAAGCTTCTCTCCATTTCAAAAATCGAATTGAAAGAACCGGACACGACACAGACAGATATAAATATAAAGAAACTTTTAGAGTGAGAGTGAGAAATATAGAGAGAGAGAGAGAGAGAGAGAGAGAGAGATGGGAGACCTCAGTGCTGTGGTTATTAATCTGATTAATTAGTGTGACACTCTATTTTATAATTTTTTTTGAGGCATTTTTTTTTTTTTAACATTTGAGGCATCTATTTTATAATTTTTTTTAGAGGCATTTGACAATCTCATACTTACTATAATTTGTTTTTGTTAATTTTTTTTTAATTATTGACTAATATTAGATGTTTTAGACACTAATATGAGGTGTTTTAGTGACTTCAAAAAAAAGTATATTAGATGTTTTGGATTTCTTTTTGAAAGCTTGCTTAGAATAAGTAATGTCTTTTCTACATATATTTGTAAAATATAGTTGTTGGACATAAAACCTTAGTATTAGATGTGTCAAGGAGAAAATATACATATTTAAAATTTAAATATTAAAAAAATATTTTTAATATTTACAACCTAAATATTAGAGAAGTATCATAAATTATATGGATAAAGGTTAAGAATTAAAATTAATTGAATTTAAATGTTTAATTTTATAAATTAAATAGAAATCAATGAGTTACAAAGACAATTAATATTAGTTTTTATTTTTAAAAAAATTATGACAAGAGATATTGGAACCTATGATATTATTAGTTTTTATTATCAAATCACACTAGTTTAAAAAAAGAGTTTTTGTTTTTCAAATGAGTTAAAAAAAAAACGAGTTACCTAAAAGTTTTTCAAACTGTGTGAGGGATGAAAATAATTTATATTTGAGCCGCAATTATGTAGTTTTTTTTTTTTTTTGGAAGTGAAAAACAAACAAGAATGAAACGTGAGGGTTGTGATTTGTGTTTGTAATTTGTTGGGAGAGATTTAATTATGAGAGGGTGCGGTTTTGGCGCTTGCACTGAGGACGGAGTGATCGGTATCGATGAAGATAGAAGGGAGTGAATGACAGCCGTTCGATCTGAACATTTTTGACTTGCTCTCGGTCTTTTTGAGTTTAAGATTTTGTTTGCATCGAACAAGGAGTGTACTTTACCATGCCTACCTGGACGCGTGGCTTATCGATGGATTGATCACGCTGTTGGGCCCCACTACACAGACTGTCTGCGTAGAAAACCCTGTTGGACGGAATCATTCCGTCTACGTGTCAAATTGTCAATTACTTTTATTAGTCGGACGGGTTATTTCATCCTACCACTAATCTCATTCATAAATTATAACTCTTAAATTCATATCAATCCAAAAGTTATAATTTATAGATAAATTATTATCTTATCTAATCACTAACTTTATCTATAAATTATAATTCTTGAATTGATATCAATCTAAAAATGATAATTTATAGAGAAATTTATAATTAAATAAGATAACTAAATCATGATTTAAGTTAAATCATTCAAAAATTAATATATTATTTTACTTTTTAAGTGTCTCGATCACCGAATAGGGTTTTAGTCCGTCGTGTACATGCTTGGAAGAGGTTTGTACATATCAAAAGGATGTTTTAATGACAATAACTCCTTTTCAGTTCTATTTCTACATTGTGTGGTTGACACAAGAACTTTTGGATGATTACAGAAGTTGCTGCGCTTAAAAAAAAATTAAAAAAAAAATCAGATTTTAAACTTTTTTAAACAGATTTTATAAGTTTTTTTATAATATTCAAAAATAAAAAACATTTTGGTGATATTTTATTAATTACATTATGGTTTTTAGTATAAAAACCTTAATAAACATATCAATCTTATACATCACTTTTAATAAATTAATTATATAAAAGAGTCTAAAATGTCTGGAGTTAATATTTCCATCCTTTATCACCAAAATCCCTGTCCGTCCAGCATTTTTACAATGAATTTCCTCTCCTCTCCATTCCATGCCACTCATTCTTCTTCCCCGTCTTCTTCTTCTTTTTTCCACTTTTTTCTTGCGTCTTTCATTTTTAACAAAGAGCTCGCTCCTAATTAGATGAATATCAAAAAAGGTCACAACCAAATGGCCTCTAACTTTTAACTTCTTTTCTTTTTTTTATCCGATATTAATATGTTAACACAATCATTTAGAGGTACACTACATAGCTCAGAATTATGGTCCAAAAATGCGGTGGAAATTGAAAATCTGAGATGCATCTTTAACTCAAATATGTCAGTTGTGATAAGATCAACATAACATCTGATATTAAACATTACATGATCGCTTCATAGAGTGTAACATGATAAATCAGTGACAATCATCATTGGATAATTATTATGAACATCCTTGTGGGGCAAGGGCGGCTCCGAAATTTTGAATGGTTACGGATGGTTACATGTACTACCAAAAATAACATCTGAATTATTGAACATCACGGGTCTAATTTATCATACTCTTCATTATTTTTTTATAAAGATTCTGGATATTGTACAAACTTTTTAAGTATCTGATTGAATTTAATGGTTGGATTCATTTAACAAATAATAATTTCATGTAACTGACACATTAGTTAGCACGAATTTGGACTATATGTCTTTGACTATCGACATTTCGTGGTGGTTTTGCTTTGTCATTTGTGCATATCTTCATTATCTTGTTACTGTTTTTATTTTTTCTTATTTGTTAAAATATGTATACGTCCCAAATTTACGTGAACGCAACATCATAAAGTGCTTTTCAAAAAAGGAAAAAATATCATAAAGTGATGAAGAATGACAATTTTATATGTCAAAATGAGATCAACTCAATTCCGTCCTTTTTTTTCCCTGCTGAATTTGAGAATTCGATATTTCAACACGGGAACATTTACAATAGTTAATAACCATATTTTGTTTCCAAAAAAAAAAACATATTTTCTATTTTCCTAGTGTTTTAGTCATGTCTACTTCCCAACAAATAACATCGAAATTTTGAAATCCATATCAATGCTAACCTTAAGGCTCCGTTTGATACACGAGATTGGAATTAAGTGAATTAGATTTGATTGGAATTAAATGAATTTGATTGGATTTAAATGAAAAATCATCATCTCATATTTGGTAGAACTTTGGATTAAATTAAAAATTATATCATATCATGTTTTGTGTAAATTATAATTGAATTCGAATAAAATTAATTTAAAATTTAATTATATAAAATTAATTTTATAAAAAACAAAAAATCAAACATCATCTCCCACAATTCATCAATATCAAAAACCATATTTCATCAATATCATCATCTCACACAATTCAACATCATAAACCCACAGTTCATTAATACCATCAATTCAATTTATCAATATCATAAATTCAATTTATCAACATCATTAACAACATCATAACATTAACAAAAAAAAAAATAATAATAATAAATACAGAGGTTCTATTTGAACCTAGAACCAAATGATTATGGGTTGTTGAACTCAGAACCATCCCAAATCAAAAGAAAACGAAGAAAAAGAAGAAGAGAGGATAAAAAGGTCACATGAATGTATGATGAGAGAAGGAAGAAAAGTGAGAGAAAGAGATAAACGGAGAAAAGAGAAATAAGATGAAAAATGAAATCCTATCCCACCTAATGACACGGTTGTGGTTAGAACTGAAGAATAAAAAAGAATGGGAAGGGAACAAAGGTTAGGATTCAATCTCATTCATTCCAATTGGTCTCCAAACATAACATTTAAATAGTTTAGGATTTTTGAATCTCAATTTCATCTCAAATCTCATATACCAAACACAACTTGAGGGAATTTGGGATATCATTCTAACTGGTTTCCAAACATAGTATTTAAGTAGTTTGAGATTTTTGAATCTCAAACTTACTCTCAATCCAATGCACCAAACATACCCTAAGTTGACGAACATTAAACGATAACATGTTATACATAAATTGTCAATGGAAGTCAAAATTAACACGTATTCTAGATTTTTCAAATATATTGTTATCGTCATATAAGTATAGCAACTGGATGATGTGTTATTACAATTCGTATGCTATACCATATCATTTGGCATGTGATATATACATGTATATATATAATATTTTTATAATTAGGTATATTTGATTTTAAAAAGTAAGAACCAACCAATAAAATTCACCAATTACATTCCCTTTCATAAAACAAATTATCTCTCATATTTAATTGAAAATATAAGTGATGAATTTGATCGGTTGGTCTTTAAAACACCATATATATATATAAAATAAGATGGCAAATGAGGAGTTATTTCATCACATCTATCTAAAAGTATTTTGCCAAGGATTTGTAAATGCTTTTCATTAAAGGATGTGAAAATAATTTCATAAGCAAAATTAAAATCTCATAACTAAAAGATAATACTTGTTAAACACAATATTATAAATACATAGTCGGTATTAATGTGTTAAGAAAGAGATTATGAATCAAATTTAAAACTCTTAATTAAAAGGTATTTTTCAAATTTCATTCTTTAATTACAATATCAAAATAGGATTTTTTTGCCAAAATAAAAAGACAAAATTGTTTGTAGCCCACAACAAAACCTTATTTATTGTATCTCAAAATCAAACTATAATTAATTTTAGTCCCGTAGTTGGTGGTGCGGTGCAGTGACATCCATCTCTTTGATGTGGCTCTTTTTGAGCCTCTAATCAAAGGTTCAAGCTATAGCATTCCTATATAGTTTGTGAGTGATTTTCCCACTTCGCGCTTTACTTTTGGATTGAGTGTCAGTATCCTAATTAAGAAAATCCGGCAATGATAAATATATTTGTAATAAAAAAAAAATCACTTTTAGCCTGTTTGGATTTTAGATAACATTTCGCATATATTAAATATTGCGCAAACATATATAGGTTGAAAACAATTGAAATTTTGTTTATAATAAAAAATGATTAACTTTTTTTGACAAAAAAAACACTATTTTGTGGGACCTTTTTAAATAAATTTCACAAACTGTTCTAAGATACTAGATGCAGTGTGATGATTACAACTTTAACTTTAAGATATAATCAAGCTAAATGAGCTACTTTGATCATAAAGTCATATTTAACAGTGGCATGATTTATACTTTTTTAAAAATATGTTAATCATTTTCTTATTTTTTATACAGTCATAAAAAAGATGAGTAAATGGGGCCACATTTTGTACAAAGAAACCGTCAACAAATTACTCACATCCTATAGGTCAAGAATTATCATACAAAGTCAATTACAAACCGGACGGAACTCGTAGTTATGTTGTTGGTGCCGTTGATAAATGCCAAAGTGCCTTCCTCCTCTCGGGTTTTACTGTATGAGTTTTACATCTAATAAAAATATTTTTCTTATCAATTTCTGGGGGCAGATGCTCTTCGTGTGGGCCACTCCCCCATTTTCATATGGATTGATCTTTCTTATATAGGAATAGCTCTCCAAATCACGTTATCAGTAATCAATCTCGATTGATTTTAGTAGTTTTTTAGACGAATTTCAATAATAAAAAAAAATAAAATCGATGGGACCAAATTGACTTAGTCCAGTTAGTGCGAAAACAGAAAGCCTGAATAGGGGTGGGCAAACAAAGATAAAAACTCGAAATCGACCGTAACCGAACCAACTTGAATAAAAAATGTTGCTTCTTGATTAAATCTTAGGTCGGATCGGTTTTAATCTCTGAAACCGACCCTAGTCCGTTTTCGGGGCAGCTTTGGGTCGGACAAAATCGAAATCCACCCGAAAACCGATTCTATATATATATCCTAAAATCCCTAAACACTCTTACACCCTCAAACGGTCAAAACCTAGTCTCTCGAGTGTCTGTCCATCCTCCCAGCCCCACATACGCGGGGACGTCGTTATCTGGGCCCCGAGCGATGGAGGAGTTTTCCATGGAGAACGGGTCAGGCGTGGACTTGAAGCCGAAGCCGAGCTTGTTGAGGATGTTCATGGGGGGTTTGTAGTGGGAAAAGGGTCCTGAAGAAGAGAGAGTGGTGGGGCTGGGTGTAGAGGGAGAAAGAGGGAGGTTGGGGGTGGAGAGAGAAGAGGAGAGGTGAGGTGGTCGTGGAGGAAGATTGAAGGGTGCTCTTGTGGTGGTGGTGGACCTTGTTTCGGTTTTGTTTGTTTTTTTGGGTGCCATTGGAGGCCCATTTTCAAGGCCCAAACCGAGCGTTCTACTAGGGCGACAAAGAACATCCAAGACTAGCAGTGGGAATCACGCAGATAAAGTTAGTTGATGCCAATTTCACGAAATCAACATTGCGAGTATCATTAATTTACCGTTGAAGCTGCTTTGTTATAAACCAGAACTCCTTCAAACTAACAACACAAACATAAAGAAAGTATCAATGGCCACTGCAGCAGAGAACTCATCTCAGGACGTATACATACCGCAAGAATGGTTGGAGGCTGCAGACTCCATCGTTTACGATGCGAACACTTCACCTCCTCCTATTGCTTTGGTTTGTGGAGCCAAAAACTGCGGCAAAACAACTTTCTCTCGCCACCTTGTCAACATTCTCCTTCAGAGGTGAACTCCTTTGCTTCATGAATTTGATTCTTTTAATTGGGCATTTTAGACTTCTTATTTGTGTCTTTGTGTTTTCAGGTACAGAAAAGTTGCTTATTTGGATACAGATGTTGGACAGCCAGAGTTTACTCCTCCTGGTTTTTTATCACTCACTGTGGTAGACAAACTGACTTCAGGTATCATTGTTCTCTCTGCACATCTGCTCAAGCCATTGTTGTTGTTTTTATTTTTTAATTTTTCAATGTGGTTTTCTTCTTTGTGGTTTTAGACTTTGTTTTCTGGTTAGTGATACATGGTGCTGTCTTTTTGTCTCGTTTTATTTGTATATAGATTTGGCAATTCCGTGCCTGAAGACACCAGAGAGGTATACATTGTTGAGCTTGTCTGGCCTCTGATAATTTTCATTATATTTATTGAGAATTTCAGTGTTGCTCTGAGAATGTATTATTTATCTAAATGTCTGTCTAAAACATATTGTCTGATTAAATGTTTCTATAGGTTTTTTTTTTTTTTTTAATTTTTTAATTTTTATTTTTTATCCTAGTAGAAGAAGTTGATCATTTAAATGTTGATTTTTTCATGGTTTTGTTGATTGATTTTCTAGCTTTAATCAACAGTTAGTCGATTGTTATTGTTATCTATATTATACCTCTGGATTTATTTTTGTGTTGTCTCTTTCCTGTCGTTTAAGAGAATTTATATACTTTTAGAGCTGGAAATAGATAATTCAGTGAATTGTAGTGAATTCAGTCTATATATTTTTAAGAGTTTAGCATTACTTGTGATTAAATGGACGAGATCCTTTATCGGGGACTTCATGATTTCGGGCTTCTTTAATGCCACTAGTCTTTGAGATTTTACTGTGGGTGGAACCGACTATCCATTGCTGTTCACCTTGTCATTCCTGAGCCAGATTTGTTGATTACCTGTGGTCAGTGGTCGCTTACAGTTTGATATTTATATTCTGTAGAAGCTTTTACTTTGGTGATGTTTCTTCAAAAAGGGATCCGACAGCATATTTGAAATATATCTTCACCCTATGTGACTACTATCAAAAGGAGTATTGCATGCTTAACAAGAGTGAAAGCCCTGGCAGGATTGAATTGCCTTTGGTTGTTAATACACCTGGTTGGGTAAAAGGTGGGCTTCTTAATATCTGTAATTCCATTTTCATTTCCCTTTTTTGTAAAGTGAATTAATTTTCCATTTTTTATGAATTACAGATTTTGTTGTGTTACATTTTCGTGTCTGATGCGAACATAAACTGTGATTCTATGATCATTATCTTCTTCTTATGTTCCAGGTATTGGTTATGATATGTTGGTGGACATGTTAAGGTATATTATGCCTACCCATGTGATTAAAATTAACATATCCTTCGAGAAGAAGAATCTGCCATCTGGAGCATTCT
The DNA here is from genome assembly GCA_021234005.1 of Nephelium lappaceum. Taxonomy (NCBI): domain Eukaryota; kingdom Viridiplantae; phylum Streptophyta; class Magnoliopsida; order Sapindales; family Sapindaceae; genus Nephelium; species Nephelium lappaceum. Next base: position 16,028,688 of record CM038007.1, read on the forward strand.
GGCTAGATGGTAACTGTAATGGGGATGTTAACCTTATAGAAATCAATTCAGCTCGCCAAGATGCTTTCAATAGATCGTAAGTTCTTAGCTTTTGTTGAGGTTGCCCTGCACTATCATACTTCTAATGTCTATAGATTGTACTAGCTGCTTTATGGTTTGCCTCTATTTTGTTTTGTCCTCTTTAGAATTATAGTACTGATGAATATGTGTTGATTTGACATGTTTGGCCTTTGTACCAATTTGTGGGTTGTGGGGATCGTTTTGTCTATGGTACTGTTCTTTTGTCTCCATATGGGTTTCAGTTTAAATTACTTAGAAAAGGCCTTTGTGTCATGCCAAAGTAATATTAGTAATGGAATCCTTTCAGTGCAAGTGACATATTTTACTAAGCATAGTATGAAGAGATTAGACACGAAATAAATGCTTGAAGATTATAATAACATGGTTGCTTAGCTACAGTACTTCTCTTTGAATTTGAATTTAGAATGTGTCAATCACCTGATTCTACCAACAGTGTTTCTTCTACAATTTCAAGTTATTGAATGTTTATTGAATCATGTTTCGAGGAGATGTATTTGTTTCTGAAAAAATGAAGGTTTGAGAAGATATGGCTTTTACACAATACATCATATCACCAATATATTTTACAGAGTGCTAATACAAAAGGATGCACGCGTTTTGCGGGATTTGCGGATAATGGCTTATTTTAGGCAGTGTTTCCCCAGTAACCAAAACCTGACTACAATTAAAGAACTTGCACATGCGCTGACTTCTCATCCTCCTTATGAAGTTCCGATAACAAGCATCACGATAAGGCATCTTTATTGCCAGGTTGGTTTTTGACAATTAATTGCTGTAGTTGTTCTGGTCTAGTGCTGTTTGCCCCATTACCAAGTTGATTTCTCTGTCTTATTCCTGTTCAATATGGGATATTTGGAAAATTTTAAAGAAAATACTGGTGATGACAGCTTGCTTCATACTTCTTCGCTTTATATTTATGTGCCTGAAAAAACCTTATATATGGTTTAAATGTTTTCTGCTAGGTACCTAGTTCTGAAATTTTCTACAGCTTGAATGCAACCATTGTTGGCTTGGCAATTAACTCTGATTCATCCGACAACTTACCTTGGTGTGTTGGCCTTGGTAGGTCACTCTCCACTGTTTTACTCTGATTACCAGTTGCTATTTCTTTACGATGTACCCATCTTGTGTTTGAATTAGTCATAATTTAGTCATGCTCTGTGCAGCTTACTTTGCTTATTATTGTTCGTATCTGTTTATTCTCAGTGTTATGACTTAAAAAATGCATGATAATTAAACTAAATTGCTTAATGCTCTTATAATACAGGGATTGTGAGAGGAATTGACACATCGAAGAATTTACTCTATGTGATCACGCCTGTCCAACCAAACATTCTGGAAAAGGTTGATCTCTTTCTGCAGGGTTTCATCCAAATTCCTACTAGCTTGTTGCAGGTAAGTGATTCTGCCAACAGAAGTAATTGGTTTTGAGAACAAAATGTGCTGATTTTTTTTTTTTTTTTCTGTCAAATCACCTTAAGTAAGACTGCTAAGTCAAAATTTATTTTATAAAATTGTGTTTTTATTCTTTTCCTCCCCAGGTGCAGGGATGCATGTCTCCATACATGTCTGCAAATGTGTTGCCCGCAAGCTAGCTGATAGAGTTACTGGTACTTGATAACTAGTTTTATTCAGTCTATGTCATAGGTGTTCTATTGAGTTCATACCACAAGCTAGTCTGATGAGATGACATTTTGGTTCAGGGTAGCACCTTGTTCTAATAGAATAGATACAAAAAATGGTCACCTAAATCTGGTTTTGAATGGGGAGCTTTATGCGACACATTTCTCTTACACTCAACTTAAATTTACAAAATATATCAAGGCAGGCAAATATTCATGTGCTCAAATATTAACCACTTTGGACCTGGTGAATTCAAAAGTTAATATGTACAAAACATAACACAGTAATTTTACCATGCAATTTTAAAATTATGTTTGGCTGAGCCTATGTTGAGGGATGGTGAATTGGAGGGGCCATTTCTGTTTTACTTGCAAACAAATGGTTCAACCATATTCTCAGATAACATGTAGCAACAACTTGGATGCTGCTTGAAGCAATTCTAATTATTCTTTGTGTTTCTACTTGTGCGTATGTTGTGGTTGAAATTTGGTGAATGACTGTGATGGATAAAAGAGCTAAGTTTTGTACCGGGTAAGTATCAAGCAAGAGGGTGTTGCAGTGAAGCTTATTTTCAAATCTTTGCTTGGACTTCCAGAAAAGCATCATGTGTACAGCCTTGCAGGATCAAAATAATTAATGTTAATAAATCTGACAATATACGAATTAGATATGAAAGAAATGAAGAATCAGGGCATTGTGATTGAATATCATAGTGCCTCCTAAGAGTCTGATTTCTACACCTACATTTTAAATATTAACCAATGAGTAAATGAATCTTGTGAAACAAATTGTTGTGTTTCAGTATCTACAAATTGCTCTTCAAAAATTGGATTTGTTTAATATTAAAATTTTCAGTTAAACAATAGAACAAGAAAATAACAGAGAGGGGTTCTCTAATAAAGAGTTATTTAAACTTAAAAATTGATGTGGTAATAATCTATGCAAGTGAGTCAGGTAATAAATTTTCACAATGTTATTATTATCATTGGATTGGGTGATTAGAATAAAAGTAGACTGCTTATGTGCATGTATTGATTGTGTGAAAGGTAGATTTTTGGGTGGCAATATTCATATTGTCCGGTGTACATTAGATTCCTTGATATAAATTAGTCAGAAATTTTCATTCAAATTTTATCGATTGTTAAAATTAATAAGTGCTTTGAAAATGCCTATGGTTTCAATTTCACCCGTCTATTCTAAAAACCACAAAGATTTCTTTATAATAAGTCAAATTCTTAAGGAAGGCGGAGTGAAATTAATCTGAACTATTTTTTTTAGCACACCCATCTATTCTAAAAATCACAATGATTTTTTTATAATAAGTCTCTTAAGGAAGGTGGAGTGAAATTAATCCGAATGATTTTTTATTTAGCAAACATCTTATTTTTATTTTTTTTCTGAGTAATGAGCATTTTAATTATTTCTTTTAAAGTGAAAGATTTGTATTGTTTTTGGCTCCTTCAAAGATAATCACAGCCATCATTTGCTGCTACAAATCAATTAATAAAATGTTAGTTTACCTAGGTCTTGTGCCAGCAACAAACCCCCCACTTAATAGCCATACAAAATGATGGTGTTTTTGTCTTTGGCTTTATTGGTTAGATAGGTACATGATAGACCGTTATTTCAGGTACATGGTCTTCCTAATAAACCTCAAACCTTTTACTCAGACATCACTATTTATGGCCAATTCAAGTTCACCATCCAAATTTTGAAACCTAAACTTGAAACATCACCACTCACTTGTGTCCTTTTCTTCCTCACACAAATCACTCACACAGAGAGGAAGGTCATGATCTTGGTCTGGTTTATCCTCCACAGGCCATGATCTTTCTTCTCCCAATCTGTTGAGCATTTCTGCCAACAACCACTTATAATTCAACCGACTTCTTAATTTTTTTTTTTGTTTCCCTTCTGAATCTTGTTTTTCAGAGTCCTAAAAGATATAGAGATGACAAACAAATCAAACAGAAGTATTAGGAGTTTTGTGGAGCAAGAACTGGGAAAGTTCCCACATTTCTTGCTCTATGCTACCCTTGAATGGATGCTTATAATTATGCTATTCATTGATGGTTTCATTGCCTTTGCTGCCAATGAGTTTGCAAAGTTCTTTGACTTGAAAATCCCTTGCTTGCTTTGTACACGAATCGATCATGTTCTTGTTCAAAGAGATCCCGATTTTTATTACAATGATTCCATTTGTGATTGTCACAAGAAGGATGTTTCGTCCCTTGCATATTGTCATGTCCACAAGAAGGTATCTGATATAAGGCAAATGTGTGAGGCTTGTCTCCTTTCTTTTGCTACGGAGAAATCATCTGATTGTGATACGTACAAGTCTCTTGTGGGGATTTTGCACAAGGATCTTGAGTTGCTTGTTGATGATGATTACGAAGTTCAGTTGACATTGCCTTCGGGTAAGAAAGATGGGATGATGCACACAGAAAAGAGTAGTATGAATAGCTGCTCTTGCTGTGGAAAGCCATTGAAGGTAAAATCCCATGCAAAGGCCAAACATGCTAATCTAACTTCACTAGCTCCGGCTCCTTCCCCACGAGTATCATTTCTAGGTTCGAGGAATGATGAGACCCGCAATTTGGAACTGCCTCACATACGATACACAGAACTCAAATTTATGTCAGATAACGAGACGGAGGTTCTGGAGGAGGAATATGGCTCAAATGGATTGAGTCTCCCCAAGCAATGTGAGTTTTGTAACCTTTTAGTACAAATGAGTCATATTTCGTTAAAAAAATAATTTTTTTAAGAGGTTTTTGATCATACAATGCGTTTGATAGGCTTATACAGACTAATTTATAAGGTTTAGATATCAGTCTGCCAAGGTTCATGTATTTATCATTGTGAATATTTCTAGTTTCTCTTGTTTTGTCTTAAATTTTTTGCTAGTCTTGGTTGATGACACTTTATTTTTTGATATGGTATGCATTGCTGTGCACCATTTATAACTTGCATGCACTTCAGGTTGTTTATAAGTACTTATATGCTTCACTGGCATCCAAAACTTACAATATACCCCGATGAAAAGTTTACTAGTGCTTATAACTTTGTCGGTTTTAGTTTGATGTCGTATTAATGCAGTTTGTGAATCTTTTATACCAGTTAGGGAAGATGTGAAAGTGCCATTGCTTACAGATGCTGAAGAGTTGAATGATGAAAATAAGACCCCTTACTTCGTTAGAGGAAACAAATTTTTTGGAATCCCACTTACAGATTCAGCTCAAGCTAGTCCAAGGTGGACTACTAGGCTTCCGAAGAAATTGACACTTGAGAAAGTAGATGATGCTAGGGAGTCTATTGAGGGGCAGGGGCAAAATGAGGCAGATGGTGACTCCATTTTGAACAATTTGAAGAGGCAGGTACGTTTGGATCGAAAATCACTGCTGGACTTGTACATGGAATTGGATGAAGAAAGAAGTGCTTCAGCTGTGGCAGCAAACAATGCAATGGCCATGATCACACGGTTACAAGCAGAGAAGGCAGCTGTACAAATGGAGGCCTTACAATATCAAAGGATGATGGAGGAGCAGGCAGAATATGACCAGGAAGCCTTGCAGGCAACAAAGGATTTGCTTGCCAAGAGAGAGGAGGAAATTAAGGATTTGGAGGCTGAAATTGAGATTTATAGAGAAAGATATGGATGCTTAGATGAAGATGAGATTCAAGCACGTAGAGCGCTGGCTGATGAAGATTACCAAGAGTTCAAATCAGAGGGTTGCTCACCCAACACTGGAGACCTATGTAATAGTCCTACTAAAGTGTCGAATGATGATAATAGTGTAAAAAGTGATGAACAGGCTGAATCATTGCAGGACAATATCAGGGAAGAACCTGAAGACAAATCGCAGGAATCTGAACTTCTGGATGATCATTTGAAAATGCCAGACAAGAAGGTTCACTTCTCACCAAATGATGCTGTTCCTTCCTTACAATCTGGGTCCGAAAATGTTAACGAAAAGGACAGGTACAACACATGCATGGTAGCTTAATATGTGAAAATGTTGTATTCTAATTTCATTAGTTTTATGCATAAATTCGTGTATTTGCAGTAAGGAAGAAGAGCTTTCGTAATCAGAGAATTGTCCCATTTTCATTAGGCGTGAAGACCTTTGAAGCAGATAATGGATTTTTGAGGCATTGTTCTCAGACACTCCATCATGGTATAGCGAAGCATCAAAGGAGGATTACAATGCATAATATTTGTCTTAAACATTTTTTTATCATAATTTTTTGTTTAAAATCTTTGATCAGTGGTCGTCTTCATGTGTAAAAAATGGTCACATCAATTTCCAGTTGAGAAGCGAAAAAAAAAAAAATGGAGTATATTGAATGATAGTTTTAGTAAAGTATGACTTGATCTTTAATTTTTCCATGTTGAAGGGTGCAGAGCTCATCAATCACCTTATTCTTTCTCCACCAAACCAACATCACTCGTGTTAAAATTTGTCTAACATATTTGTCAATTAGGCTTTACAACTCATTAAGTGATAGGTACCTTTCCTATTTTTTCTTATTTCCTGTTAGTATCTATTTGATTTATAGATGTTCCCATTTTCTTTTTAATATATTATTATAAATTGTTTCCTTGTCCAAGTATTTTCTAAATCTGTAGAATCTAAATTGTATTCCTTATGGACAGTTTAGAAATTAATGAATTATATTTTAATTTTAGAAGACAGTTCCTTTTCAAAAGATTAATTCTTAATTTTTATTGGTCGGAACTAGATTGCTAACAATTAATTAATCAATAAGAACAGTTGGTTTTCATCTGAAATTTTTGCGAAAACAGCAATTAAAGGACCTTGATCTTCGGATAAAAGGGTCCGAGAAAGGTTCAGCAATTCAACGTCAGATTAAAATGGACATAAGCATCAAAGGGAACAAAAAAGTGGCGTCGTAGTAAAGTAACCGTAACCTTAAATGAAAATAGCTCAATTGTCTACATCACATTCACATTATTAAATTACAACTCAACTGAGAGTAGTATTGGCATAATTTTTTCATTCTAGCACCGAATCTAGCCGTGTTTCACAAATGTGGTATCGAAATGATATTCTCCATTAGCCATTGGAAAATATTCATTTGGCCATGCGGAGACAGCCTCAATGACTGCTTCACTGCCATCACCACCAACATAACATCCTTCCCCTGCCTTTGATGAGTTACAGACAGGAGGAGTGCATCCAGAAGAGAAATCATCCTGGACAGACCAATGTGAATTTGCTAAGTCCTCTTCATGCGCAGCAACAACCTGAGCAGTCCACACATTCGAGTTATTACTAAAGCAGCTGGAGTATGCGGATCCAGGCTGTAGATAAACTGGTGACTGCAGTGCACAGATGTGATCAAGCCCATTGATCGAGTCATTACTAAAGCTGTAAGAGTATGAGGATTCTGGCAATGGATGGATTGGGAACTGTGGGGGGGCAAAGGAGTTGAGATCCATCACATTGGGCAAGTTATTACTACAGCTGCTATGGTATAAGCATCCTGGCGGTAGATGAAATGGTGACTGCAGGGCAGAGGAAGAGTTGTGATCCAGCCAATGCACCAAGTCGTTACTAAAGCTGCTAGAGTATGAGGATCCTGGCGTTGGACAAATTGGCGAGTGCAGGGTGGAGAAAGAGTTGTGATCCAGCCCGTTAACTGTAACGAGTTCATCTTGCTGTGCAGGAACTAGAGGTAGTACCTGATATACAGACAGACAACATTAGTTCTGCAAATGTTTAACAAGCACCATTGGAACAAGCTCAAACGGATAGTAAGGATTGATCCTTCTCACCTCTAAAGGAAAACTTTTTGCAGCATGATTTTCAGTATTAGAAGACAAATGGTGGGTTGCTGGGAGCTGAGATTCATTCTGAAGTAAGAATCACAGAAAAACAAAAAGCATGAATAGACTTCGGCATATGTTTCTCCTGCACCATATGTACTAGATATTGAAAGCTATTCATAAGGAATGCTCTTTCTCACCTCAAAATACATGCTTTTTGCAACATAATCTTCAAAATTTGAAGACATATGCTGATTTGGTAGTAGCCGAGGTTCCATCTGTAAAGAACAAGCATTATATCAGAATCATAACAGACAATAATCAGTACCTGATACATTTCTCCTATACTATCTGTACAAGCTAGTAAGGTAAACTATTTGTAAGGCAGGCTCTTTTTCACCTCTGAAAAATTGTTATTTGTCAGAGGATCTTCAGAGGTAGAAGACGCATGGAAATTTGGTAGCGGAGACTGAGATTCCAACTGAAGTGATGATCGTAAAGGTTAAGCATTAACTAGGAATCATAAAAGAACAAGCACTGATTCTGGACATTTTCCTCCTACAACATATGTAAAATTGTGCTTTTTCTCACCTGTAACACGGTAGCTTTTTCAACATGATCTCCAATAATAGGAGACACGTGTTGATTTGGTAGTAGTTGAGATTCCAACTGAAAATGAACCATATAAAGAGATGAATATATTAGTAGAGAACCATAGAAAAGTAAGCATTAGTTCTAAATATGTTTCTTGTGAACCATATAAGCTGATTTTCGGAAGTGCTCATAAGACATGCGCCTTCTCACCTCTCGAGAAATGTATTGTGCAACATGATCTTCTCCACTAGAAGATATATGTTGTTTTGGTAGTGGCTGACATTCCAGCTGAAAGTAAGAATATAAAAAATAAAAAATCAAACATCAGTTCTTGGTATGTTTCTCTCGAACCACATGTACCAAGTTATATTAAACAAAGTAAAGAGGGAATCCTCTTTCTCACCTCCTGAGTAATATCTTCTGTGACATGAGATACATGGTAATTTGATAGTGGATGAGATTCCACCTAAGTAGAAATCATAGACAAACAGGTATCAGTCTTTAAATTTTTCCTTACATTTCAAATGTACAAGCTGATATTGAAAATTGACAATATGATACAAGCTCTCTCACCTCCTTGAAATTCCTGAACGCGACATCATTATTGTATTTAGAAAACAAATGGAGATTTTGCGGTAGCTGAGGTTCTACCTGGATTAGGAATCACAAATCAACAAACAATAATTTTACATGGGTTTGCAACATCATCACATGAATGTATATAAAAGTTCATATTGAAAATTGCCCTGATAGCATATGCTCTTTTCACCTGTGGAATATCTTCTGCAACATTATTTCCAGGATCATAAGCCAAACTGCCACTTGGTTGCGCTTCATACACAGCTGAAGAAGACTCACACTTCTTATCCGGTTTTCTTTCTATTCGACAAACAACAACTTCACCCTGCTCAAACAAAAAGGAAGAAAATGAATTGAGCTCTCATCTTGAATTTATACCATCAATTTATGAACAAGAAGAAAATTTTCATCAGAAGTGCAACTAAACTAGTTCATAACCTCTCATGAAAGAAAAAAACAGATTCATATAATATATATAACTTAAAACAAATATTAAATTCTCTTATTTAAATTAATAATGATTTTAACCTACTGTTTTTGGTTCAAGTTAAGATAATTTCTAACATATTTTGCACATAAATTGCAAACAAACAATGAAACATATATTATAAACCAACGATTAGATAAGTGAGATATATCAAAATTAGACACACTCCTTCACATCAAATAACACACAAGAGCTCTTCACCTTTTCAGTCAATACCTTATGCTGTCTACCTAGAGAAACATATATTCATTCAAACCCAAATTCTGCTACTCAAAAACAATTTCAATATTGGAACACAAACACAATCAAACAAGAAGGACTAAATCACTAAGGCCATCGTTCTTTAATAAGACTCAAACAAAGCCAAATGTAATTAAAAAAAAAAAAAAAAGGAGGGCCAAAGCAAGAATAAATGATAAAATCACATACCTTAAAACGAGAGTTTTTCTTGCAAGGGTACTCATGGTACTCATGCATGGTCCAGCTAGTCTTGTTCTCCTTTCTAGTATTGGAGCCGTTATAGAAAACCAAAGTCTTTTTTACACCAATCTGTTTGTTGCTGTCTTTGGCCTTGACTAGGCGATCTATACCAGTTTTTTTCCAAGATCCTCCCTTGGCTGTCCTACTGGGACGTTCACTTTTGGCATACTTTCGATCAAGTATGCAGTAAAAATACCAAACTTGTTCATCAGACTGAATCGATGAAAGCCCTGCATCAAACACAGATCACCGTTTAATTGTATTAGAATTTTGGACAAGATGGAATTCTAAAACTGAATTTGATACAAATAACATACCAGGCAATTCACAAGGATGATACTTGTAAATATCAACCTCCTTAATTGTGGGGTGATCAAAAGCAGGATCAACCCTCTTCATCTTGAGGTAATGACTAACTAATTCCTCATGAGTTGGCGTGAACCTGTGCCCTACAAGACTCACCATTTCACAGCAGAAGACGAGAAAACCAGAGAAATTTTGGGAGTGCGAGATAAAGAGGAAAGTAGGAGATGGGTTGTGCTTTATAATTAGCACGATTTGACTGTTGACTCCAATATTCCTGTTGGCGTTCTTTCGACGCACAAGTGCTGTTGAGTGAGATGAGCCCTTTGAACTCAGAACATTCCAGATTTCCCAGTACGGAGTGAGCTCACTAGTAAGAACATTCCAGAATTCCGGCACTGATACGCTTTCGTCTGAAATTTTCCAAACTACCACACGTAATGTAATATTTCTATTTATGATGTAGCCCAGTGGATATGGTTTCCATTTTCCAATTATTGTTATTTAATATTGAGTCCATGTGACAAGTTATTTGTAGCATGACATTGTAAATTTTCTAATTATGTTCTTATTTTCAATTCTTAAATGAGTCGTATTGAAAAATAAATATTGTTGTTTAATTAATTTGGTTATAATATGGTGTGAAATAAAGTTTTAAAATTGAAAAGTATGTTATACTTTTTATAAATTTTTTGGATTGCGATAATCATTTGATAAATGTATATTTGGGATTCTAATTCTTAATAAACAATTGTTGAGGTTGATGATGTGTTTAAATTTTCATAATTTAATGAAAAATATATAAATTACTTTTTTTTCTTAATTTCTCAATTAATAAACTTTAGTTTTGCAGGAAAAAAAAAAAATAAGAAGAAGCTTGCTCCCCAAGACACTTTAAGGGCCCCACCATGAAGTGCCTATTTATTCCTTTTCAATTGTTGATAAGAACAAACGAAGTCTTATTATTATTATTATTATATTTCAATTTTTTCTTTCAAATAATCACTGCAATACTCAATATTTTGGGAATTATGATTTCGTAATATTAAGTCTACACATCACCGCTGGATGTATCATGGTTACAAAAATATTCATTTAATCTGAATTTGGTAATATTTTAAATTAGAGTATTTCTCAATATATTTGTTTTTTTTAAAAAAAATAATTTTACGCGAAATTAAAAATAAATATTTATAATATAAACAATTTTCTTTTAAAATCTTTTAAATTTTAATAAAATCTTAGATTAAATATATCTCCTTCAATTTCATTTATCCATTATATGTATTAGTTTTCTATTCTCTTTTATTGAAAAAGTAAAGTGGCTCTATTTCCTCATAAAATCTTTCCATAATTTTAATTTGATAAATTTCATGTTACTGTAAAATATTCCTATTCTAAATGATTTTAATAGAGATAATCGAGATTGCTTTTTGCACTCAAATGCTTTACACAACATTTCATTATTAATACATATCATTTTTTAATACGAGTGGTTGAATATCTCTCTTAATCCTAAAAGATCAAGAGTTTGAATCAATATTTATGTGATAATTGGAGAAACAAACTACCAATCCAAAATCATCAACATATGAAATCGCAAGTTTTGAAACCAACATTTTGTTTGTACCTTTAATACAAGGATCAAGGAAGACGCAATTTGCACCTTTGCAAACTGCGTGTACCATCAAGAGTACACCCATAAGCATCGTAGAAAGTAATATTTAGACATCCAAATACAGCAGCAAAAAGGAAGAATATGTATCTTTTTAAACCACAAATTATTTTTGGCATGGAATGAGTGGAGTAGAAGAAAACTATGATGATAATTTGTTTTGAGTTAGGGTTGCTTTTACAATTTTAGATTTGGATTGGCGTCAATAACAAAAAAAAATGAGTTTACGGAGAAAAAAATGATTAAAGTGATAATTAGTAATTGGGGAAATAGGAGTTTTTTCTTTTTCCTTTTTTTTTTTTTGAGTGGCTCAATAATTTATTGTACCTAAAATATTTTGAATTAATAAATTCACATATTGTATAATTATAAAAGCTTTTCCTAATCAAGTTTATTTTCATTTTTAATTCCCAAAAAACTAGTAAACACAACAATGAAATTTTAGAACTTACTTTCTACTGCTTTTTTTTTTTTTACCGTTTTTTTTTTCATACAATCTCATTATTAATTGTGAACAAACCCTTGAATGCCATACATAATGGCGGGTATGTGTTGGATTGAATCCATTCCGAAACTCTATTAGATTGGTTTTTGATAAAATTAATATATTTACACCCCTCTAAAATTGTATATACACCCCAACTAATAATTATTTTTAAAATTTCAACATAACCCTTTAGTAACATTATTGAAAAATAATTAAAGTAATTTTAAATATTTTTAATCAGTAACAATAATACCATAGGCAGTACTTTGAACATTTTAGCAAATATTAATACATTCATCAACCACAGTAGAGACACCCCCAACCTTTTTCTTGCCTGTTGTCTGTTGACATGTGTAAAATTTTTGTAAGTGTTCTGAATCGAAGCCAACCGAATTGGACTGGTTTATTCAATTTGGTCCATTCAATTCTTGGGCCTATCAAACTCAAAAAAAAAAAAAAAACAGTCATAGGCCCAATAGGTCAGATTAATGGCCTCAAGTCATTACACTATTTTTAAAATATTAATCAATCCAATGAAATTCTTGTAAGTGTACTGAATCGAAGCCGTCCGAGTTGGACTGGTTTCTTCAATTCGGTCCAATCAACTGTTGGGCCTAACATGCCAAAACATAATTCATGGACCTACTTGGTTAGATTAATAACCTACTTTTTTTTTTCTAAAGAGCATATGCTCTTATGAAACTTTTATTTATTTATTTATTTTAATTAATACCAAACAAGTGAGACCGTCAAAACTGTTAAGGATTAAACATTATTTAAGCGACTCAGATATTTAACTCATAAAGAGGAACATTTGCTCATTCAAAAAAGGTAGAACACCATCCACTTAAGCTGTAATACGTATTTGACGAATATTAAACTCCAACTCTAACGATAAATTACACAATCACTTGAACTAAAAGATGATGTGTTGATATAATATTCAACTTTTTTTTTTTTTTTTTTTTTTTTTAGCAATGAAAATTCTACTTGGTGCTTATTCAAATCTGAAAACAATTATTGATGCTTATTAAAATCTAAAAAGATTATCGATTCTCAAATAAACAGTCAAAGGGTTTGAGAAAGGTTTCAGAAATGAACCGTCCAACTAAAATGACATGCAGCTGACAAAAGTGAGGAGGGAAAAACACAGATAGCAATGTCGCAAATTAATCATAGCCTTAAGTGAAAACAGTTCGACTGTCAACAATATCAGTATCACATTCACATAATCAAATTACAACCCATCGAGAGACAAAAAATCCCAAGAGATTTGTATTTGGCAGAATCATTTCATTCTAGCTGCGTTTCACAAATGTGCTAGAAACGATATTCTCCACTAGCCATTGGAACATACTCTTTTGGCCATGCAGGGAATGTCTCAATGACTAAGTCACTGCCATCACCACCAACATAACCTCCTACCCTGCATTTAATGAGTTGAAATCAGGAGACACGTGTCCAATTTCTGGAGAAGAGAAATCACCCTGGACAGACCAATGTGAATTAGCTATGTCGTCTTCCTGCACAGCAGCAAACTGAGAAGTCAACGTATTCAAGTCGCCAGAGTATGAGGATCCTGGCTGTGGATATATCGATGTCTGCAGAGCAGCGACAGAGTTGTGCTCAAGCCCGCTGGTTGAGTCATTACCAAAGCCATTAGAGCATGAGGATTCTGGCAATGGATGGATTGGGAACTTCAGGGCAGAGAAACAGTTGTAATTAATCCCATTGGTCGAGCCATTGCTAAATCTGCTAGAGTACGAGGATCCTGGCTGTGGATGACTTAGTGACTGCAGGGTGGAGAAAGAGTTGAGATCCAGCTCATTGGCCGAGTTATAACTTAAGCTGCTAGAGTATAAGCATCCTGGCAATTGATGCATTGGTGACTGTAGGGCAGCAAAAGAATTTTGATTCAGCCAAGGGACCAAGTCATGACCAAAGCTGCCAGGGTAGAGGGATCCTGGTGTTGGATAAAGTGGCAACCGCAAAGTGGAGGAAGAGTTGTGATCCAGCCCATTAAAATCAACCAGTTCATCTTGCTGTGCAGGAACCAGAGCTCGTACCTGAATAATGAATAAGTAAATAGACAAACAACATTACTTCTGTATATGTTTATCGTGCACCATTTGTACAAGCTCAAACAAATAGTAAGGCTTGCGCCTTCTCACCTCTGAAGGAAAACTTTTTGCAGCATTATTTTCAATATCAGAAGGCAACTGGTGATTTGCTAGGAGCAAAGATTCAATCTGAAACAAGAATCACAGGAAATAAGCATTAATAAACTTCTGCATATGTTTTTCCTGCATCATGTGTATCAGACTCTGAAGTTGTTCATAAGAAATACTCTTTCTCACCTCACAAAACGTACTTTTAGCAACATAATCTTCAAAATTAGAAGACGTGCTGATTTGGTAGTAGCTGAGGTTCTTCCATCTGTAAAGAACAAGCATTAGATAAGAATCATAAAAGAACAATAATTAGTACAGATGTTTCTCATGAACTATATGTACAAGCTAGTATGGTAGACTATTCATAAGGCATGCTCTCTCACCTCTGAGAAACTGTTGTTTCTCAGATGATCTTCAATGGTAGAAGACCCATGGAAATTTGGTAGTTGTAGCAGCTGAGATTCCAACTGATGAGAAAATCATAAAGGAATAAGCATTAACTAAGAATTATATAAGAACAAGCACCGGTTCTAAATAATAAGTTTCAAGTTGTGCTCTTTCTCACCTGTGGTATGATAGCTTTTGCAACATGATCTTCAATAAGAGGAGACACATGTTGCTTTGGTAGTAGTTGAGATTCCAACTGAAGTACAATCATAATAAGAGAAGAATATATTACTTGAGAACCATAGAAAAATAAGGATTTGTTCTAGATATGTTTCTTCTGCAACATATATACAAGCTGATATTGGAAAGTGTTCATAAGACATGCTCCTTCTCACCTCAAAAATATATTTTGCATCAGGATCTCCAATAATAGGAGACATAAGTTGGTTTGGTAGTAGTTGAGATTCCAACTGAAGGAGAATCATTAGAGAAGAAGTATACATTAATTGAGAAGCACAGCAAAACAAGCATTAATTATAGGTATGTTACTCGTGCACCATATGTACAAGCTAATATTGGAAATAGTTCATACGACATGCTCTTTCTCACCTCTGTAAAAATGTATTTTACAACATGATCTTCTTCATTTGAAGATATATGTTAATTAGGAACACAAAAAAAAAAAAAAAAAAAAAAAAATCAAACATCAGTTCTAGGATGATTCTCTTGAACCACATATACCATGCCAGATTAAAAATTGCACAAAAAGAATGCTCTTTCTCACCTCTTGAAACATATCTTTCGCGAGAAGAGAGACATGCTGATTTGGTGGTGGGTGAGTTTCCAACTAAGTAGGAATCATAGACATAAAAGTATTAGTTCTTTACAATTTTTCTTACATTTCAAATGTAAAAGCTGATATTTTAAAACTGTCAATCTAACACATGTTCTTTCTCACCTCCATGAGATTGCTGTTTGCAACATCATTACTGTAGCTGGAAGGCATATGGACATTTTGTGGTAGCTGAGGTTCCACCTGGATTTGGAATCACAAATTAACAAACAATAGTTTTACATTTGTTCTTATGCAACATTATCACATGAATGTATGTAAAAGTCGATATTGAATTGCCTCATAAAATATGAACTTTTCACCTGTAGAATATCTTCTGTAAGATTATTTCTAGAATCATAAGCCAAACTGTCAATTGGTTGCCTGTCATCAAGGGCTGAAGAATGCTTACGCTTCTTATCCGGTTTTTTTTCTGTGTGACAGGGCAAACTGTCAATTGGCTGCCTAGCATCAAGGGCTGAAGAACGCTTACGCTTGTTATCTGGTTTTTTTTCTATGCGACAGAGAACAGTTTCACCCTATCCAAATAAAAAAGAAGATGAAATGAGCTCCATATCTAAAATTTATACCATCAATTTGTGAATCAAAAGAAAATTTTCATCCAAGTGCAACTATACTAGTAATCAAACTTTCATGAGAAAAGAAAACGACATACTCATTATGATAACATCAAGATAATTTTACACATATTAAATTCTCCTATTCAAATTAATAATGGATTTAACCTAATATTTGTGGTAAAAGTCAACAAAAAAAAAAAAAAATTGTTAGATTCCTACATAATTTGCACATTTATTGTAAACAAACAAGTAGATAGGTGATAAATAGCAAAATTAGACACTCTTCCTCCCCTTCCCCCCCCCCCCCAAAAAAAGAACACACTAGACTTCTAGTTTTGAATAGTTGATCCAGATATCTTCATTCAGACCATAAATCGCTAAGTCAAGAATAAATGATGGAAGCATATACCTTAGAAGGAGAGTTATCCTTGCGGGGGTACTCATGGTACTCATACATTTTCCAGTCAGTCCGGTTCTCCTTTTTAGTAGTGGAACCCTTGTAGAAAGACAAAGTCTTTCTGATACCAATCTGTTCGTTGCCGTTTTCGGCCTTGACCACGTGATCTGTACAAGTGATTTTCCATGATCCTTCCTTGGCTTCCCTATTTGAAAGTTTACCTTTGGCATCCTTTGGTTCAAGTGTACAGAAAAAATAAGAAACCTGCTTATTAGGCATCGATGGAAGCCCTGCATCAAACACAAAAAACATAGCAACCTTTTATTGGTTGTAAATTTTGACGAGATAGAACTCTAAATTGATTCTGATGATGGTGATAGATACAAATAACATACCAAGCAATTCACGAGGATGATACTCGTACACATTAAGCTCCTTAATTATGGGGTCATCAAAATCAGGATCAAGCCTCTTCATCTCGAGGAGATTAACCGATTCTTCATCAGTTGGCTCCCACCTCCAACATTTACGACTGGCCATTTTGCAGCAGATGACAAGAAAGAGAGAGATATTTTGATGGGAAAACTCTGGTCTGCTAAGATGTTAGAGGAAATTGAGCGACGAGTTGTGCTTTATAAAAGCATGACTTGACTCCAAGATTCTCTCATTTGATCAGAGTCTAATCTACTGTTGAGTGAGCTGAATACTGAGAAGATTCCAGAATTCCGACAGCGGAACGCGTCTGTCCTAAATTTTCCAAAGTATGACGTGCTTCTATTGGTGCGCATTAACTGGAACACAGAGTCTGACGATTTATGACAAGTAATGCTACTCACTTTCTTTTTTTTGTTTTTCTTTTTTCAACTTTTATTTAATATTGGATTTTACCTTTTAATTATATTCCCCATCCACACTTCTTAATTAAATGATATGCAAAAGAAAATTTATTATTTAATTAATTTAACAATTATATAAATTAAAACAGATATGTAAATCATCAAATTATAGATTTTTTGATATTTTGAAAGGTAAAAATAATTTGATAAATGTATATTTGGATATATAGTTTTTGTGGTTGATCATTCATAAAAATTAAATAAAATTACTTCTAAGTACATTTAAAATTAAGAAACTTGATTCCCAAGTTAGTTTAAGGCCCTAGTCCCATCATGAGGTTCCATTCAGTGACTCGTTTCATTTATTGGTAAGAATAATTAAAAAAGAAAGAGATTTTCTTTTTTTTTTTTTTAGAAATTATAATTACGTGACATTAACTTTATGTATAAATACTAAATACATAATTAGATTTTTTTTTTTTTTATATAATATAAGTACAAGTACACTTATCACAGTTGGGATATCCTAATGTATACTTTGAGGTACAACTCGAAATATAACTTTCAGAAATTGAGAGAAATGATCCACACACAAATAAAAAAAATTTCACAAACACAACTGTGAAAAAGATACTCCAACCTATCTCTCTAAGAAAAAGACGGGAGAGTTATACCACTTCATCACTCACAAGTGAGCAAATAGAAAATTATATTACTAATTTAAATTCCACCCTTCTACTGTTGGCATCAATTTTTTGCCCCTTCACGTAAAATGTAATTACTATATATTACCTAAAATATTTTCATTTTATAATTACATATATTGTATAAACATAACTGCTTTCCTAACTGAATTTATTTTCATTTTTAATCCTAAAAGGCTAGTAAACACAACAATGAATTTTTATAACTTTATTTTTTTGTATTATTACAATGATTTTCTTATAACTTATGTTCTGTTGTTATATATATATTTTTAGGTTTAATTTTGTACAACTTAATGACTACTTGTAAACAGGCCCTTGACTGCTATATTATTATTCTTTAGTGGTCTTTTTGTCCATTCGCATAATGTTCAAAAGAGAGTTCAAACATATTCCTCATTTTCTTCTTCCTTCAACTTTCCTCTTTTACTCCTTCCTTCACAAGTTATTATGGTTCTAGTGTCTTCTTTGTGCTTTCTAAATTCCTAAATATTTTTATATATGCAAGAAGCACTTAGACTACATAAATTTATTAATTTAATTAAAAAAAAATTAACATCTGTTCATACATTTTCACTTAATTTAGTAGTTAAAAAAATATATAAATTCAAAATAAATAATAGCCATACTTTGTTACTCAATTTAATAGTTAATATATATATATATGAATCCAAAGTAAATAATAACTGTTGGATAGTGAAAATAAATATCTTGATGTTGAAGTCACTTTTCTTTTGTTAGAAATGACTATTGCAAATTGAATAAACCCTTTTTATCACTAAATCATATGAGGAAGTGACAATCAAATTTATGTTTATAAATCTTGATAATAGATAAAAATGTGATGGTTTTATATGTTAATTAACTCTATAAGTGTCAATTTTTTGTATGTCTAGTTGCATGGAACCCATTGGCAGTTCATTTTTATAGACATGTTTCCATGAATTTGAAAATTGAAACAAAAATCTGCGCGTTTTCAAGTCTTGATTTAATCAAAGATTTTTTTCTCGAAAGTTTTGTTAATGCCCATCACCTGTTGTTATTTGTAAGTGAATTTCACTTAATTATTGTTCTTCAAGAACTACAGTTTTCTGTTTCTAATATGTGCATTCCCAATTAATCATGAAAATCTTGTTTTTTCTTCTTTTTTTTTTGAAATTAAAATCTTCTTTTTTCTAAAAAGTCTTTTTAACTGACAAATTAAAACAACCTTGTGCAATACAACGAGAAAATGAAAGGAAGGTAGAATGAAGCATAGAGATCACAGTTTTAATGGAGCACGGTCTAGTGTTCGGTTACATCATAATAACATAAATTAGTTTACAACTAAAACAAATCACCCATTTGTACTGGTAGAACAATTAATTCATCCACTATCGGATATAATTGCTGTTGACACATGCTATTGAGCTAATATTCCCCATTAGCCGTGGAAGAAAATTCATTTAACAGTGCAGAAATGGTTTTAATTTGAAAAAGATCTTCTCCAATCGAAGATTAACGTTGTTTTGGTGGTAGCTGAGTTTCCAGCTGAAGAATGAAAAAGAACAATCAATTTTCATTTTAAGAAATGTTTTCCTTGAACCACATGTACCAGGTGATATCAAAATGACCGCAATGAATGTTCTTTCTCACCTGAAAATTATTTTTGGTGACATCACTGACATGTGATATATGGTGTACCGGTGGTGGCTGAGATTCCACCTAAGTAGAAATCATAGACAAACAAGTATACTTCTTTGAAACCCTTTCATCATGTATATCGAATGTACAAGATGATATATAGGACTGTCAACATGACATGCTCTATCCCACCTCCATGAGATTGGTATTCTAATACAATGACGGGAACTAGAAGGCAAACGTTGATTTTGAAGTAGCTGATCAGTTTCTACCTGGATTGGGATTTGCAAATAAACAAACAATAGTTTTATGTATGTTCTTATGCTATAGTATCACAGGAATGCATATAAAAGGTACTAATGAAAATATTTCCTTCTAGAATGTGATCCTTTCACATTTAGAACCATATCTTCTGCAACATTAATTCCAAAATCATGAACCAGATCTTGTCACTCGGTTGCCCTTCTTCAAAGGTTGAAGAACTCTCATTATTCCTATCCGGTTTTCTTTCTATGGGACAGACAACAACTTTCAAGAAAAATTGCAATAAGCTGTTTCTCTAGAATTCACACTATAAACTTGTGAGGCAAAAGAAAATTGTTATTAAAGTCCACTAATATCGGTAATCAAACTTTCATGAAAAAGAAAACAACGTATTGATAACGTCAAGATAACTTATACACAAATTAAATTCTTCAAATCAGAATATTTGGTTTTAACTTAATGTTTATGGTTTAAGTTATAACAAAGCTCTTGGTTTTCAATTATACAACACACAAGCACTCCTGGCCTTCTCAAACATATTTCGATTTAAGCCCAGATTCTGCCACTCAAATTAGATAATTATGAACTCAGATTAGAGCATTTCATCCATATTAGATAATCTTAAACTTAAGATTCTGAAAACAGGGTTGACATCATATTACTGTCAAATTTAATTAACCTTGCACATCACATAGAAAAACAAAAACTAAGGTTGAATGAAGCAAAGAAATTACAGCCTTAACAGATAAAAATTTGATACATGATATTCCAAGTATAATCTCCATGAGTCATCAGAGAAAATACATTTTAGCAAAGCAGCAATGGGTACTTCAGAGATGGCGTCATTGCCATCAGATCACACATACAAGCCCCTGCCATTGGCTTCATGAGTTGGAATTCTTGAAGAATACTGTCCAGTTTCCTTAACAAAGAGACAGCCTCTTTGTGAATTCCTCAAGTCATCTTCTAATTCACTGTCTAATGCCAAATCCAACACATTTAGAGTCAAGCTGCTAGAAATTAGCATGCAGGGCAAAAAAGCGCTGTGATCCATCCCATTGAAGCCAACAAATGCATCCACCCTGCATGAACCAGAGGTTCTAGCTGAAAAACGAATCACATATAAACAAACAAATCAGTTCTGTAAATGTTTCCAGCACATTATATACACAGAATAAAATTGAAAATAGCATGTGTCTTCTCACTTCTGAAAATAGGTTTCTTGCAACATGGTGTTCCTTATTGCAAATTGCTTTTTTGATAGTAGCTGAGATTTCCCCCTGAAGCAGTAGTCAAACACAAACAGTCATTAGTTTTCTCAATATATTTCTCATGCAACAGATGTAAGAGTTGATACATGTTGAAAACTGTCATAAAACAAAGCTCTTTCTCACCTTTGAAGAGAGATTTTCTTCAACATCATCTTCCCAGTTAGAAGATGTATTGGTAGTAGCTGAGATTCGAGCTGAAGAAAGAATTATAACAAAATATCAAATATTAGTTCTATATGTTTCCTTCGAACCACATATACCACATGATATCGAAAAATGTCCACTAAAGCATGTTCTTTCTCACCTCCCCTAAAATACCTTTGGGATCCATGTACTTCGTACCAAATTAACCAATTTGGTAGTAGCTGAGATTCCAGCTGAAATAAAAATTACAAAAGAGAAAACCTATTAGCTCTAGGTATGTTTCTTTCGAACTAAGTGTAACAAGCTGATATTGATAATCATTAACAGGCATGTTGTTCTCACCTTTGAAGTACTATCTTTCGCCATAAACATTATATGGCGATTTGGTAGTAGCTGAGATTCCAGCTGAAGTAAAACCACACAAGAAAAAAAAATCATTAGCTCTAGGTATGATTCCCTACCACATTTACAAGTTGATTGAAAAAACTTTTCAAGGGCATGTTTGTTCGCACCTCTACCCTTCTATCTCCTACACCATCCCGTATGCTACCATTTGGTAGTAGCTGAGATTCCAGCTGAAATAAAAATCACAAAAAAGACAACCATTAGTTTTAGCTAATACATTCCCCAGTGCAACATCTACAAATTGATAATAGAAAATGTCCACAAGATATGACTTATCACCTCCGGGATGGTGTAACTTGAGACCGGCACTATATGGCGATTTGGTAGTAGCTGAGATTCCTCCTAAATCATTAAATCACAAAGTATTAGCTCTAAATACGTTTCCTATAACCACGGGGCAGAAAGTGATATTGAAAATTGTCCACAGCCCACTCTTCTTTCTTACCTTTAGAAAATTATTTTCTGCGATGATAGAAAGAAGTCGCCAGACTTCTTCATCCGGAAAAATCCCTACACCAAGCCCAAAACAAAAACTATTTACGAAATTTCCACGAGTTATTCGGAGACGAAATCAATCGACTAACATTACCACTTACCAGGTAACTCGGTTGGTTCGCAACCGTAGATATTACCATCACTGAGTTCTTGGACAGAGAAATCAGGATCAGCTCGCTTCTTCCTCGGACGATGACCGATGAATACTTCATGGCTTAGGTGGAAACAGCGTCCCACAGTTCTGCCCATGTCTCATCCAACTACAAAACATCACAACCCAGAGCACCACGAACCGAGTAGGAGAGAGAGAGGGAGAGGGAGAGAGAGACCACTTAGTAATCTAAAATCTCTGGTTTGATAGGAGATGTAGAAAAGGTTAGTGGTTGGTCATTTTATATGCAAAAATTAAAAGGTAAACTGGTAAAGCATTTTATGTGGATACATTCGATGCAGAGTGTTTCGTTTTATTTCGTACCCCACAACTTGAAAGTAAAGTCGCAAGTGGAGCCCGGAGCCGAAACCCACGTTTGTCTGAAAACGAAACTGACCAATAGCATGCAACTCCTTCCCTAGGGGTTTGTCAGAAATTCCAATTTACGTCAGCCTTGGGGAACAAGTTGTCTTCAAAAGTTTCAAAAGTTACTTTATTTGGTTTACTGTCCAGCTTTGGTTTGTGGAAGGTGGAATCTTCCCTAGCACAAGTTTTTACCTTAAATTTCATTCTCATTCACATTACAATAAAATATTTTCACGTTAGGTCTTAACACACCTTTACAATTAATTGGAGAGGGTACAAACAAAAATGACCTAAGAAAAGCATGAAAATCTTTCGTGTCCTCAAAGAAAGTTTTAATCCATGCAAATTTTTTTTAGTCATTTCCTGGTATTTGCATTTATTTTTAAAATACATGATTCTTTAGGCTCCAGTTATCTTCATACTTTGGTATGGATCGACACCCGATTAAAGTAAAAAATAAGCAACTCTCCCGTCTTTATATATGGGTTATTTCCTTACTCTCGTGTGGATCTTTATCCTACCTTTATTTAGATGGATGGATTCCTCCCATATGGGAGTAGTACTCCGGGCTGCGTTACTAATATTTTTATCCCGATAGATTTTGGTTATCCCTGGACTAATTCTAGTCCTAAAAAAAAAATTATAAATTTAATTTTACTTTCTACATCTTATTATTTGTACATCCAAATAATTTTAAAATTTAATATAATATATACCAACTAAAAAGCTGATCTATCATGTAAGGAAAAAAAAAAAAGCTGATATATCTTTGCACTATATATGTGTATATGTTCGCTCGATTGTAAGCTATGAAAAACATGCTTCCCCTAATTTTTTTCTTTTTCTTTTTTTCAGAGCAAAAGTAATATAGTTCTCTTATTCTCATTTATTTTGTTACATACACGTATATGTTTAATCTCCTTCAATTTCACTTGATTTCTTCTACTCTAATTTCTATCTATATTGCCAATTATCATCAAACCCGAAAGCCCTCCCATGTAATGTAGACAGATATCGGACACATGCTAAACCTCTCCTACCGTTATAACATGTGTAACATGAATTCGAGATAAATAGAGGAGGGCAGATTTGAACCATGAATTTTCAAACTTTGATACTATGTTAGTTATCATAAGACCCAAAAATTTAAGCTGATAGAAAAACACCCAACTATAATAGTTTAAGACTTGAGGTTAACACGTGACATATGTTATATTTCTTTTCTTGGTTTATAACAACAATTAATATATTAAAAAATTATATATAAGCGTCATGCTTTAAAAAAAAAAAACGTAGCATGCATATTACAATTATTAATGGTTTTATTGCACATCCAGTCAATGCTTCTTTTAAAAAATTCATCAAATATATATATATATATATATATATATATGTCTTGCATTGTTGTATATTCTTCCTCTCCTCCTCTCCTCCCTCGTTTCTTAATCAATTTTTTGTTCCATGTTCATTTTTTTTTCCATGTTCATTATTGTATATTCTTCCTCTTCTTCCATGTTCATTGTTGTATCTTGCATTATTGTATCAAATTCTTCTTTCAAAAAAAAAAAAAAAAAGAATTATCAAATTCAATTCCAATGTTAAATGTTCAAGGGGATATTACACCTGAGTACCTAAATTATTACCAAATTTGACCTTTTTCCTGTTTTTGGGTTTCTTAGTCCCTTTTGTCAAATTTCACTTTTTATTATTTATTTATTTTTTTTATGATGTTGTCCGTGTATTAGACTATTAGTTTTCTTAGTCCTTAAAACATGTATCAAGATGGTCCCTTTATTTACATATTTACACCTTGATCTTGACAGAAAAATTATAATAAAAAATCTTGAAAAAAAAATTAAGATGCTCATATAAATAATCCATTATTATAAACTATTTTTTTGATAATACGAAAACACCTTCGAAAGATAATACTTAGAAGGTTGAAAAATAAAATGGTTAAGAAATGTCTTGTAAAAGGGAGAAGAAATATGAAAATAACTAAGAAAGATAATAGAATAAATAAATTAAAAAAAACGAATGAAGAAGAAAACTTAAAAATCATATATAAATGATAAAAAATAACTAAAAATAATTTTAAAAAATCCTGGTGTGGGCTGAATTGATCAACCGATCACTATTGAAATCTATTGTCGATCTGTTCATCAATGAGTCAATCTCTAGAGGACTTTGTTCAATAACTTTCCATACTTCTATCATCACATAATTGAAAATGAGAATCTTATGACCATTCTATTTCCAAATTTGTTATAGCATGGTTGGTTCTCACTAATCACTATATTCATATGTTATTAAAAATTTAAAATTAAACAAAACTTAACCTCCAGAAGAAAAATAAAGAAGTACATAATTTTAACTTCCAATACTAAAGTAAGATGATCTCAATATTAGACCATTACAGAGAATAAAAGAACAGGGAAAAAAAGAAAGACAAAAGAAGAAAAGGCGTAATGAAGTAGAGACATCAGAGTCTAGGCTAAAACAGTTTGATGGGGTACATAATTTTCATTAGTGTGGACATAATAACATAAAGTCGGTTACAACTTAAACAACATTTCCCATTGATACAGATGGAATGTTTTCATCTGGGGGGTGAACTTGTGATTGACACATGCTATTGAAGTCATATTCGGAAGCCATCGAAGAAAATCCATATAGCAAAGCAGCAATGGTTTCGGCACTTCCATCATTAAGCGCACGAATGGCTTCATCACTGCCATAGTAGAAGGAATCTCCTGTGACAGGCTTTGATAGATTGAAATCAGTAGGATGAGAGTGTCCAACTTCTTGACCATCGAATTCAGTCTGGACAGCCGACTGAGAATTCCTCTTGTCATCTTCCCGCTCACGGAGCGGATGAGAGTGTCCAATTTGTTGACCATAGAATTCACTCTGGACAGTTGATTGTGAATTCGTCCCGCTATCTTCTGGCACACAATGAGGATGTGTGTGTCCAGTTTCTTGACCGTCGAATTCATTTTCAAAAGCTGATTGTGAATTCCACCAGTCTTGCTCATTGTAATTTGGTGGTAACTGAGAATTCCCACAGGGAACTCGAACAGGTACTGATTGAGTTTCTCTATTTTGAGAGAAACCATGATTTGGTAGTAGCTGAGATGTCCAATCAGGATTGATCTCATGATCAGCCGGTGGCTGAGGTTCTTGTCGAAGCTGCGATTCAACCTGTAGCACAAACAAAGATTAGTTTTAATATGTTTATCAAGCAACAATTACACATAGTTGACAATAAGCCTACCATTACGACATAAATCTTACCTGAAAAGCAGTAATTCCTGGGTCATGATTTCCAGAATTAGAAGCCATATCAGTACTTGGTACACCTCCATTAGGTGTCAGTGGAGCGTTATATTTGGTATTTGGGTTTCTTCTTATGCGAACCACAACAAACTCCCTCTACACAAATTAAAGGTCAAATGAGATAAACTCAGTATGTAGATTGTTTTATCATCAATTATTTTCAGCAATTGTAAGTTTTCATTCAAATTGCAAGTACATACTGACCTAACTTCAATGGGAAGTGAAAACAAAGCAGTAGATTCTCATTCAACAAACCGATGATATATATTTACTAACATCTTTGATAAATTATAAGAAAGAACCTCATATAATTTCTTACATAATTTTCAAAGGCAATTACAAGGTAATTCCAGTAGAGAACAGTAATATACTGCAATAAATTATAGTAGAAATCAAGATATAATCTAATCGATTACAAGTGGACATAAAAAGTGAGAACATGACATATCTACAAAAAAAGATTGAAGTGCAAGCATATACCTTAAAACCAGAGTCATCCTTGATATGGTACTCATGCATGACCCAATTAGTCCTGGCTTCTTTGGAATTACCACTGCCTTCATAGAAAACCAGAGTAATTTTCCAACCAATCACTCTCTTGCGTTTGTCCTTGATGTCCCGTTTTTTACCCGTGACTTTCCAGTTACCTCCCCTGGTTCTTCTATTGACACGCTTGCTTTTGCGATATTTGTAATCGGGTTCACAGAAAAAGTGCCAATCCTGATCGTCTGCCTGAACTGGTAATAGCGCTACATCAAACCCAAACACAAAAACAACTATCAAACAATTTTCCATTTGCAAAATAAAATCAACTAATCAAAAGATCATCTACTAACAAAACAAATACTTACCAGGTAACTCGGATGGTTCGTAGTTGTAGAGATCAACCTCTTTGATTTTCTTGACAGAGAAATCAGGGTTAAGTCTCTTCTTCCTCAGATAATGATCGATGAGTTCTTCAGGAGTTGGATGGAACCTGTATCCCACAATCGAGCCCATATCTCCTTCAATACAGCACAAAGCACCACAAAATGAGAGGAAGAGAAATAAGCTATAGTTATCACCGCTTTTATGAGAGAATTTTGATGTGTGAAAGAGGAGCGGTGAATGATTCTAATATATATACAAAAAAGGTCAAAGCATTTTCAAGTGAAACATATTCTTCTCTATCTTGATCTCAAGTGGTTTTGTCTTCTTTCTGACCCCACCAAGTAGAAAGTGGACCCACAATCAAATACCGCGTCTGTCTAAAGAAGACATTGTCCAATAGCATGCAATTCCTTCCTCGATCTCGGCCTTCTTTCTGAGCCGACCAAAGTTGAAAGTGGACCCACAATCAAATACCGCGTCCTTCTACAGAAGATATCGCCAATAGCATGCAATTCCTCCATTTCAAGTTTATGTGTCCCCTTAAATCAGACGTTGTCCGAACAGAAGAATCATCTCTCTTTGCCGTCATGCTTCTAGTCTCTTCCTTTTTGCTTTCTGACACCATTGATCGTTCCTCGTTGCAAATTCTGAAAGTTGTTTGAATATCATTTTCTTCTAAAATATAAAAATATCTCAAAGACAATTGGCTGGGTCGATCATGTGAAAGAAGCATTATATAATCTGAAAAAATTTTACATTTATTGTCTAATGGGGTTGTTTATTTTTCAGCCATCAAGACATGCAGAGTGATAAAGGCTTTTTTTATTTTTTATTTTATTTTTTATTTTTTTATTTTATTTTTTACGTGACCAGTATAATAATTGGAGAATCATACTATAATTTCTGTTATTTCATGAGTAAATTTTGTAACGTTGAATAATCAATTCTCAATCCAAATGTTCAATACATCACTGACTTATATGATAACATAACTTGAAAAAAAGTAATTATTTTTATAAATGTCAAATACTAAAATTAAAATGACCTCCTGCACCAAAGAAAAAATGAACAGGTAAGAAAATAAAAAGATGGTGTAACGAAATAAAGAAAACACAACCTAAACTGAAAACAATTTGATTATAAATTAGATGTTTATATTACATTTTAAACAACACTACCCATTTGCCGTTAAAGAAAATCCAACTAGCAATGCAGCAAGGGCTTCGATCTCTGCGTCAGTGCTATAAGAATACACAAAAGCTCTTACGATTGGATTTGAATAGTATAAATTGTGAGAAAGAGACAGATCAGTTTCTTCATCATAGAACCCGAGCATTAACACAAATTTTAATAAATCCCCCCACCAATTAATAGTTGGTTAATGGAAGTCGATCCCTTCTGTTTCCCTTGCAAGAGCTCTAATCAATTGGGCGATCGTCTTGGGGGCTCTCTTTCAGATTTCATATCCAAACCAAAACAAAGTAGTTAAAAAAGTTGAAACCTTTGCAATATCATCTAGTTGTCAATGCCCTTGCTTTTGCAGAACCTGTAACATAAGGAGTTCTTGGGATTAATGTAAGCTCTCAGTCATTTTAATACCACCTAAAAATATTTTAAACCCAATTCAACTCCATTTTTCCTAACTTCTCTTTTAAACAAGGACTTCAACTTGGATAGATACAAAATTAACGACTGGCATTCAGTTTTAAATTTACTATATTTGGAAACATGGTCATAAATGCACCAAACCTTTATTTACGGGCTTTTTGTATAACCAAATAAAAGAACTCATCCACTAAACATCTAGATTAACATTAAAATAACCTTGGGTTAAGACAAAATTAAGCAAATTTTATGAAAATTTTTGAGTGATATCACAAATAGTAGTAACTAGTAATTAAGTTTGGTAGAAGTAGAATACGACCTTTATGATTTATGAATGCCTGTTATAAGCTATAACTTACGCGAATTCTTTCTTTGAGAATATTCTTACAACATCCTCTCTTTACTTTAAACAAGATTGCATCAATTTATAATCTTTGAACAACATGCTAAAGAAAGCAGCTTCACTAAGGTAGTATACAATTAATTCATTGCTAAATCAAGTAAAACATGCATTAACATTACCCCATTCCATTTCTACATATTATACATACTCACCAACACCTTCCATTCAGTAACCCATTATTTTCAAGCAAACTTCCACTTCCCAGTGTTCTTCCATTACACCAAAACCTCCCCTTTCTTAAAAAAAAAAAAAAATTAGCTTCACGTAGAACATATTTACATGTCTAACCCCTTTATTCTCTCCCACCAATCAATTCTTTAGACAACATAAAAGTGCCAAACTGGGCATCTGATTGAACCAATGCAAGCCCTACACCAACCAAAAACACAAACATAACTGTAAATTTTGGAACTCTAGACAAGCTATTTGTACATGCTAATTAAAAGATGGACTGACACCAAATACTTACACAAGGTAACTCCGGTGGTTCGTGATCGTAGAGATTGATCTTCAGTGTCAAGTCTCTTCTTCCTCAGATAATGGAACCCAAATCCCACAACTCCGTCCATATCTCATCCAACACAGCAGCAAGTGTGAAAGAGAAACAACTCAAGTTTGATGGAAAACTGTTGCCTTGCAAAGCGAAGACTTAAGCGATGTGAGTGGGCGATAGACCTATATAATGCAACTCACGTAAACGCATCTTTTGAGTCAAGCACGTCGGCCCCCTTCCAGCCCAAACAAAGTGAAGTAGAAAGTAGACCAACCGCCGTGCCCACTTCAGAATCCAAACCCGCCCCCTCCAAAATTCCATTTGACAATTCTAATGTGATTTGACACGTGTAAATGGCCACTGTAGTGTTAATTAATAACTTTATTGGGTTCAACGTGATGGGGATGATGTGTCACGATCTGGTTAAGAACTTCCTCCCCAAGTTGTCAGGACCCCACCATGTTTTGGGTTTTTGCTGACTCATGTCGCGTCACACGGGTGGGATCAAGTCTAGGAGATAAAAAATACATGATCCGACCCAAATCCAAAAAAATTCGATTTATTCAAAATGAATTTGAGATAAAAGGTAATGATCTGTTTGAAACACGGGTCAGATTCGAGATATTCTTCTAAAATTCAAGATTGAAAAGCAACGACTCTTAAAATATGTTTGTATATTAGAATATATTTAAATATACATTTAAATATAAACATTAATATGTGTTTAAATTAAAAAATTTCTTAAATTTATATGTATATTTAAATTTAAATATAAACTTAAAATTTAACATTTATTTAAATTCACATAAAAAGTAGTACTTGAATTCAATCGAATATCATCTATCCTTTGAAAAAAATTGAACATCACCTAAAATTAATAAATCTTAAACTTATTTTTTTTAATACAATAAATCTTTAAATTTAAATATAAAATATTAATACTAAAATAACTTAAAGAGGGTAAAATTCATTAAATTTAATATAATAATGTTAATTTTATTAAAACAATCATTTAAAATTTCATACTAATATTTCAATTATTTACAAGAAAGATTTGTATTAGATATATATTGACAAAAATAAAATTAAATGAAAAAAATAGTAATATTTATGACTTAATAATAATAATAATAATAAAACGGGCACGGGTAGCCTTTGTCATCTCTATTTCTCGTTATGGTAAAGTCATCCTTTTTCCAAATTGCAATAATTTTGTGTCGTCCCTTTAACTCCTTGCTTTCCAAGTTGTCACAGAATTTCTACAAACGTCCCCTTCTTTCGTAAGTTGTTTTCAAGTTTTAATCAATTTCCTTGTTTCACAAGTTGTTGGAAAAGTTTTAAAAAGTGCATTGCTTTTGTCGTTGTGCAGAGCAATGGTAACCGGTAGGTGATGTGTAGCGACCTTCCACATCATTTCAATACAGTAGATTTCAAAGAGTCGTAGATTTTTTATTTTTCTATTGAAATAAAAGAGCGGTAGAAGTTACCTGTTAAGAGTTGTAATGAATTTTAAAATCACTTTTGTTCATCGTATGATAGGATGAACATTATATGAGACAATAAAAGGAGTCCCATTCATTGATCTTGGAAGATTTTACTTCATTGATCTCGATTCTATATTCATGCAGGCACAGGCTCATAAGGCACGTCAAGCTACATGTAACATTTGGCCTCCAAATCCAGATAGTCTAGCAACGCAAAAAATATTGTATGTAGAAAAAGGACCGTGGTCTAATGGTAAAGATCACTAACCACTCATTGTCTTTGAGTAAGATAATGGGTTCTACACTCAAGTCTCATATACTATGAATTACTCCTTATTTGATGTAGATTACTCTCTCTCGCTTCTTGAGAAGTGTTCCTTAGATTACGCCGTCATAGTCATATCTCAACTGCTCTCGACGGCTACCAATAATATAAAAAATAAAACAAAAATTGTATGCTCACAAAATAATGAAAGAAAATGCTATAAGCCACAGCTTTTTACACATTTAAAATCAAATTTGGGATGTTCAAATTCTAAGTGCTTCACCCATAGGTTTAACGTAGACTCACAAGGTGAAAGTTCATCTGTTATTGCCATTTTCTACTCATTTTATAATACGTAACAAAAAACTGCTACACATCAAGTCTAATAATTCACATGAAGACGGTCCCAGAATAACTCCCACCAAAAGCGATAATAATGATGGATCCCTCCACCAAAAACTTGAACTTGATTTTGAAAGACACATCTAGAGAAACACAACAGTAAATAAGAAAATTTTCCAGTTCAATATAACTTATGAAAATCATCCTGGACAGGCCAATGTGAATTTGTTAAGTCATCTTCCTGCTCAGCAGCAATCTGAGGAGTCCACACATTCGAGTCATTACTAAACCAGCTAGAGTATGAGGATCCAGGAGGCGTTTCAACTGGTGGCGACTGCAGGGCAGAGATGTGATCGAGCCCATTGATCGAGCATGAGAATTCTGGCAATGGACGGATTGGGAACTGCGGGGCAGAGAAAGAGTTGTGATCAAGCCCATTGGTTGAGCAATTGCTAAATCCACTAGAGTCTGAGAGTTCTGGCTGCAGGGTGGAGAAAAAGTTGGGATGCAGACCATTGGTTGAGCTATTGCTAGAGCTGCCATGGTATAAGCATCCTGGTGGTAGATGAATTGGTGACGGCAGGGCAAAGAGAGAGTTTTGGTTCAGCAAAGGAACCAAGTCATTACTAAAGCTGCTAGAGGAGGAGGATCCTGGAGTAATATAAAGTGGCGACTGCAAAGTGAAGAAAGAGTTGTGATCCAGTCCGTTACAAACAACCAGTTCATCTTGCTGTGCAGGAACCAGAGGTCGTACCTGAAGAATGAATAATAGATAGACAAATAACGTTAGTTCCGTATATGTTTATTGTGCAACATTGTACAAGCTCAAGTGGATGGTAAGGTAAGGCTTGCTCCTCACCTGTGAAGGAAGATTTTTCGCAGCATTATTTTCAATATTAGAAGACAACTGGTGGTTTGCTAGGAGCTGAGATTCAATCTGAAGGAAGAATCACAGAGAAAAAGCATTAATAAACTTCCGCATATGTTTCTCCTGCATCATATGTACAACATATTGAAAGTTGTTCAAAAGGAATGCTCTTTCTCACCTCAAAGGATGTACTTTTAGCAACATAATCTTCAAAATTTGAAGACGTATGTTGATTTGGTAGTAGCTGAGTTTCCATCTGTAAAGAACAAGTATTATATTAGAATCATAAACGAACAATTAATACGACTGTATTTGCTTTTCCTGCACTATCTGAACAAGCTAGTAAGGTTAACCATTCGTAAGGCAGGCTCTTTCTCACCTCTGAAAAACTGTCGTTTGTCAGAGGATCTTCAATAGTAGAAGACCCATGGAAATTTGGTAGTTGTGGCAGCTGAGATTCCAACTGATAATCATAAAGGAATTAGCATTATCAGAAATCATAGAAGAACAAGCACTGGTTCTGGATAAGTTTCAAGCTGTGCTCTTTCTCACCTGTGATATGATAGCTTTTGCAACATTGTCTCCAACAAGAGGAGACACATGTTGCTTTGGTAGTAGTTGAGATTCCCGCTGAAGTACAATCATCATAAGAGAAGAATATATGAGTTGAGAACCATAGAAAAATAAGAACCAGTGTTAGATATGTTTCTTGTGCACCATATATACAAGCTACTAGCAGAAAGTGTTCAAGATGTGCTCTTTCTCACCTCAGGAAAAATGTATTTTGCAACATAATCTCCAATAATAGGAGACATATATTGATTTAGTAGTATTTGAGATTCCATCTGAAGTATAATCATAAAAGAAGAACAATATATTAGTTGAGAATCATGGAAAACAAGCATTAATTATGGGAAAGTCTTCATATGACATGCTCTTTCTCACCTCTGGAACAACGTATTTTGCAGTATCATCTTCTCCATTAGACGATATATATTGATTTGATGGTGGCTGAGCTTCCAGCTGAAGTAAGAATAGAATTAAATTAAATATAAATCAAGCATCTGAATAGAATTAATTAAATATAAATCAAGCATCTCTTCTAGGAATGTTTGTCTTGAACCATATGTACCAAGTCAAATTTAAAAATGCACAGAAAAAAAATATTGCTCTTTCTCACCTCTTGAACTATATCTTTTGTGACATGAGATATATGGTGAATTGGTGGTGGATGAGTTTCCACCTAAGTAGGAATCATGGACAAACAAGTATTAGTTCTTTACAATTTTCCTTACCTGTCAAATGTACAAGCTGATATTTGAAACTGTCAATATGACTCATGTTCTTTCTCACCTCCAAGAGATTGCTGTTTGCAACATCATTATTGTAACTAGAAGGCAAATGGAGATTTTGTGGTAACTGAGGTTCTACCTGGATTTGGAATCACAAATTCTTAAACAATAATTTTATAGTCGTTCTTGTGCAACATCATCACATGAATGCATAAAAAGGTTGATATTGAAAATTGCCTCATAAAATATGATTTTTTCACCTGAGGAGTGTCTTCTGAAACATTATTTCCAGAATTATAAGCAAAACTGTCGCTTGTTTGCCCTTCATTAAGGGCTGAAGAAGACTTACGCTTCCTATCCGGTTTCTTTTCTATGCGACAGACAACAGCTTCACCCTACCCAAATTAAAAAGTAAATAAAATGAGCTCCATATTTAGAATTTATACTATTAACTTGTGAATCAAAAGAAAATTCTCATCAATAGTGCAAACTATACTAGTAATCGAACTTTCACGAGGAAAGAAAACAACATATTCATGTCATAACATTACGATAACTCATAACAAAATAAATTTTCCTATTCAAATTAAACACATATTTAACCTAATGTTTGCGGTAATTTTTTTTTTTTAAAGAAAAAATGGTTGTTACTTTCTTAGATAATTCGCATTGCAAACAAACTAATAGATCAGTGAGATATATCAAAATTAGACGCTCTCCCACGTAAAAAAGAATAGATTAGAGCACTTATAGCTTTCAATACTTCATCTTCATTCAGTCTGAGATTCTGCGATTCGACAATTATTTTAATCTTGGAGCACTAACTCAATCAAACAAGAACGACTAAATCACTAAGTCAAGAAACAAATGGTGGAAGCATATACCTGAAAAGAAGAGTTATCCTTGCGGGGGTACTCATGGTACTCATACATTTTATAGTCAGTCCTGTTCTCCTTTTTAGCAGTGGAGCCCTCGTAGAAAGACAAAGTCCTTCTGACACCAATCTGTTTGTTGCTGTCTTTGGCCATGATTTTGCTAACTCTACAGGCGCTTTTCCAAAATCCTCCATTGGCTTTTCTATTTTGAAGTTTACCTTTGGCATACTTTGGATCAAGTGTACAGAAAATATAAACTAACTTGTTCATCAGACATCGATGAAAGCCCTGCATCAAACACAAAAACAAAGCAACGTTTTATTGGTTGTATATTATGACCAAGATAGAATTCTAAACTGATTATGATGAGGGGGATAGGTACAAATAACATACCGAGCAATTCACGAGGATGACATTTGTAAATGTTAAGCTCCTTAATTATGGGATCATCAAAAGCAGGATCAAGTCTCTTCTTCTCAAGGAAACTAACCAATTGTTCATCAGTTGGCTGTAACCTGAACCATTCAAGACTGGCCATTTTGCAGCAGAAGACAAGACACAGAGAAAAATTTTGATGGGAAAATTCTGGTATGCTAAGATGGAGAAGAAAGTGAGTGTTCAGTTGTACTTTATAAAAGCATAACTTGACTCCAAGATTCTCTCTCCTTTGATCAAAGCTACTGTTGAGTGAGCTGAGTAGCGAGAATGTTCCAGACTTCCGACAGCAGAACGCGTCTGTCCGAAATTTTCCAAACTATGACGTTTTTCTATTGGTGTGCGTTAAGTGGAACACAGACTACGACGATTTATGACAAGTGATACTCCCCCCTTCCTTCTATTTATGATGTAATAACATTACTCTGCTTTATTAATATATTTTCCATTTTTCATTTTTTTTTTAATAAGTAACTCTAAATTTTCAAAAAAATTTATTTATATCTATATTTAAATGACTTGGTATATGAGTTGTTTAAATTCTATTAATTATCTTATTATCTCATGATATATAAAATTTAGATAATTCACATATTATATCATTTAAGCATGAATTTGAACAAAATTTTTAAAAAGTTTAGCATTATTCCTTTTTAATATTAATCTAGTGATAAGCAAAGCTACTTGTACCGGTATAAATGAGATTTTTAACTTTTAATTATGGGGTGAAGTTATTATTACCCATGAAAATGATGAGAACACCTATTTTTATGAAAATATGTATGAGGTAAAATTATCCTTAGATAAAGTTACAAAAAGGAACAAATAACAAATTAGTAAAGCATTTTTTTTCTCTTTTACAACTTAGAAACAATTTTCTTTTCATTTTCTTGCTTAAAAGTGAACTAAACAAAACTTCATGAATATTCCCAAATAAAATCTAGGAAAAAATAAAGTTTATGGATCTTTACATATATTAAATGAATTTCTAAATCTTTTTAAATGCAAGACATTGTTTCCGCAAACTTTTATTTTTCATTCATTTAACAAGCAAAGACAAACTAAAATACAAAATAAAGTCTCATTCGTAGTAATAAATTTGGTTGCTTCAACCTTCCGCTATGGGTGCTTCTTCTTCTTCTTCTTCTTATTGATAAAGTGTAAAAGTAGGGTTAGGATTGAGGTTAAAAATTTATGTTCAAGAAAAATTAAAAGCAAATACTAAAGATAGAAAATTTGTTTTAAAAGAATATAATTAATTTTGTTTATTACAAGAAAGTTTGTTTTAAATATAATTAAATTTGTTAGTGTTAGGACCTTAACCCAATCACTTACCATTTATCCACATAGAGTTTTGGTTTTTTTTTTTTACCCCGTATGGTAGATAGCGTTTTCGAGGCTTGAATAATGAAACTTAAATGTCTTTTGGTTGCAAACCTCAAAGACGTTACCTATTTTATAAGACCAAAAAAGCTAAAATCCTATAAAGATAAATGATAAGAGATTGGACTGAAGTTTTAACATAAAATGCTAGTGATACAAGGTTTGCAATCAAAAGACATTTAAAGTCTATAGTTCAAACTTTAAAGATACTACTTACCCAATGAGACAAAAAGATCAAAACCCTATAAGAACAAATGACAAGAAATTGAGTTGAAGTCCCAATAGTTAGTAATAAAAAAAAATTGTTTTAAAGGAATATAATTAATTTTGTTACTAGAAGAAAGTTTGTTTTAATTTTTACAAAAAAAATAAAAGCTTGTTTTAAAGGAATTTAATTAATTTTGTTTATATAGGATAATTATTGACATATTTTTGAACATTTATACTAATTTGTAGATTTTTAAATTTAATCAATGGAAGAATCAATAATTTGGGTGTGGATATCATATCTGTGGTGGCATTATCTACATCCATAATTATATTCCTCATCTTCACTTCTTAACTAAATCATAGCCAAAAGAAAATTTATTATTTAATTAATTTAATAATTATACAAATTATAATAAATGTGTAAATAATGAATTTCCATTTTTTTTTTGATATTTTGAAACGTAAAGATGATTTCATAAATGTATATTTGGGTATGTAGTTTTTTGATTGTTGATTGATGAAGTGTTAAAATATTTATCACTTCATTAAAATCAAATAAAATTACTTTTAATAAATTTCAAAACCAAGAAACTTGTTTCGCAAGTTTGTTGAAGGCCCTGCATCATGAGGTTGCAGTCAGTTGACCCCCTTTTACGTGTTGATAAGCACAATTAAAGTGGAATTTTTTATTATTATTATTTTTTAAATGATCACCACATTTGCTAAATTTTTAGAAGTCACAATAATATTAAATTTATGCTTAAATTAAAATTTAAATTACTAGCATAAAGTGGACTTAATTCTACCCTTCTAAACATTTTTTTTTCCCATTTTTAATGCTAAAAGCTAGTAAACACAACAATGAAATTCTACTACTTATATTTTATTGTTATATTTTCTTACTTTTCCGTAACTTTAATTTTATACAATTTTGTTACTAATTGTAACTAGGCCCCTTCACTGCTATATTATTCTCCAATCTCCATTGGTCTCGTGGTCCATTCACACGGTATAAAAGAGGTCAAACAGATTCCTCATTTCCTCCTTCCTTCAACCTTCCTCCATCCCCCTTCCTTCACAAGTTGTTATGGTTCGAATATCTTCTTTGTGCCTTTCGAATTCCTAGATATTTTTATATATGGAAAAAGTACTTAAGATTATAAGAATTTAACAATTTGATTTAAAAAATTGATTTCAATATTTATTCATTCATTTTTAATTAACCTAATAATTAAATATATATATTAATTCAAGGTAAATGATAATTGTTAGATAGTGAAAATTAATATATCGTTGTTGAAATCACTTTTTTAAATCAAACTTTTATTTAAGTTAGTTTTATAAATACCATATATGATGCAACAATATAAATTGAATGAATATTTTTTACGGTTAAATCACATTGGGAAGAGGGAGACTAATGATGTACATCCCACATTTGAATCCCTATATGATCGCTTTCTCTCTTTCTCTATATATAAATTATAAACCTTCACCATAAATCAAAACGCAAATTTTTATATGTTAACAGACTTTTTAACTGTGAAGTTTTTGCATGTCCAACTATACGTAACCCATTGATAGTTAAATTTTGTAGGCAGGTTTCCATGAATGAACCTTCACAATAAATCATAATGTAAACTTTTATATGTTAACTAACTTTTTAAGTGTGAGGTTTTTGTGTGGCTAACACCAAGTACCCCCCAAATGGAGGGGTCAAAGAAAAACTTTTCCATATGAAACTCGATTATTTTATTGGGGTGGGGGGGTGATGAATCATAAACAAAAAATAGGACATTTATGAGATGCTAGACTCTTTTGTCTAGATAAAAAACCAAAAAGATCCAAATTAATACATTCTTTACCATTTTTTATTATACCCTAAACCAGTTTTAAGAAATTTAGTTCCATTCATTGAATTCAAACTCTTGTGATCTATGTTCCTATCTTATTTGGATCACAAATGAATGCAGTTATATTTTTATATTATTTGAATTCGATTTAATTTATAGAAAACATCTAATTAAGAGAAGAATTTTGAAAATTAAAAAAAAATAAACATTTTATCAAAAGTTGTACTCTTGAATAGAAGGTTGCCCAAAACAAAAATTGAAATTCTAATATATATGAGAGTCTGCTCTAGGACCGGAGGATTCAAACCTCTAAATAGCGGGACCAGAACCCGTTGCCCTACCATTTGGCCATGCCCCATATCAATTTCCCTTCGATACTAATATACACTAATATTGGCTGTTCGTCAATTCCCGTATGTAACCATTGGTAGTTAATTTTTATAGGTAGGTTTCCATCAATTTACTATTTGGAACTAAATCTATAGGCTTCCATACGTGCAAATTAAATTTCAGTCAAAGATACTTCCTTAAAAATTAATTATGTTAGTATTCATCAACGCTTGTTATTTGTCTATAGGTTCCACTTGGTTATCGTTCTTCAAGAACTACGGTTTTTATGTCTCTAACATTTGCATTCCCAATTAATCATGCCCAAAGAGTTCCAAAACTGTCCTTTAAGAGGTTGTAACACGGATACTTTCCAGGATCGACTTCTTCTTCCCAATCATGATAATTTCGTGTCTCTTAAAAATCTTTTACTGCCAAATTAAGACAACCTTGTGCATTAGTTACAGACAGAAAATGAAAGAAAGAATAAAGCATAGAAATCATAGTTTTGATATTAGTCTTTTACATCATCATCACATACAACTAAAACAATTCCACCATTTGTACTGGTACAACAATTATTTCATCTACTGTGGGATACAATTGCGGCTGACACATGCTATTAAGCTAATATTCTCCATTAGCCATTGAAGAAAATTCATTTGACAGTGCAGCAGTGGTTTCGGCTCCTTCATCACTGCGATCACAACAATAATTTCAGTGATTGTCTTTCGATGAGTTTAAAATCAGGGGTGTGTCAAGTTTCTTGATCAAAGAATTCATCCCATTGTCGATTCCACGCTTTCGGGTCATCAATAAAGCCACTAGAGTTGTGATTGAGCCAATTGCAATCACTGAGTGGATTATACCACCCTGCAGGATCCAGAGGTTCTAGCTGAAGAAAAAATCATAATAAATAAATAACAAATTAGTTCATAGATGTTCCTCGCACGTTATATGTACAGGTTGAAATTGAAAATAGCATGTAAGGCATGTGCCTTCTCACCTCTGAAAAAGTGTCATTAGCATTATGATCTTCCATGTTAGAAGACAAGTACTGATTTGTGGGTAGCTGAGATTCTTCCTGAACCATTAATCAAAGATAAACGATCATTAGTATTATATATATTGTGTCACGCATCACAAGAGCTGATATTGAAAATTGTCTACCAGACATGCAAATTCTCACCTCCGAAGAATTTTTTTTTGTAACAAGATCTTCTCCACTCAAAGATCTATGTTGTTTTGGTAGTGGCTGAGATTCCAGCTGAAGAGTAAAAAAGAATAATCAATTTTCAGTTTAAGATATGTTTTCCTTGAACCATGTCCATTCTCACCTGATTGTTGGTGACGTGTGATAGATGGTGCGTTGGTAGTGGGTGAGATTCCACCTAAGTAGAAATCATAGACAGACAAGGATTAGTTCTTTGCAACCCTTTTTTCGTATGTATCAAATGAACAAGCTGCTATTGAAGACGGTCAATGTGACATGCTCTTTCTCACCTCCATGAGATTAGTATTCTCAAGGTGATTTTGAAGTAGCTGATCAGGTTCTTCCTGGATTAGGAATCAAATAAACAAACAATAGTTTTATGTATGGTCTTAAGCAACATCATCACATTAATGCATGTAAAAGGTATTAATGAAAATTTTTCCATCTTAATTAGGAAGTGATCCTTCTCACCTTTAGAACAATATCTTCTGTCACACTACTTCCAGAATCATAAACCAGATTGTCACTTGGTTGCCCTTCATCAAGGGTTGAAGAAGGCTCATGATTCTTATCCGATTTTCTTTCTATACGACAGACAACAACTTCACGCTACACACACACAAAAAAAAAAAGAAGAAGAGGAAGAAAATAAATAAGCTTTCTATCTTGAATTTATACTATCAACCTGTAAGGAAAAAGAAAATTTTCATTAAAAGTATAACAATACTACTAATCAATCTTCCATGAAAAAGAAAACAACAAATTCATATTGTAAAGATAATTTATACACAAGTTAAATTCTCCAAGTCAGACTAATATGGTTTTAACCTATTGTGATTAAAGTTAAAACAAAGCTCCTAATTTCTTACATAATTTGCACAGATATAATAACTGAAATACAGCAGGACACCCTTCCACATAAAAAAACAACACACAAGAGCACTTCTAGTTTTCAATAGCCATTTCCTGACAGACAAATATGTCTCCATTCAAACCCAGATTCTGCCACTGAACAATTATTTCAGTCTTCTAACACTAACATAATCAACAAGGACAAAGTCACTAACTCAAATATTCTTTAATGAAACTCAAACTAAAACCAAATGCACAACAATTCAAAAAATGGAGGGACAAAAGCAATAATAGATGATTCAGAGCACATACTTTGAAAATAGATTCTTTGTTGCGGCGGTCCTCATGGTACGCATGGTACTCGTGCATGACCCAATTAGTCTTGTTCTCTTTTTTAAAATTGGAGCCCTTGTAGAACACCAAAGTCTTTCTAAAACCGATCTGTTTGTTGGTGTGTTTGGTCTTGACTACGAGATCTTTACCGGTTTTCTTCCAAGACCCTCCCTTGGCTGTTCTTCTGGCACGATCACTATTGGCATACTTCTGATCAAGAGTGCAGAAAAAATACCAAAATTGATCATTAGACTGAAATGAACGCCCTGCATCAAACACAAAAGCAAAACAACAATTAGATTTTTGAAAAGGTGGAATTCAACTGATTATGATGGTAGTGTCTGACTGATTGATGCAAATAACATACCAGGCAATTCACAAGGATGATGCTCGTAAATATTAACCTCCTGGATAGTGTGGTCAGTAAAAGCAGGGTCCAGCCTCTTCTTCTTCAGGAAATGACTAACCAATTCTTCAGGAGTTGGATGGAACCTGTACCCCACAAGACTGTCCATAGTGCAGCAGAAGACGAGAGAAAAAAATAGCTAGATGTCTCTGGTTTGATGAGTAAATTTTGCTTGGCATAAAGAAGAGAGGGAATTGTGACCATTTATAGAATACGCTGCCTAAGATTTTCCCTTCGAGTCTCTCGACCAGGTTTCGACGCACTATCAGTGAGTTAGCTCTGCTCTGAGAACATTCGAGAATCACAACATGTCTTGTCTGTAACCTATCCGACCTGTGTATAACCGTGTCATTACGCTGAAAAAGATTATAAAAAAAAAAAACCTTCAAATTACTCTTTATAATAATAGTCATTAGTTTGACTCTAATTTAAATAAATATTATTACTCTTTATAATAATAGTTATTAGTCCAGTAGAATACCGAGTATCGCAAACTATGATAAATAATGCTTCTATTTATGATGTAATATTAATTAGCTTAGCTACTATAATCAATATTTTATCCAACTATTATTACTCAATCGACGAAGATCAGTTAGTAATAAGCTACACATATCTACATTTTGTAGGATTATAAAGCTGTAATTTTAAGTTAATAATTTATACATATTCCCTCGTCCTTTTTTTGATTGTAAACATTCCCATTTACTAAAGTATTGGTGTTTTAAGTTTAGTATGCGCATTTTACATGTATAGGGAGTTTTTTTTTTTTTTTTTTTTGTATGAATAAATTTATTCTAGTTATAAAAGTAAATATTCACACTAAATAAACTGAATGAGATTGAATTAGTGATTGATTTTAATAAGTTCAGACATATTTTCGAACACATATGTAATGAGTTTTCTTCTCTATTATAACAATAAATATCCCGCGTAACTATGTGGAAAGTTTTCTATTTTATTGTAAGAATAAATGTCTCTCGGCAATAAGAGTAGCTTTTAAGATTGTATATGTAGTGATTGATCTCAGCAAATAACGGTAAACATATAACCAGTTCAATGTTATTTTGAAGAAAATTTTATTAATGTCTTAAAAGAAAACTATTACTATTCATTTTGTTTGATTATCACATGAATTGAAACAGACCTATACAATTATAAAATTGAAAAGTATGTTATATTTCTTCCCGTACTTTTGAAATACAAGAATCATTTGATAAACATATATTTGGGTAGAGTGACACCATATGGCTGAAAAAATAATCTAAAAATTAAACAAATGATATAACACATGATTTAGCCTTAAGATTTTTGGATAAATTTTTAAGTTGTCTTTTTTTTTTCTTTTTTTTTTTTTTTTGGGAAACATTACTAATTTTGAGATGTAAATTGTTTGATGATTTTTTTTTTTTTTTTTTTTACATTAATACCTTATGGGCTTAGAGGACTCCCAAAATCTTATATGATCACTAATAGTGCAATTAGGATGACTACTCCCATAGGGATCTATCGAGATAAATTATTGATATTGCAGTCTGAATGATTACTCTCGTAACTGGGAGGTAACAATTCCAACCAAGACGAGAACATTATTTATACTTTGTGTTTTAATAAAACAACTATGAGATTAAAACTCTTGACCTCTTAGAGTAAAAAGCTATACTCGTCCACTCTTATCAAGGTATGAGGGATATTTGATGAAGTGTCGAAGTATTTTTCTCTTCATAAAAAATGAACTAATTAAGAAACTTGCTCGTCAAGTTGGTTTAAGGTCCACTATCAAGATTCCTTTCAATTTAGTCACTGTGCTATCATATTCTCCTCTGGCTTCCGTGTCCTTCCATCTCAAGCTCCAAGCAGAACATATACCCCCTTCCTTCACAAGTTGTAATGGTTCTAGTATCTTCTTTCTGCCTTCTCAATTGCTAGAGAGTTTTAAATGCAAAGTTTACAGTTGGTCAAGTGTATATCTTCATATTTCCACAAACGCTTTATTTGTAAAAGGGCAATTATCATATGTGTTTAGTTTTTTTTTTTTTTTTGGACATTTATAGAAATAACCAAATTGATCACCCTATTTTTCAGTTGTTTCAACTTTGTCCCTCAACTAAACTTCTGCTACTCAATCTTAACAGCCAATGTGTGTGTTGATCTTTTTTCTAAAAAATATAAATGGCGGAGTTAAACAACTTTATTGATGTAAATCGACATTCATAAGCTAATAAATAATAAGTGGTGTATTTTGACAGTAAATGCTTAAAAAAATATTATATTTAAATAAATATTAGAAAAAATTTAAAATCTAAAAATATTGAATGAAAAAACTGAACTTTTTTATATAACCAAAAAATATATATATATATATATATATATATAAGAGATCCATCGATTCCTTCTAATTGATAGGAGAATGGAAATTTTCATTGATCTCATTTCAATGGGAGGAGATTGCCAATTGCCAAAAGCAGGAGGATAGTAGAGATGACCTTTTCTCTCTCTCATATAAAGTTCTAGTTTTTAGTTATTATTATAATATTTATTTAAATTATTATTTAAATTAGAGGCAAACTA
The DNA here is from genome assembly GCA_021234005.1 of Nephelium lappaceum. Lineage (NCBI taxonomy): Eukaryota > Viridiplantae > Streptophyta > Magnoliopsida > Sapindales > Sapindaceae > Nephelium > Nephelium lappaceum. Next base: position 16,072,831 of record CM038007.1, read on the forward strand.
ATGACTATTATTATAAAGAGTAAACAGAAAGTTTTTTTTAAAAAAATCTTTTTAAACTTGGGAAATAAAACGATTCCACTTAGAAAGTTAAGAACCGGCCCTTTTGCAAAATTCCAAAAAAAAAAAAAAATAGAATTGTTGTTTTTTTAAACAAAAAAATTTGGAATTAAATGAATACTTATGGGAACTTATTTGATAATTGCCTACAATAAATCATTTCATTAAAATCAACTTATGGAATGCAAAAATAATTTTACTAATATTTACTCTCTAACTCATTAGCATTACAGCATTAAAGGAGAGGTTTCCACAAATTTACAATTTAAAACAATAATATGTATGCTTTCAGGTTCTCCAAATAAATTTCAGTCAAACTTATTTCCTTCAAAACTTATGTGAAGTTATTTGAATGTTTGTGATTTTCACTTATAGTTATCGTTCTATTACAACTTGATTTTTCCTTGTTATAAAAACCGATACTATTCTACTCTAAGTGTAAATTTGAGATTGAAAATAATATTGAATGAAAATGGAAATAATAAAAGATATAAATAGTGGATTCAAAATTTATGTGGTAAAACCCTCATTGTGAGAGAATTATTCACGGATCAAGATAAAAATAATTTTATGAAACCAATATAACTACAATCTCTCTCTAAAATTTTAAGAGAGAACTACAAGAGTAGAAGAGAATCACATGTTAGGACAATTGAATGACTAGTTGTCATGCCTTTATATAAACATTGCATGGCAGTTAAATGCTTGAGCAACGGCGGTAAATTAATGGCGGTTATAAGTGCTTCACATGAAACATTAATTTTTAATATATAAAATCACTCTTCAAAATTAAGGCAACATCAATTTAAGTCAATCAAAGACTTTGGTTTTATTTTAATAATCCATCTCCATCGAAACTAATAAAATGAGCCGCCCACTTAGCCAATGAAATGACTTCATATCTCACATTCCTAATATTTACATTCTGAATTAACCGTGCTAACTTTCTGTTTCTAACAAATCTCAACAGTCAAATTAAAATGACTGTATATCGCATAGAGAAAATGAAAGTACAGAAATCATATATAGCTTTAATAGATAACAACTAGTGGTCTTTTACAATTATCACACAAATTATTTTACAACTCAAACCATCCTACCATTTGTCCTGGTAGAATAATTTCAACTATTCTGCAAGATAATTGCAGTTGAAACATGTTATTGTAGTAATATTCTCCATCAGCCATCGAAGATCTCGGGCATCGCATATATATATATATATATATAAAAGCTTGTGTTACTAGCTTTGATGAGTGGATCTTCATTATTAAAGCCACTACCGAATGCCATCAGGATGGAAAGAGAGGAGTGATCGAGCCCACAGCAACCATTGAATGCTTCCCATCTTGCTGGAATTAGGGGTTACACCTGAAGAAAGATTTATAGACAAACAAATCGGTTCCATAAATTTTTCTCAGACATCACTTGTACAAGTTACAATTGAAAACAAAAGCCAAGTTATCTGCCTTCTCACCTCTGCAGAGACAATTCTGTTGCACTGTCCTCTTTCTGATTTGGTAGTAGTTGAGATTCCACCTAAACAAATATCAGTTCCTTAGCTTTTTCCTTGCATATCAAATGTGCAAAATGATATTGAAAAATTCTCAACTTGATCACATGCTCTTTCTCACCTCCATCAGATGGTTGTCCGCAACTTGATTATTGGAATCAGAAGCCAAATGGAGATCTCGTAGTAGCTGAGTAACAAATAAACAAACAATAGTTCTAGTTTTATATATGTTCAGATATTGAAAACTGCCCTCATAAATAATTAGATCCTTTTTACCTCCGGAAGAGCATCTTCTGCAACATTGTCTCGAGAATCATAACCCAAATTGTGACTCGGTTGCCATCCATCAGGGGCTGAAGAAAGTCCGTGCTTTTTGTTTTGTTTTCTTTCTATGGAAAAGACAACTTCTTTACACTACCCAAAGAAGAAAAGGAAATGATAAGCACAAGCAAATTTTCATCAAAAGTACAACTACACTTGTAACAAATCTTCCAGGGGAAAACTAAAATTAAATCAAAGCAAGAAAAGAATGATAAACGATCAAAGTACATACTTTAGAAATAGAGTCTTTGTTCAGGTGGTACTCATGGTATTCATGCATGACCCAGTTAGTCCTGTTCTCGATTCTAAAATTGCGGCCCTGGTAGAAAACCAAAGTCTTTTTAAAACCAATAGGTCTGTTGCGGTTGTCCTTGACAACCCGATCTCTTCCAACAATTTTCCAATATCCTCCCTTGACTGTTCTACAGACACGTCCACCTCTGGCAGATTTTTGATCGAGTGTACAGTAGAAATACCAAACTTGGTCATCAGACTCAATTGACGAAAGCCCTGCATCAATCACAAAAGCAAAACAACCAAAACTTGAACTAGATTTTTGACAACATCGAATTTAAATTGATTATGACGGTGATGTGCTTGGTGGTGTCTGATTGATTGATACAAATTAAATGACATACCGGCCAATTCACTAGGATGATATTTGTAAATATCAACCTCCTTAATATTCGCGTCACTGAAAGCAGAGTCACGCCTCTTCTTCTTCAGGAAATGAATCAGTTCTTCAGAAGTTGGCAGGAACCTGTACCCCACAAGACCTTCCATAATCGTAGCAGCAGACAAGAGAGGGAGAGAGAAAAACAGAAACAAAACAGCTAGACGTCTGTTGTTTGATGGGTAAATTTTGCACTGCAAGGAGAAGAGGAGACTTGTGACCGTATTTAAACAAGGACACCTCCTCAAGGGAGAATTTGACGCACTGTTATTGAGTGAGCTCATACACGTGAGAAGTGAATACATTCCAGAATCACAAGAATGCAGCGCGTCAGACCTAAAATCATTCGAATGTATAACCATGTCAATACCATGACATCACTAGACGAATAACGCCATATTTTTCAAAAACTTGTCATAATTTTTTATGGAACACAATTATTTATAGTAATAATATTAATTATATAACGATGAATTGATTAATTATTTAATGGTTTATTAATTATATGATAGTTACCAAAAAAGTAATCAAATCATTTTGATAATAAACTTAAATAAAACTTTAAATAAAGTAACATTACTCATCGTATGCTAGGAAGGTAAAGGTAAGTAACACGAAAGGATTCGTTCGGTACTAGAGTATGTTTACTTTTTCATGTACACTTACTTTACTTTTCAATATACACTTAATTGCAAGTTACTCACAGATTCAATGAGATGGTAGTTTTAGTTTACGATATATATATATATATTTTTTCTTATAATTAGTTACGTTATTCATCCTTAATTCTTAGATTAGATTATTATAATTTGGGGTTTGAATGTTCTCAGAGTCCGGAGTAGAAGCTTGGGAAATGGTAATCTGTTAATAGGTTGTTAGGAATATAAACTTAGCCAACCTTTAGGATAAATATGTATCTGGTATGTAATTTTATAGTTAATGGTTGATGACAAAGTTAAAATATTTATTATTGAAGAAGAGAATAAAATTATGTTTAATAATTTCAATTTTAAGAAACTTGCTCCCCAAGTTGGTTTAGTGGCCCCGCCACGATGTTCCATTCAATCGATGGATCAATATTTTTTTTCACTCTCTTGAGAGAGAAAAGAAAAAAAAAATCTTTTTAGCTTTGATTTTTCTAACTGAGATGAAATTTTAAAGTACGATCCCAGACTTATTACTTATAAAAGTAGAAGAGGGTTATCTACATAAAATGAAAAAATTATCCAAATATTAGTCGAAGAATACGAAGCGAATTCTTGACCATGGTGCATGGGTGAGGTGACTATACCACCATGCCTACCTCACTTGCTATCCCATATCAGTTTTTTAGTTAGAAAAAATGTGGCTGAAACTACTTTGATGCATCAAATTTTGACAGCTTGCATGTTCCTCTCCCTGCTCTTGAGTCATAGCCCATAGCCCATAGTTTTGTTGAGGTCCCACACATAGTGTTTTACTATTTGTATTTTTGATCGTTAAATTGCCTGCATGCAAAGCTCCCTTGTCTTCATTGGTTAGTAGTTTTACATACTCGATATACATGGTTACTTTTGAGCTCCAATTGAGCACTTTTTATTTTATCATTTCATTTGAATTGATATTAATTCCATAAATCATGTTGCCTATGTGGCATTTGTCATGAGTTGTTCTTCAGCTGTTTTAGAGGTGCCCACCGATCTCTACCAGAAGGTGATGATTTATCTTTTTTCAAATTTGAATTAGAATAATCATTTAATAAATAAATATATATATATAAATCATTATAATTTGATCTTCAACCAAGGAAAAATATAACTCAAATCTGCAACTTTAATGATGTAGGTGGAAGAGGTACACACAACCAACTATTTAGAATTGAGAATCCGTGTCAACCTTTCCCAACAACGTCATCTCATAAGATAATTTGAATATGTAATTTGATAGTTATTTTAAAACTAACACTAAATAGGTAGGGTATTATGGAGATTAAATACTATATATTTCTTTGAATGAGAGACATCTATTTTCATAAGAAATGAAAGATTACTTATATAAACTGTAATATACATTTGGTGAAAATTGAACCTTTCAACTTTTTGGAAGATGGAAGATACACAGTCCACCGAGATTATTAAGAGGCGGTGTGTGGATACATAATTTAGTGGTTGATGTTGATGATGTGTCAAAAATTATATTGATAAAAAAAAAAAGTAAATTTTTTTAAATAAAAATAATTTCAAAATGAAGAAACTTGCTCCCCAAGTTGGTTTAAGGCCCCACCATCATGTTCCATGCATTTGATTCATCAGGATTTCTTTTGTTTTGGTCCCCATCCTAAAGTGACCTTTAACTGCTATGTTATTATTAAAGTTCTTCCCCACTAGCCTCATCGTCCTTCATTCGCTGAATTCAAACATATATTCCCTTCCTTTACAAGTTGTTGTGGTTCTAGTATCTTCTTTGTGTTTTGTTTTTTATATTGTTAAATTTTTATACTTATCCATATTTTCAATTGATCAAAGTGTCAGTTTTTATATTTAAATTATATGGAAAGACAATAAATGCAATTTCTTCCACTACAAAATGATAAAAATTAAAGAACTTCATTACTGTAAAGGATTTCAACACCACAGTCCACACTTGTAGCGGTGTAAGTAGGTTTGGATTTTATTATTCGAAACCGAGTGTTTTGGATTTGAATCAGATCTAATTCGAAAAATTTTGGGATATAACTTTTCCAAATTTCACTTCTGAATCAAACCTTTGAATTGAATTGGAATATAAATTTTTAGATTTTTGAATTTGGATGAAACTGATTCCATAAAATTTACTGAAAGTATGAATATTTATCTAAAAATATAAAATTATAAATATAATGCACATACAAGCTATACGAAACTAAAATCTTTTGTTAAAACTTCATTCTTTTATAGTTTGCAACATGCAAATTTTTGTAAACATTTTTTAGTGTGAACTTGAACTATGAGCACACTCAAAGCAATAAAGGTTTTGTCAATATTAGGCAATAAAGGCTTTGACTCCATGCATGAAGCAATTTAAAGTTTTTAGATTGGAATCCATTAATAATTTGTTTAATTAAAATGATATATAAAAACATTATGGATTATCATCCATTTCTCACTCTCTCTCTCTCTCTCTCTCTCTATGTATATATGGAAATAGGACCGAATATTACAGAAAAAATTTATAAAATATTATGCTAAATACACTACATTTTTATAGATATTGATAGTTTATGAAAATATCCCTAATATTTATGAAAATTTCCAGGATATTTTGATATTGGTATCCGCAGAATACAAAAAACATGGGCAAAAGCCAAAATTATTGGGGATATTATGGTTTTTGCAATCACTAGACTTCGACTTCACACTTAAGTCCAAATCGGATAAGATTCACTCTAAATTCATTTTTTTTTTTTTTTAATTTACTTTTAACAATATAGAGATTTTGTTTTCACGCTTAGTTTGGAACGGTTTGGATTCATTCTGAATTCAATTTTTTTTTTTTTTAGGGCAAAAATCATTTTAATTGTTAAGTTTTGGAAAATGATCAAATTTTTAATTATGTTTTGAAAAATGATTAAATGAACCTTAATTTTTCAAAAATATATCAAATTAGTCCATCTCTTTAGTCAACTGACGGTCAATCCAAACAAAAACTATGAAAATACTATTTTACCCCTCACTTTAATTACAGAACATACAATGACTATTTTACCCTTAATAAAACTAAAACTTACAATTAATTAAAAATTATAAAAATGAAAATTAGAACTAAACCCTAAAATAAAATGAATTTACAAATTTAAAAAAAATAAAAATAAATAAAAACTTCAACCTCCACATCTTCATCTTCAATCCAATCATCACATCAATCTTCATCTTTAATAAAAAAGCACCCACAACATCAACTTAATCTCCCATCCATTAGCACTTCAACAAAACATCAATTGAAAACCAAAATAATATCAAGAAAAAATTTTCAAAAAAAAAAAATCAAAATATTAAAAAAAAAACTTAGATTAAAAAATATTTAAAATCTAAAAAAGAAAAGAAAATTTAGTTAAAAATTAAATATAAACATAAAACTAAAAAACTAAAAACTAAAAACTAAAAATACAATGGATTCAAAATATATATATATATATATAAACAAAAGTCTGGTGATGAAATATGTTTCATCATCGGTTTTCAACCTGGTTCAATCTCAAGGCTCCATATGTTGGCAACCTTAACCTCAAGTAGGTTCATCACCAATCTTCAACCAGGTTCAACTAGATCGTCACCACCACAACGAGAATGAAAACATCACACTGGGTTTGTCTTCATCCTCAAGACTCCATGAGTTGGTAGCCTCCATCGCCACAACATCTGGTTCGAACCCCCACGGCATTTGGTTTCACAACCAATTGAATAGGCAGCCTTCATCACCGGCCACAGTCCCCAATATGCTTCAAACCCCAATTGAACATAAAAATCATATTCTATCTGGTTTCAAAGGGTTTTGAAACCCAGATCAGATATCCATCTTGTCTTTGTTAAACCATGAACGAGTTCATTGTTGAAATTCAAAGAAGATGAATGAACCCAGACACTTCGGTTCGTCTTCTTCAAACGAACCCAGGCAATTGGGTTCATCTTTTTGAACGAACCAAGTTTTGGGTTCGTTTGAATTTTTTTATTTATTTTTTTTAATTTTTTATTTATTTTTATATTTTAATTATTTCACCATTCATTAGATGACACCCTTTTTTTTATTTAAATTTGTTATCTATTAGTCAATTTACATAATGTCCAACGTACCCCTAACAATTATAGTCAATATTAGTTTGACCGTTAATTGACTAATGAGAGAGACTAATTTAACACTTTTTCAAATAGTTGGAGTTCATTTAGTTATTTTTTAAAATATAGTTAAAAATTTGATTATTTTTCAAAAAATTAGTGATTAAAATGATTTTTATCCTTTTTTTAAGAAAAAAAATTTCTTTTAACAGTGTAGACATGCTCCGGAAAAAAGATCAATATTTTGATAGAATCCCTCAACATGAGTCGTTTTGCGTTGTTCAATTGTAACTACTGGTATCTCCTCCTTGATATTGATATTGTTGGCACAAGCCACGTATTGCTTACTTGTTATAAATTATAATTTATAAACATATGTTCAATATTGTGTTTTTTTTTTCTTTTTTCTCTTTTGAAAAGAAAAATATTAATAAAAGAAAACCATTACAATATGGGTGGAAAGTCATCATAAAAAAGAAGACTCTCAATAGTCAACACTTCGAGGATAATCCTCAAACCAAACTGAAAGATGGCCTTTAGAAAGAGCCAATTTAGCAAGGCTACGAGCTACCTTATTAGCTAATCTTGGAACGAAACAAATACTTGCTCAAGGAAAATTGCTAGTTAAGAGAGCAAGCAAGAATCTCCTCAATCATGAAACCAATATCCGAAAAGGGCAAAATATCAACAGACAAAAGTTGGATAACAGTAGCAGCATCGGATTCTACGCATATTGGTTAGTTACCAGCATCAGCAGCAAGTTTTGAGTCCGAAAAGAATAGCTTTAGCTTCTGCAACACTTGGAGAATCAGCAGCATTAATTTTACCAACACCTGACAGCAAAACTCTTCCTTCAGAGTCACTAATAATTGCACCAAGGCCAACGCAACTATGAGCTACATCCAATGCAGCATCGGTATTAATGTTGTAGAGGCCAGAAATAGGAGGTATCCAATGCATGAATCTGCTGGCCTTCGAACGCTTGGAAGTTAAAGGAGCAACAGGAAAATCTTCCAGGTAAGAACACACCAAGGGACAACATCATCATCATGCAGCCAAGTATGAGCATGGATGCGTGTGTAAATAACCCCAATAATGTGTTTATCAACATCAATCAATAAACAAAATCAAGACCTTATTTAAGATCTATTAAAGCAAAACAAAGTTAACCAGAAAGTAAAGATGGAAAAATAATAGCAAACACCACCACCAAAGATGAGAAAAAAACTTTTATGTGATTCATCAACTTGGCCATGTCCACTAAGACAATTGATTTTACTAGTATTGCAAATAGAAGTCGATATAAAGCTTCTACCTCAATCACTCTGCTTTCTCTTCCTATGGACTTTACACCCCAAATAATTTTGGTAATCTCTCACAAAGAACAAAGCGTTTTTTTCCTCTCAGGAAAAGCTAAACCTGTAAACCCCTCCTTTAAGTAACTTTTTCTTACCAATAAAACAAGGTTCAGCACCTATTCCTTAGAATCCAATGGGGTTTCCGTTTCAATTTAACGTCCACAACGCTCTACTTCGAAACTTATTTTAACTCTCTTTTGGCCACCGACTTCAATAAAACACATGGTGCATCCGGCTGCGTTCAAGTGCAACCTTGGCTTTAAAATTTTACCCAACAAGTAATTACGTAACTCATTAGTAGTTCATAAATGACAGTACTTTGACTCGTAAGCACAATTATCTTACCTTCTGCCGAGTATCACTCGATTAATCAAAAATACTCAATCACGTGCACCTGTTGTCATATCGTTTGATTTTTCACCAAGTCATTCATCTTCAAGAACCTTTAATTTTTCTATTTTTCCTAATATTTGTATGCATAATTGAATGATCGCGATAATTATCTGGGGTTGGCAAGAGAGGCTTTCGAGGGGACGAGAGCATTTCATTTATAATAGGCCATCTTAATCTTCAGATTCTGCAAAACAGGGTTAACTACATGTAACCGTCAAATCAAACGACCTTGCGGATCACACACAAAAACGAAAACAAAGAAGGTGGAATGAAGCACCGAAATCAGAGTCTTAATTAACAGAAATAAATTTTATGTTTCACATTTATGTAACAAAACAGTCTACAACTCAAACAAACTCTACCCAGATAGAATAAAAATGTGGTTGACACATGCTATTCCAAGTAACGATCTCCGTTAGCAATTGGAGAAAATTCATTCAGCAACGCAGTAACGGTGCTTTAGAGTCAGTATCACTGAGAAAATTCATTCAGCAATGCAGTAATTGTGCTTCAGGATCAGTATCACTACAGTTGGCTTCATGATTTGAAGTTGAGAAGAAGAGTGTCCAGTTTCTTTAACAAATAATTCCTCAGGGACAGCCCTCTGAGAAGTCCCCAAGTCATCTCCCAAAGTTCTTCTAATGGCAAAATTCAACACAGACAGAGTCAAGCTGATGGGGGCATAGCCCAACGAATTTGATTTTATCAGAGGTGCCATCTCACCTCGGATAAAAGATTTGGTAGCAGTGAGATTCGCTTGAGATTCACTTGATTTGATCGTAGCTGAGATTCCAAAAATTTGGTAGCAGCGAGATTCGCTTGATTTGGTAGCAACTGACATTCCGCTTCAAGTGGCAAAATTCAACATATACAGAGTCAAGCTGACAGGGGCATAGCCCAACGATTTTGATTTTATCAGAGGTGCCATCTCACCTCTAATAAAAGACTTGGTAGTAGCGAGATTCCCTTGATTTGGTAGTAGCGAGATTCCTTTGATTTGGTAGTAACTGAGATTCCCCTTGAAGCTGAGACTCCCCTTGAAGGGGGACATAACCCTAAACATCAGAATTTAATTTATCAGAGGTGCCAGCTCACCTCTGATAACCCAACAATTCATTTTATCAGAGGTGCCATCTCACCCCTTATAAAAGATCTGGTAATAACGAGATTCCCCTGAAGCGGGACACAATCCCAATTCGCGACAACATGTAAGAGTTGATATATGATGAAAATTGCCATAAGACAGAGCCCTGTCTCACCTCTAAAGAGAGTTTTTCTTTGAGACATCAACTTCTCAATGAGAAGATGTTTGGTAGTAGCTGAGATTCGGTCTGAACTAAAAATCACAACAAAAATCAAACATTAGTTCCCTTAAGCCACATGCAGCAAATGACAATGAAAAATACTAAAACATGTTCTTTCTCACCTCTGGTAAGTAAAAGAAGTTGCAAGAAGGATACTTCATACCACCATTTGGTAGTAGCTGAGATTCCAGCTGAAACAAAAATCACAAAAACAAACATTTTAGCTCTAGTTATGCTTCTCTTGAACTAGGTGTACTAGCTAACTGATAACGATAATCATAAACAAGCATGTTAGTCTCACCTCTGAAATAAGATATATCGCCACATTCATTATATGGCGATTTGGTAGTAGCTGAGATTCCAGCTGAAATAAGAATCACAAAGAAAAACATTCATTAGCTCTAGTTATGTAAGACTCCCTATCACATGTACAAGTTGATTTAAAAAACTTCTCAGGTCATGATGTTTGTTCTCACCTCCTCCCAATCATATCTTACATCATCCCGTAAGCTACCCTTTGGTAGTAGCTGAGATTCCAGCTGAAATAAAAATCACAAGAAAGACAACCATTAGTTTTAACTAATATACTTCCCCAGTACAACATCTACAGATTGATAATAGAAAATGTCCACAATATATAACTCTACTCACCTCTGGGATGGCACATCTTGTGCCATGCACTATATGGTGATTTGGTAGTAGTTGAGATTCCTCCTAAATTTAAGAATCGCAAAACCCAAATATTATTAGCTCTAAATAAACATCTTCCTCAACCATATATGATATAGAATACTGTCCACAACACACTGTTCTCACCTTTAGAATATTATTTTCTGTAATATCAGAAAGAAGTCGCCAGACTTCTTCATCCGGAAAAATCCCTACATCAAACCCAGAACAAAACTATTTACCAAATTTCTACAAATTTTATTTGCAATCCAAAACAAAAGATCGACTAACACAACAACTTACCACGTAACTCGGTTGGTTCGCAACCGTCTATATTCTCATCACCGATTTTTTGGACAGAGAAATCAGGGTCAGATCTCTTCTTCCTCAGACGATGGCCGAAGAATTCTTCACAATTTAGGTGGAACCAGAGCCCCACACTTCTGCCCATATTTCATCCAGAACAACACATCACAACGATGCGAGTTAGAGAGAGAGAGAGGCTAGTTAGCGACCTAACATCTCGTCTAACAAGAAACTTTTGGTTCGTAGAGAAGAGATGAGTGGTTGCTACTTTATATACAAAAATTGAAGGTAAACCCACAAAGCAATTTGTGTCCGTCAATTCGATCCTGAGTGCTTTGTTAACTTTAGGACCCCACCGACTTGTAAGTACAGTAACCGGTGGACCCCACAACTAAGAACCTTGTCTGTTTGAAAACGAGACTGGCCAATAGCATGCAACTCCTTCTCTTCGAGTTTGTCAGGAAATTCAACTTATGTGGTCCAACTTCGGGCAGAAGTTGTCTTTAATAAAAGTTTTCAAAAGTGATTATTTAAAAAAAAAAAAGAAGAGCTTTCAAAAGTAACTTATCTGTTTTGCTGTCCTGGACCCTGCTTCTAGCATCTTCTTTTCTGTGACGTCATCTCTCGTTTCAAAAATAAAAAATTCTAATGATTTTGAAATGGAAAAATTAATTTAACAAATTTCTCTTATAAAAGTTGTCATGAATATAAAAATCATTTTTATATAAAAGGTATAAAATGTAAATATTAATACTTATTTGGACAATCCACAAAAATCATGGATGCCTATGTTATTTATGTAACACATGCATTTATTCATTTTGAAATATTTTTTTAAGTTTTTGAAAGAAATCTTGCTAATCATGTAATAATATACAAAATTTTCAACTATTAGTTTTAAGTTGACAACGTGAGTGTAATTGTTAAGATGATTAATTATAAATTAGTAAATATTTATTTTATCCTTGATTTGTTTTTATCGATGAAAAATAAGTTTTTAATTTTTCATAAATGTTTTTGGACCAATATTTCATTGGTGGTTCTTTTTATGGAAAAAATTAGTAGTAAGGCATATTCTTTTTTATGGAAAAATGGTATTAATTATATCCATAATAAAACTTTATATTAGATAGGCTGAAATTTCTTTTTGTAATTCTTATAAGTCTTAATGCAAAAGAAAATGATTCATAAAGTAAATTTTTAAGAAAAAAAAATTATTAATGAAAATATTTTTTTGGAAAAATTATGTAAATTATATCTTAAAAAAAAGTTATATTATATAGAATAAAGTTACATCTATTGATGTGTCCAAATACTTTTTTTTTTTCTCTTTTTTCCGTAATTGTTATAATCTTTAATGACTAAATAGTTCCAAAAAATATTTATAAAAGTTGTCTTAAAAAATTTTACGGAAAAATAGTCATACCTATAAAAAAGTCGAGTTTATTTTTCTATTAATAAAAATGTTATATTTGTTTATAAAAGAGTTGCATTAGAATATTAATGAAAAAATAACCTTTAAATAATTATAAAAAGTGGTTAAAAACTGGCTTTTATCAATAAAACTAAAATAAAGGTAAAATAAATATTTATTACTCTGTAACTTACTTACCACCTCAATGAATACACTAATGGTGTTAACTGTTAACTTAAACTAACAACAGGAGTTTATTACATATTATTGGTAATGTCAGATGAGTTTTTGTGTGTTTCTAAAATGTAAAGACTAATTTGACCTTGAGTTATGTTTAGGAGGATTTTTGGTTCTTAATTTTGCCCTGTAATCCAACCATAAAGTTGGTGTTCATGACAAATATATTAATAATTGGACAACTCAATAATAATTTCTGTTATTTATTTTCGTAAGATTTGTTTTGTTTTCGTTTTTTTTAATACTTGAATTATCAAATAACTCGATTGACAGGTATAGCTTTCGTGGCTGCTTTACAATCCTAATGTTATTGTTTGTTATAGGGGTTTGCAATCTTTTGTTTTTTTTTTTTTTTAAGGCAAGGGGTTTGCAATTTTAGTATTAAAAATATAGTCAAATTTCACCTTTTTTTTCACGTTTTTCTGTTCTAATGTTTTTAGTTCTTATAATTTATTATTATTATCGGAGAAACCTAATGGAATGAGTAAAAGTAGTATTTATCCCTATTAAAGATTAATTTGGTTTAAAAAGATACCAAGTAATTATTTACAAATTTAGTTTAATCTTGACGAAAGAATCAACGGACTAAAATGCTCATATAAATAATTGTAATTTTATTCTAATAATAAGAAAATTACCTTTGAAGGATAATGCTTGAAAGTTTTAAAATAAGAAAGATTAAAAAATACCAATTACGGAAAACAAAAGAATAAAATAAAGATGAGTATAAAGAAAAATCTGCACATTTGGTATCATTTTTAAAACGACAGTTTTTAAAAATTCTTTTTAAAATTGAAATTGATGTTTTAAAAGTGTAAGGTATGTTTGGTAAAAGTTGTTTTTACAAATAAAAAAGATAATGCAAATGCATTTGGCAATTTTTTACGGGTTTGGTATTTTTCTAATGATAATATAAGAGTTTGATTACGTTACTGGTTGGATAAGGTTATTCATCAATAATAACCTTTAAATTTTTTTAAATAATTACCCTTATAATCAATCAAATAGTTGTTATTAATGGATAACTTTACACAATCAGAAAGGTAATGAAACCTATAATATAAATGTTTGAATGGAAAAGTTGTAATCTATTTTAAAAATTATGGAAGATAAAATTTTTCCATTTGTAACTTTCTAGATTTTTTTTTTTGGGAAGGATTCAATTTTGAAGTTACGACGTTAAAAAATTTGTTTTTCATTTTAAAAACTAGTTTTTTGTAAAGAGATACCCAAACAACTTTTAATTGATTTTTATAAACAAAATCCAAAAAACCCACCTAACTTATGAAACAACTTTCTTTTACAATATGTTGTTTTATTTTTATCCAAAATCTCGTAAATGTTGTAAAATTAACAAAAAATCTCACAAAAGTTAAAAGACCATTTTAATTCTGAATTTTTTATTAAAAATTATAATAATAATAAATAATATTTTAAAATAAAAAATTATAAATTAATAAAAACCAATCTCCACCATCCATCTATGATAGATGGATGGTACAGATCAACCCATCAAATTAAGGTATAAAAAAATCGATAAAAATTAAAAAAAAAAAAAAACAAAACTATTTTAAAATAACAAAAAAATAATTATCATTATTAATCTGGGTTTTAACAGTTGGGAACCCATAATATTTGGGTTCTAATCGTCGGAAACCCAGAAAAATCTGGGTTTCAAGTGACTAAACATCCAAAAATTCTGACTAAAAACCTAAAAAAAGTCTAGGTTTCTAGCTTTCAACGATTAGAAACCCAGAAAAATCGAAGTTTCCAGTCGCTAGAAATCTAGAAAAAATCCTCCACATCATCATAAATCCCACAAACCCAAAAATCCCCTACAATCATAATCAATCTCACAAATCTCCACCGCCAATTGCTTCATAAATCAAAAATTTTTTTAAAAAAATCATAAATCTTTAATGAAGTAAACTTAAAAAAAAAAAAAAAATTTCAAAAACACTGAATACCTTGGATGGTAGAAACCGTTGTTGAATGAACTTAGGTGGTAGAGACCACGGTCGATTGAATCGTTTGACGATCTGGTACGAACCCACTTGGGTTCGTCGCCGAATGAACCTAAGTGGGTTCATACTAGACCTTTGAACCTATTACGCCATTGTCATAGTGCCACCATCATATCAATTGGAGGAAAAGAAGAGAGAGAGAGAGAGGTAATTGAGAGAGACCCAAACATCGAATACCGTGAAGACTTGAATGCCAAACGTCATGAAGACTCGAACGCTGAACGTAATGGATCTCCGTCAGAGATAGAGAGAGAAATGAAAGAGGTGAGAGAGTGAGCAAGAGAGAAAGGAGTTAAAAGGATTTTTTTTTTTTGATCTTATATATATCATTTTTAAATAAAAATATCTCTTTTTTATAATTTTACATTAATATTATTTATTTTATTTTTTATATTTTAATTAATTTTTCATTATTTTTTCCTTTTTGTCCTCGAATAAAACGGTCAACCATATCAAACTAATAGAATCTATGATTGTCAGAAATATTGTCATCCTTTTATCCACATCTACATGGGATTTTGGATATATATATATATGTTAATGTTAAGTTGTATTTCGGATAAATATAAACTAGTAAATTATAAAATAGATATATTCTCGTATGTCAGGTTATTTTTTAAGATTTTTCTTTTTTTATACTAATAAATAAATAAAAGATAAAAATAATAAAAATGGTAGAGAGCAAAAGTGGACCGTCTGTTACATTTATCAATCCCTAATAATTTTATTATTTTTGTCCCTTTTAAAGAAAATTGTTCCTTAAAACCCAAAAATTACCTATATATCATCTCTAAGGGAAAAAATTAAAATACTTAAAAAAAATTAACTTAGAAGGAAATCAACGCTTGAAGGAGCATATCGCCCCTTGCCATAGATGGCCCTCCTATGACAGAGTAAACTCTCCCCTTTGAGAGGGGCGGATCGCATGCTTTATGGGGACCGTGATGGTAGTACTTTACTAGTTTAAATTAAATCCATGACATTGTATTTTTATTTCGTCTTTTAAAATATTTGCAATTATTCTAAACAATTACAAGTATTCAAACATGTGCGACTTTTTAATGTTTGTTTGAAATAGGTATAGATATGCAATAGCTATAAAAAGACATTTCCTTTTGGAAAGGCATGAGAAAGTCTATATACAGAGAAAGCCAATCCATATTTTCACAGACTGCGCTATCTCAAAGAAAAAAAATAATAAAAATCACGTTGCACATCTATACATTTGAGTCTGCAAGGAAACAATACCCATTCACAAAATTCAGAATTCCGGTGCTAAAATTCTGAATACAGATACCTGAATCCTGAGAGGCAGTCGCCTACAAACTTCAAGCATAAAGAGGGATGAAATTACTGTTTTTAGGAAATTGCAATCATTGTAAGCCTCCCATCTGATCAAGTCAATAGTTTATTGTTAATTTCATTTTCTCGTTTGTCTCTCCATTTATGTTTTCACTAAAAATGCTAACTAGGACTCCATATACATTGATGTTTTGTATTCCAATTATTATTGTAGTTTTGTTGTTACAAAGTAGTTGCTATAAATCCATAGATTGTTAACTTTAATTCCATGTGTTTTTAATTCTTGATTGTATACCCGACATGTGATTTGAGTGTGTAACAGATGCTCTCCTACAAGGAATGTGACTTGCGCTCCTTGAGGGGTTGATCATCTTTCCTAAACTAATCAAAATAAGCTCATACTTAGTTTCTTTCACCAATAATTCACGCTCTTCAGTGTAGGGGTCGTGTTCCTCATCGTAGCTGGGATGAAGAGAGACTGCATGAAGAGAAAAGAACCGAAAGAGAGCGAGAGAAGTCGAAGAAGATGATAAGAGATGATGCCCAAAAAAGAGAGACATGGAAGTTGGCAATCAAAGATGGGGTGGCGGGCGAGGAGATGAGTTTATCTTTAGAATAGTGGAGGGCAATTTGATTCCAAAATATACTGATAGTTTTATGATAGAGGAGAAAAATCATAACCAGTCAAAAAGAAAACATTTTGATACATTTTTCTCAATAGAAATATATTAAAAACAAAAAACAGGTGCAATGAAGCAGAGATAACACAGCCTGAACTGAAAATAGTTTGATAGAGTACATAACATCATTAAGTAGAGGTTACAATTTAAACAAACACTACCCATTTGTACAGGTAGAATGGTTTCCTCTGAGGGGATAAAATTGTGATTGATACAGGCTATTGAAGTCATAATCTCCATTAGCCACTGAAGAAAATTCATTTAGCAAGGCAGCAATGGTTTCAGTTTCATCACCGTCATAGGAGACAGAAATGCCTGCCACAGGCCTTTGACGAATCGAAATCGCAAGGACGAGAGTCTTTATCTTCCAGCTCAATGAGAGAATAAGAGTGTCCAGTTTCTTGACCACAGGAGGCTTCGCTCTGGACAGTCGGTTGTGAATTCCTCCCATCATCTCCCTGGCTCTGAGAATGAGCATGCCCAGTTTCTTGATCACAGAATTCATTTTGGATAGCCGATTGTGATTTCTTCCCATTATCTTCACATTCACTGAGAGAATGAGAGTGTCCAGTTTCTTGACCACAGAATTCATTCTGGAAAGCCAATTGTGATCTCCTCTGGCCTCCTTCTTGGTCACTGTACTTTGGTAGTAGCTGAGAATTCCCATAGAGAACTCGATCAGGTACTTGTTGAGTGTCTCTATTGTGAGAGCAACTTTGATTTGGTAGTAGCTGAGATATCCTATCAAAACATATCTCATGATTAGCTAGTGGCTGAGGCCCCTGTTGAAGTTGCCATTCAACCTGTACCACAAAGAAATAAACATTAGTTTTAATATGTTTAACAAGCAACAAACACACATGGTTGATAGTGAATATACCATTACACAAAATCTTTCTTACCTGTAAAGCATTTTTCTCTGGGTTATGACTTCCAGAATTAGAAGCCATATTAGGACTTGGTATACCTCCATTAGGGGTCAAGGGAGCTTCATGTTTGGTAATTGGATTTCTTTTTATGCGAACTACAACAAACTCCTTCTACAAAAATTAAAAGGTCAAATGAGATAAGTTCATTACGTAAACTGATTTATCATCATTTATTTTCCAGCAATTGAAATTTTCCATTCAAATTACAAGTATGTACATTGACCTAACTTCAATGGAAAGGGGAAAACAAAGCAGCAGATTCTCATTCAACAAATCAAAAATGGATATTTAACAATATCTTCGTTAAATTCTAAGAAAGAAGCTCATATAATTTCTTACATAGTTTCCAAATATAAGTGCAAGGTAAATTCACGTAAGCAGCATAAACGTATTGCAACAAATTCCAGTAGATAAACAAGATATATGCTAATTGATCACATATCGATATAAAAGTGAGAACACGGGTGCACTTGTAGTGTCCTGCCTAATGAAACCATATCTCTGTTTAAATCAAAATTCTAGCTCCACACCAATAACTCCAATCTTCAAACACAATCAATCCATAAGACTAAATCAGTCTAATATGAACCCTCTTACTAAATTTTACAGAGTACATAAAATTGAAAATTAGCACAAGAATACAACAACTTATGAGCGCTAACAGCCAGGAAATGAAAGACAACCCCAAAACTAGCACAATACCAAAGGCAGAAAATACAAGAGTACTAAAAAAAAAAAAAGAAAGATGAGAGCACAAGCACATACCTTAAAACCAGAGTCATCCTTGATATGGTACTCATGCATGACCCAGTTAGTCCTGGCTTCTTTGGCATTACCACTGCCTTTATAGAAAACCAGAGTAATCTTCCAGCCAATCACTCTCTTGCGTTTGTCCTTGACGTCACGTTTTTTACCCGTGACTTTCCAGTTACCTCCCCTGGTCCTTCTATTGACCCGCTTACTATTGCCATATTTAAACTCAGGCTCACAGAAAAAGTGCCACTCCGGTTCATCTGCCTGAACTGGTAAAAGCCCTACATCAAACCCAAAACCATAACAACAACTATCAACCAATTTTCTATTTGCAGAATAAATCAACTAACAAAACAAATACTTACCAGGTAACTCGGATGGTTCGTAGTCGTAGAGATTAACCTCTTTGATTTTCTGGACAGAGAAATCAGGGTCAAGTCTCTTCTTTCTCAGATAATGATTGATGAGTTCTTCAGGAGTCGGATGGAACCTGTATCCCACAATTGATGAGCCCATATCTCATTCAACACAACACAAAGCACCACAAAACGAGTAAAGAGAAACAAGTTATAGCTATCCCCGCCTTGATGAGAAAATATGGGTCTGGAAAATGGAGTAGTGAGTGATTTACTATATATATATATATATATACACACACACAAATAAAGGAAAGCATTTTAAGCCAATTATATTCTTCTCTATTTCAAAAAAATAAATTATATTCTTCTCTATCTACATGTCGGTTGGTTTTGTCTCCTTTCTGACCCCACCAAGCAGAAAGTGGACCTAGAATCCAATACCGCGTCTGTCTGAAAATGACATTGTCCAATAGCATGCAACTCCTTCCTTGCGGGTTTTTGTCCGCGTAAACCAGAAGTTGATTGGAAGTGTACACAAAAGTAACCTCTCTCTCTTTGCTGTCCTGCTTCTGGTATCTCCTTTCGTGCTTTCTGACATCATTGGTCATTCCTCCTTTTCATATTCTAAAAGGTGTTATTAGTTTTGAAAATCATTTTCTTACAAAATATAAAAATATCAATGATCAAGCGTGGAGTGCAAGTAAAAATCCTAGGATAAGGCCAACCTCACAAGTGTTGGCATTTCTCAGCTCTCACAAATCACAATTGGTTACGCTGACAGTGTAAAAGACGCAAAAAGTAATCTAGGAAAAATTTACATTTATTATTATTTAATAGCGTTGTTATTTTTCGGCCACTTACTTACAACACAAACATAAAAATGTACAGTTATTAACGTTAAAAGTGTTACATAAGATTTTCTTTACATGACCGGTATAATAATAATTGAAGTTTTATCGTGTTGAATTATCAAATTTCAATCCAAAAGTTCTATACGTAACGGACTTGTATGATAACATGGCTTGGAAAAAAAAAAAATCAATTAATTTTAACTGTCAAATACTAAAATTAAATGACCTCCTGCATCACAGAACAAACAATGTAATCAAGTAAAGAAACCACAGCCCCAACTAAAAGCAGTTTGATCATAAATTACAAATTTAGATTACAATTTAAACAACACTACCCGTTTGTACAGGTAGAACATTTTCAGTTACTGCGGGAAATGATTGAGGTTGAAACGTGCTATGGAAGCCATATTCTCCATTAACCATTGAAGAAAATCCATCTAGCAATGTAGCAAGGGCCTCAGCCTCTGCGTCCATGCCATCGCAGGCAGCAGCTCCTGTGACTGGATTTGAATCGTAGAGATTGGGAGGAAGAAGCAGACCAGTTTCTTTAACACAGAACTCGTCCTGGGCAGACCACTCTGAAATTTCACTCCCATAACCTTCCACTTCACCATAATTTGGTAGTAGCTGAAATTCTCCATTAATAGAAATATTTTGCTGAGTTTCTCTATTAATAGAGATGCCATGATTTGGTGGTAACTCATCACAGACAAAAGCTCCTGCGACTGGATTTGAATAGCAGAAATTGGAAGGAAGAGACAGGACAGTTTCTTCGTGATAGAACTCATCCTGGGCAGCCCATTGTGAATCCCTCCTATTGTCTATCACTTCACCTGTGATTTGGTAGTAGCTGAGATTCTCTATTAATCGAGATATCCTGTTGAGATTCTCTATTACTAGAGATATCATGATTAGAGAGCAACTCAGGTAGTAGTTCACTGGGATGTAGCTCACTATGATTCAATAGTACCTGAGATTCTATATTAATAGAGATATTGTGATTTGGTAATGCACAAGATTCCTTATCAATTGAGACATCATGACTTGATGGTAACTCAAGTTGTAATTCATGGTAATGATTTGGTAGTTGCAGAGATCCTCTATTAATAAAGACACCATTATTTGGTAGTAGCTGAGATACTCTACTAAGACAGATACCATAATTTGACTGGTGACCTGAAATTCCTGACGAAATAACAATCATAAAAATACACATATTAGCTTTCTGTATATTTGCCTGGAACAACATCTACAAATTGCTACCAAAAAAAGGGTCCATTAAGACATCCTCTATCTCACCTCCTAAACCATAGTTTTTGTGATATGTCAAATTTGATGAAATGGAGTGCTAACAATTTAGGTTGAAATTATAACCATAGTTTGACATAAGAGAAGTCAAATCATGTTATTTAGTAATTATATTTTGGAAACTTATTATTTAATAATTTTATATAAAAGATGTATTTAATAAAACTTTCAAAGCAAGTATTTGATAATCAAGTGGATTTGAAAGTAATTTTATGAGACAGTACAAGAGGTTATTATCATAAAATAATTATGAAATAATCTGTTTTAAAATATAATAAATATTTTAAATGTTCAAATAATTATTATTAATTTTAAGATAAATACAATATATACCAACCTTAATTACATAATTCTATTTATACCACATAAAAATTAATGCATTTATACATTTATGTCTATTTTAAATATTATATAAATTCACAACAATTAATACGAAAATTTATCCAAAAATACTTCATATTATTGACTTTAGAGTATTTTATTTCTTCAACACAATTAAGAGTAACTATTTTAAAAGTGACGGCAATACCAAAGTGAGCCTCAATCTTTAGATATTTATCTCCCCAACTGGTGGAGAAGCTTATATCATAAATTGTTCATGAAGCATGCTATTTCTAACCTCCAAAACATGATTTTTGGTGACATGATCTCTGATATAAGAGATTGAATGACTCTGCAGTAACGGAGATTCCTAGTGAAGAATGATAAAAGAACATGCATTAGTTTTAGATCCCTCTCCCTTTAACCCCATGGACAAGCTGATAAAACTTCTTCACAAGGTAATAAGTCTTTTCTCACCTTAGAAAACATGATGTTTGCAATATGATCTTCGCTATTACACGACATGAGGTTATTTTGTAGAGGCAGAGATTCTACCTGGTGTCAGAATCACAAACCAGTAAACATCATTTCAGTAATACAATCCTCAAGCAATCCATATATATACATAACAGTCTTTAGTTAACTTTGCCCCATAAGAACAAATGATATTTTGTGTACCTGTGAAATCACTGCACTATGATCTCCAGAATCAGAAGTCAGATCATGGCTCCCTTTACTTTCAATAGGTGTCGAAGCATTAGACTTATAATTTGGCTTCATTTTTATGCGAACTACGACAAAGTCGCCCTACACGAAAGGTAAAAAAATTAATAAAAAGGACCTCGCTCTAAATTTCCATCATAGTGATAACAGAATCTCATTCATCAAAATAACCAATACACAAACTAAATTCCCCTGGTCACAAAATAATGGTTTCTAAATCAGTAAAACAAGACAACGCAATCAATCAACAACAGCAAAATCCACAATAAACAAAAGGCAAAAAGTAGAGATGAGAAGCATATACCTTAAAAAGAGGGTCAGGCTTGCATTGGTACTCATGCATGACCCAGTTGGTCCTGGCATCCTTTGAAGTAGTGCGACCATTATAGAAAACCAGTGTCCTTTTAGTGCCAATAACTTTCTTGGTGCGACAATCCTTGATGTCACGTTCTTTACCGGTGACTTTCCAGGTTCCACCTCTGGTTCTCCGATTGGCACATGCACGTCTACGGTTGGCATGCTTATAATCAAGTGCAACATAAAAGTAGCAAACTGGTGCATCTGATTGCACCAGTGCAAGCCCTGCACCAACCAAAAAAACAAAAACGACCACTACAAATTTTGCAACTTTTTACAAAGTGGAACTGATTCCAATAACTTACCAGGTAACTCCGGTGGTTCGTGATTGTAGAGATCGATCTCTCTAATTTTCTTGCTAGTGAATTCAGGATCAAGTCTCTTCTTCCTCAGAGAACCAATAAGTTCTGCGTTTGTTGGATGGAACCCATATCCCACAACTCCGTCCATATGTATCTGCGAAATTTTTGCTTTGCAAAGTGAACACTGAAGAGGAGTGAGTGGGTGATAGACATATAAATAAATGTAAGCATGTAACTCACGTACAGCCGTGTAGGCAACTTTTGAGTCAAGGTCCTTGGCTCCTTTCCAACCCCACTACAGCCTCATTCAAGTACAAAGTAGACCCACACGGCCACACCCACCTCAGAATCCAAAACCGCGTTCTCTAACATTCCATGATTTGATAGGGGTGTAAATAGTCATGGTATTGTTAATTTATTACTTTGAGTTCAACTTGATGGGTATGATGTGTCATGTATTGGTTAAGAACTTGTTTTCCAAGTCGCCAAGACCCCACCATGTTCTGGGTTTTTGCTGATTCATGATGCCTCAGTGTGGTAAAGTTACCTTTTTTGCAAATTTCAACTAATTTGTGTTGTCCAATAGCCTTCTACTCCTTCCTTTCCAAGTTGTAAGAGAATTTCTACAAATGTCCCCTTTTTTCACAAGTTGTTATCAAGTTTTAAATGGTTCCCTTCCTTCACAAGTTGCAAGTTGTTCGAAAGTTTAAAAAAGCGCACCTATGCTTCTAGTGTCTTCTATTGCTTTTGTCCTTGGGCTGACAATGGTAAGTGATTCAACATATGAATCCATTAAATTTGAAGAGTTAATTTATCCATTTGAAATTTGTAATGAATTTTAATATCACTTTTGTTTATTTATGTTTTACCTTAACACATGAAAACAAGCCAATGATATCAAAGGTATATAAATCTATGATCACATTAATTGATCTTGAAAATTTAACTTTAATGGTATCGATTCAATAATTCATTCAGGCAGAAGCTCATAAAGGTCATTAAGTTGTATGTGATGTTGGGTCTCCAAAATCCAAATAGCCCAGCAACCCAAAAAGCATTGTATGCTCACAAAATAATGAAAGAAAATGCTGTAAGCTGCGGCTTCTACATATTTGAAATCAAAATTTGGATGTTCAAATTCAAGTGCTAGACCTATGGGTTTAATTTAGACTCACAAGGCAAAAGATCCTCTGTTATTGCTATTTTCTTCCCATTTTAGAATACATAACAAAAATCTTCTACACATCAAATCTATTAACTCACATGAACAGTCCCAGAATAACTCCAACCAAAAGAATGAATGATAACGATGGTGGTTTCTTTTGTCTGTCCCTCCACCAAAAACCAGAACTCGATTTTGAAAGACACATCTACAAAAACACAACAGTAAATAAGCAAATTTCCCAGTTCAATGTAAGCTATGAGAATTACAAAAAATAGTCGGGGGTCCTCCGTGTAGTATCAGGTTCGATCTGACGAGGTGCAGGATCGAATTGAAGAAAGTTTTGCTCCATATTCTCCCCAATTTCGAGTATTGCTGCCATATTTCCACAACGGTAGCAGTAATTCGGTGCACTGAAAACTGTCACCACATTTTTGTCCTACAATGAATTGTAACTAACCAAAGTGAAGAACTTAGGGAAAAACAAATCCTAAACTAATTCCATGTCATTTTGAAATTATCATACCTGGCACCAATTGTATCCTTCCATAACAAGTTGGTGAGCTCTTGAAATAAGAGTAAGCCCATTAGTGTGGTTGAACTGCGCAGCAATATCCTGTCCAAATGTGTACCCAGCACCCCGAGGAGATATTCCCCATCCACAGCGGTCATCCGGATCAGACCACAAGAGATCACACATTGGGCCCTCATGAGGAACCTACTCTCATGTAAACAATAAAGGAACTGTAAGGAACTTAATGTTGTTGGAAAATGCAATTTAATGAGATAGCATTAGCATGTTTTCATCTTTCCTATCATACAGTACAAGATGACAAGGATTGTATCAGTTCACAAGCTGCTTCAGTAAATTCATTAGTTTAGCAGCATGGAAGTTATTCGCTTTAATTATCCTTTTAGTATAATCCAGTGCCCCATGAGTATTTAGTGTTGTTATTGGCATTTTCTTCCTTCCCTTTTTCCTTTCAGATTTTAATTTAGTAAGGAGTATTCATAATATGTTTATAACTAAACTGTACAATAACATGCCTAGAATACCTAAGCTGGTATGCTTTAGAGACTCCAGAAACAAATGATAATACAATACAACAAGAGTGTATGATGAGCAACAAGAAAATCGGTATATAAGCTCATTACCATCTTATATCTTAGATTGAAAAGTGCTGAGACATCAAAACCATTTGCGTATTTAATATGAACAGATTTCCAGAAGCAAATAATCTCCAGCAACAAACTAACATCATCTGGATGTGGCAATCCTATAGAAGATAAAAATATATAACCTTCCAAAAGGTAATGCATATCATGCAAATACTGACATGACAGGTAGCAATTTTTTCAAGCTAACTTCCAAACATGACCAACAACATGTCTATATAAATTTGTGACAAAATTATCAGTGATAGTAGGTGTACCTCCTGTATACGGTCCAGGGCACGGATATTATCTAATGTATCCAACGATGGGGAGAGTCCACCATGCAAGCAGAAAACCTGCAAGGTAGTGACAAATGTCAGCCAAGATGCACAGGAATAAACAAAGAAAGGATAAATGAAAGAATTCAAACCTGACTCTCAATTAGAGCTGTAAGCGGCAGATAATCAAAAAGGTCAGTAAAATGCTTCCAGACATTAGCATTTCCATATTTTCTCAAGCATTCATCATAAAATCCATACCTGAAAGGAACAATTGTTTTTATTAATATACACCCAATCTCACAAAATGACTGAATACAAAACACCAAAATAGCACCAAATTTTGTAATTTTCACAATTATGTAGCAGATATAACAATCCTTGATTAACAGTGTCATTTCCCAATCTCCTATATGAGAAACAGTTTTACAAGCCAATAACATTTGTAGGAATGATGTACAAGTTACAAAAATTTAGGTAAGGGCCCTCTCAAAGGCCTTGGCAGATTTGCTAGAATATGTAGCAATACCACCTTTAAGCAATTGCTGAAAACCAAAATCTCACAAATCACTTTTATTTTAAGAATGTAGTAAGCATCTAGCAATATGTAGAAAGGAAACAAATACTAAAACTCAAACCATCAGATATTATTTCAAACCTGCTTTCACAACACCCCCTTATAGTTTAAACCACAAGTTAATATCTACAGGAGCACTTGCTGGCCATTAAAAGTGCAGAAATAAAATTTTTGTTGATTATCAATCATACAGTAATTGCAGTACTTAAATGGGTAAAATCCAGAACTATTCTTACACTTGGGTTATCTGACGACTCTCATGATTTCCCCTTAGAATTGTTATTCTATCTCTATAACGAACTTTCAGAGCAACTAAAAGAGTGACAGTCTCTACTGAGTAGTACCCACGATCTGCATATAATAAGAACACTATAAATCAATGGCAACATCTGAAAAAGAAAGATGCATAAAAGTACAAGTCTTCATGATGGTTAAAATTTATAACATAAAGCCAACAAAAAATTAATCAAATTGGAAAAGTAATGTCAGTTCTGCATGAGACGAGATAATGACTCAGAGAATTGACTTAAGCCCAAAAATGTTTAAACATTGTCTCAACAACTCTAGTTCTCCTTGTAACATTTTCAGCATTCCCCTTTTATAGGTTTTATGTTTTTGCTTCAGCACATACCTTACATCCAAACGAACCCAAGCATTAACACAAATTTAAATAAATCCGCCCTCTAAAGGTTGGATGAGGGATATCGACCCCTAAAAGTCTTGTTACCCCTGCCGGAGCTCTGATCAATTGGGTCCTCTTAAGGGCCTTCTTTTAGTTATCCAAAACCAACTCAAGTTGTAAACCCAACACCCTTTGCAATATCATCTAGTTGTTAATGCCCTTGATTTGCAGAACCCGTAACACGAGCTCTCAATCATTTTAATACCAGTTAAAAATATTCTAAACCCAATTCAACCCCATTAGTTCTACTTTCTCTTTTAACCAAGAACTTCAACTCGAATAGATGCAAATTTAATGACTAACATTAATTTTAGAACTTACTGAATTTGGAAATTCCTTACTTATAGGCTTTTGGATAACCAACTAAAAGAAGCATCCATTAAACATCTAGGTTCACATTAAAACAAGTACTCTTAATCATAGACTACAATTACAAACAAAGACAACCACAGTCTAATCTACTTGAACCCACACTCACTAACAATCTTGAGTTAAAATAAAAGCAAACTATATGAAAGTTTTTGAGTGATATATTGAATAGTCGGAAATTTAATAGATGTGGAAAATGACCTTTATGAAAGCCTACAACCTATAACTTACAAGTTGATTGTGGCATTGAACAATATCATCGCTTTACTTTAAACAAGTTTGCATCAACTTATAATCATTAAACAACATATATCAACATTGCCGCACTCCACTTCCATCAATTAAACATACTCAAACAACACCTTCTGTCTATTACTAACCCATCACCTTTGTTGATAAGAACTAACCCATCACCTTCAAGCAAACTTTTACTCCCCAGTGTCCTTCCACCATACCAAATTCTTCCCTTTCTTCGAAAAAACCTAAATTCGCTTCACATAAAACAAATATACGTGCATATCCCGTTACATTAACATACAACTTCCTAGGCCGAAAGCTATCCCCTCCATCTCTCCCATCAATCAACTCTATAGACAACATACATTCCATTCCACTATCACATCTAACAATCCAACTACCAGCATCACTCACCACAAACAAACTCAATATCAATAACTAATCCGCAAAAATCTTCATCAATTAAACAAGAATCAGTTAAAATTCCACGCGGAAGCAGACACAAAAACGATACTCAAACGCAATGCAAAGCAATGTATAGCAACTGACCGACATAGTCTCCCATGAAAAGGTAATTGGTGTCGGGAGCTTTGCCGCCAATGCGGAAGAGCTCGACGAGATCGTGGAACTGGCCGTGAATGTCGCCGCAGACGGTGACCGGACACTTGACCGGCTGGACGTTCCACTCCTCGACGAGAATCGCCCTGGCTTGCTCGCAGAGGCTCTTGACCTCCGCCTCCGACAGCGGCTTGCACTGCATCAAGTGCTCGATCTGACGGTCCAGATCGGCCTGCGACGGCATCGTGTTTGGAGACTCGATTCGACCTTCTCTTCCGGATGGCTTCGATTGTAACGACAACGCGAGAGCGTGATCCGTACAAGGAGGTGGTGCAAGGTTTCAGGTCATACTCTAGGGCTTAGGGTTCTGAGAAAGAGAGAGAGTTGGATTTGGTCCTCGAGCTCAGTTGTACTGTTGTTGGTTACAGTTGAGCATTATTTTTGTCATCAGAATACACAATTTTCGTTCTGCTTCCTCAACTTTTCTGTATTTTCACTCTTTCCTTACATTTTTTGGATGTTATAATTATTTTTTTTCGAGAGCATATTTTAAAATCTAATCATCTTATAAAATAGGTTTTGCTGTGATTAATGAAAATGTTGATATGAAGTAGATTTGTTATAAACCAATCAAACTTAACAAAAAAAAATATCTTTAATTAGCCTAAGTTTTATAATAAAATGTTTTGAACTTTTTTTTTTATAAAATATATTAATACTTTTCATATAAAAAAACAAGATATGAAACATTATTTAAAAGATGATCTGAGACACACCCTCAAGATCAAAGGTGCCCAAGGCGGGTGTCTTAGGCTCCACCAAATTGGTGGCCGTCTCAAGCTCACCTTGAGGCAAGACAGGTTGAAGCGATGATGAGACGATCATCATATCTATCTTAATTAAAATATTCTTTTTTTAACTATATCGAAAGATCTAAACTGATTTTAATATAATTAATAAAATGAAGTTTAGAAATTATCAATAATAAAGTAGTTGACCTTATTCTTATGTTATAAGAATTATGATTTGTACATATTTCATTCCTTAAAACTTGTTGTATATTTTTATATATGAAAAATTATCAAAAATAAAATCGTTGACTCTGTTCTTATGTTATAGAGATTATGATTTTTACATATTTTTTTTCCTTAGAATTTGTTTTACTCTTTTATATGTAGACAATTAATTAGGAAAAAGTTAAAGAATTATCATTTTGTTCCTATGTTATGGAAATTATGATTTGTGTATATATTTTTTGTCAGAAATTGTTGTACATTTTTATATATAGACAATTAATCAAAGAAAGTTTAGGAATTATTAATAATGAAATAATTGACTTTGTCTCTATATTAAAAGAATTATGATTTGTACATATTTTTTTCCTTATATATATTTTTTCAAAACGATTCTTTTCTTATAACTTATTGTACACTTTTATTTATAGGGTTGACTACCCTTTCACTCAATTTTTTTTTTTTTCATCTTCAACTCTAAACCCCAGAAAACCTAGAATGACAAGGACAATCGGCCTTTTTTGTTGATTTTGTTCTATTTTATTTGATATTTATATTTATAATATTGGTTTTCATTATATTTTTTAATATTATGTATGATTTTGTAAGTTATATATATATATTTTTTTTCTTTCACTTTCTTTTAATTTTTTATTTGGAAGTGAGAAGTCTACCTCGATCGCCTCAAGGAGATTGTTTCCCCTCATCAAGATTCTACCGTCTCGTCTTACATTTTGTCTTTTAAAATATTGATGCAAAGTATTCTTTTTAATTTAAAGTATTACTTAAATAAACAAAATTTTGATTTAATACTTAAAATTATAAGCAAATTAAGTGTTTGGTTTTGCCTCAATTCTTAAAAAAATCGATTTTCTTTCTCAATTTTTAAATTATAATTCTATTAAGAAATGGAATTGAAAATCATCTTTATTTCATGACCAAATAAATTATTCTTACTTTTTCTTGGGTCAAAACACAAAACAAAAGACTTGAGTGGTGCCTATGAACAAAAGGTTCAAAAAAAAAAAAAAAAAAATAGGCAATGGCGATGATACAGAAGAATGTGGACAAGTGGGCTATGACAAGAGGTGAAAGTGGTGGACTGACCGAGCGTGCACATCACGTACGAACCTCAGTCTCTCTCCTCACAGCACCATGAGCAACATCAACACCGCCCCAGAAGAGCAACAACTTCTTGACTCCATTTTCAAGCAGAAAAAGATTCTTCGATCCAAACTCCGCAAGACCCTCAAGTCCATGGACCCCTCCCTTAGATCCAATGAAGGTCCTTACTTTTTTTTATTCCCCACTTCAATTTCGTATTATATATTTGTTACTTGATGTATGTATGTAGTATAGGTGATTTCTCAAAAGATTAATAACAGTTGAAGTTTTGCATGGAATCAAAATGCTGCATTTTTATCTGTTTTATAGTATTTGTTTGTTTCATTTTTCAGATACTGCAATTCAGAATAATGTTTTGGAAGCGCCATGGTTTAAATCTTGTCAGAGATTGTGTGCCTATATTAGCTGTAGTGCTTTGAGAGAAGTTGACACATCAAAGTTGTTGTCTGAAATTCTGCAAACTCCTGCCAATGGTATGTTCTGTTTTTTGTCTCAGGTGCTTGTGTTTTTTAGATGTGGTGGAATATAAAGTTGAAAGTTTAATTTTTGCAAAGTGGGGTCACCTCGATCAATGTTTATTTTATGGATTCAAGATTTGGATGTTAGTTATTGATCTTATTCTTTTCCTTCTAGTGATCAACGTGTGTTGTGTTTGAGAGTTTGTTTTGCTTATGGTGGTTTTCGAGGAGTTGTTTTCTGGATATTGAACAGAATAGTTGCAACTGTGTTTAGGTGGTGATTCGAATATGGTGAAGAAGCTTTATCTTCCGCGTGTGGAGGACAAGAATAGTCATATGCGAATGTTCCACGCATCAACTATTGATGATCTCATTGCTAACTCAATGGATATTTTAGAACCAGCTCCAGTAGATGCCAATGGAAATGAACGTGAAGATGGTAAGTTGTTATTTTAAAATGTTGCATGAGCTGTTTATCTGTTTTATACATGCACAAACCAACAAACAACGGAGAGGCTGAACAGGTAACAGATTTGCATACCAATTTTGTCATAGTTGTTCTTCATTACAAGAAAACTTAGAAATTTTACAAGGTCCACTTACCAAAGTTTGTATTTATCTTGTTCATATCTATTTGCTGGGATAGACTTCATGTTCGTCTGCACTGATCATATAATTCAACATGCAAATTACAGTTTTCTTCTTTTCCCCTTTGTCCTAGTGTTGTGAGTTTTAAAGTTCTCTTGCTTCAGTGATGCAGGCAAACGAACCAGTTGATTTATTCCTCTTACCTGGTAAATTTTCTTCTTGTTCCTTTTTTTGTCCTCATCAGTTCTCTTGTTTTCCTCATTTGTTTTTACCATTTGAAGTTTAGAAATAAAACTGTAGTCAATTACCTTCTTTTTATTGTTTTACCAGGTCTTGCATTTGACAGATCTGGAAGGCGCTTGGGCCGTGGAGGAGGGTAAAGTTCATGATTCTCTTGCTTTCTTACAAAACTAGTTAGCCTCTGCAGTCTTGTAAATTTGATGCGTATAGAAGCATAGTGCGCACACAATAGACGACATAAACAGGCAAATGTGAATTTATTAACCTTTGAGTCAAGATTTAGTCCACAGGCTAGGTTGCCTTTCACCACTTTGTAGCTTCTTGTTCAGTAAATTCCAACAATAAGGCTAGTACCGTGGATTGCTGGATCTGTGGCTTTTAGATATCACTGAGATTGCTCAATTTGATGATGTACAGAAGCTGTCATTTCTAAATCTTCTATACAGCACAGATATTGATTCTTGAACTTAGTTGTTGTATGGCTGTTGTTGGTAGGTGTTGAGGAGCCTTAAGGTAGCAATAATTTTTTGGTAGTGATGGTTTATAATTTGTGGTTGCTTGAAGATAGGTTCTCTCTGTAAAACTCAAATTTGGTGTAAACTTGGGAAGATTCTCGTTGTAAATTTATATTGTTAATCATAGTGAAGTTTGAGCTTGTTTTTACCATAGATGTAGGTATATTGGCCAAACCACGTTTTAGTGATCTTATATTTGTTCTTTCCTTGATTTGTTTGTATCTTAAGTTTGATATTGCATTATAATTCCAACAGTAACTACCAGAACAGA
The DNA here is from genome assembly GCA_021234005.1 of Nephelium lappaceum. Classification (NCBI taxonomy): domain Eukaryota; kingdom Viridiplantae; phylum Streptophyta; class Magnoliopsida; order Sapindales; family Sapindaceae; genus Nephelium; species Nephelium lappaceum. The sequence goes on from CM038007.1 coordinate 16,105,000, forward strand.
TTATTCAAACTCCCTCTCTACATCAACGGTTTGTATGCCTGAGGCATACTCCTACTGGACTGTACTCTTCTTTCTGAAGCTACAACATTAGTTTTTGACGATCATATCTTGCATTAATCTGTCCGCATTTGCCTTTAACATAAGTTTCACTTTCTCTGAAGTTACTATGATACCTTCCTGAGGAATTACATAGAGCTTGCAAACATGAGGAATTGGAGGCAACCACTCTTTGGTACGGAACACTTCTGTTTCTTTTACCCTCATAATATGAAAAGCAAGCTCTATGCCTTAGTCAGCTAACTTGATTATATTTTTTCTCTGTCTGGCCTGTGCTTTGGTTTTGCAGTTGCTCTGTCATATTCTCTGCAGATCATGGATAAAGAAATTATACCACTCACTCCAAATGACGTGCCAGTGGATGCTCTCGTATCTGCATCCAGCATAATCCCTATTACCCCAGTTGCCTTAGACAGGTCGCCCTGAGTCTCTCTCTTTTGTGTTATGTAGATAAGTTTTCATTTCATTTTCTCATATAAACAATTTGACATCTGCAGAATGAAACTTTAATATTGGACTTAGAATTTGAAGGTAAATGCTGTTTTCAACTGAATCCACAAAAATCATCGACAGCTTGGCGTTTAAGCTGTCAGAAGAATAATATGATGTTGAATGCTTGATATGAAAGAGGCTTGTGATGTTGACGGAACGGAACAGAGTCTGTCATATCATTGTTGAGAGACCTAGCTGGCTGTCCACGGATCAGGATCTGTGTCATTGTTGAATTGGTTCCAGACACTTGTGTTTAGTTGAGTGAGATCAAAATGCTTGAGATATTAGAATAACAATTGAAATGGGGAGGATTTGATTTCGAACTGTTTAATAATTGAGGAAAGTAATTTTTGCAACTTTTCAGTAGTAGTTCCCGTTGTTTGCAACTAGCTGCAGCATTTTCCCTCCGTCTTTTCTAATTTTTGGTCTTACTCATGGTGTCTGGTCCTGATGTCAAACAATACGTTATTTGCTGAAGTATTCAATTGTGCTTCTGGAATTCCTGAACAGAAGCATTCATACTTATTTAGGGTCTGAATCTGGTACAATGATTTCTTTAAAGTGGTTAGCTAAACTATGACTTCTGCCCATTTGCGCCCAATTGAGGCTAAAATGCGTGCAGGGTCCCGTTGCTGACAGTTACTGGACTTGGTCATTTAAGTCCTCTCCGCCGTGTTGCTTCTTATTTACTCAAAATAATTATATCTGGATTAATTGGAAAGTCAGAGGTTGTATTTTTCCAACTTATAACTGACGGCTTGCAACTGCCACCAGAATCACCGTGCTCCATTGACCTAGTGTACGAACGTATTCCAGATACATTGAAAATGTCGTTGAAAAATGCGGCTTTGAGTTTCTAAATTTCAGCATTAACTTCAATATTAGGTTATCAATTGTATATTTTTAAGTTATTGAATTGTTCTTGACCATGTCAACTACAAAAAAATAACTTCTGGGTCATTTTCTTGACCGGTTATGTTCTGGTACTACAAACTTAGTCCATTCTAGCGCGCTCTGGGTAGTTAGGATGTTATTTTCAGACAATTCATGGTCAGCATCCAACCAACCTGAACCAGATTTTCCTGCTTTGACATTATTATATTAAACACAAAGCAAGAAAATTCATGCCTTTAGACTGCAATATATATAAGGACAAAGGATCCATGATCATGCACCATCAAAAACACATTTGATACTTTCTTGGAACTACCAGGCCACCAGCCATGATTTCTTCATCAGGCTCACCCTTTAACCTGCTATGTTGCCTGGTTCTGTTGATTCTCCCTTTCTCTTCCCTCTCGTCCGATCCTGACCCCTTACAGGACTTCTGTGTTGCGAACTTGAATTCTTCTATATCCGTTAATGGATTCCCTTGCAAACCTGCTGCAGAGGTAACGTCGGGTGACTTTTTCTTCAGTGGGCTGAGCAAAGAGGGAAACACAACAAATGCCTTTGGAGCTACAGTGACTTCAGCCAATGTTCTTGCGTTTCCAGGGCTGAATACTCTTGGAATTTCAATGAACCGCGTAGACCTTGCTCCTGGTGGACTCAACCCGCCTCACTCACACCCTCGCGCTAGTGAGTCTGGTATTGTGATTAAAGGGAAGCTGCTTGTAGGATTTGTATCAACAAACAATGTGTATTACTCAAAAGTTTTGACTGCTGGGGAGATGTTTGTGATTCCAAGAGGACTTGTTCACTTCCAACTTAATGTTGGAGAAGGAAAGGCTCTTGCCATCACTGCTTTCAACAGTCACTTACCTGGCGCTGCGATTTCCTCCCTCACTCTCTTTGCTTCAACACCATCAATTCCTAATGGAGTGCTCACCAAGGCCTTCCAAGTAGATGATGCTGTTATCAATACCATCAAGTCCAAGTTTGGTTCTTGAGCTGTTTATCAAACTTATATTCATGATTGTGCCATAATTTGTAAATTATGGATAGATTTATGTCATTTTTCAAAGGATCATTTCTTTTTAAGGAATAAAAGTACATGTGAATTCCATTCACTGTCATCATATTTAACTCAACAATAATATATACTTTCAGTTTATAATGTTTAATAACAAGAGATAAATGCTTGACCTACATGCTCCCAAATCTCATGTAGAACTCAATTTTCCTACAATTTAGATATGAAAGTCGAAGCGGGTACAAGACTTAATTTAATTCTTCCTGGGTTATTGCAGAGATGAGAAATGTTGTTTACAGGTATATCGTTTAAAGTTCGAATTTCAGCACTGCATTATTTCTTTAAGAAACGAAGTTTTGAGAACAGAATTCAACTCTACACAATTTTGTTTAGGAATTGATAAGAGTAACGTGTAGCATATTCAATCAGATGATACATATTAACGATGAGATGCATTTTCTACAAATGATATGATCATACAAATTTAATAGCGGTCTAACATATAGGAAATGCCTCCTGAACTAAATGATGAAACCAATGCAAATTTCCTCTTTTGAGTGAAGATCACAAACAGAACTGACCACTAAAACCAAAGGGTCATCCAAATTATGCTGCTCTATCTAAACTTCCACCAATCTGCATATGCAGCCATTCAGATTGTGATCCTTGAGCAAATTCCCTTGCTGCTTGTGGGCCAAATATCATTCCAGTATCAAATGGCTGTGCACCAAGCTAAAACACAACAAAGAGTAGTTATTTATACAGCAGAAAATAACTTTTGTTCCAGTACATTAAATAGGATCTGCTTTTGCAAGAATGTGTTGAATGTAGGTTAAATGATTCAGAATATATATATATATATATATAAATTTCTATGGTTAGTGCGTCCTAATTTTTAAATTGTTAGGACCACTAATCTCAATCATTTATTGTATTCTCTCTTTAAAAAAATCTTTCTACTACTTAATTCAAATACAATGAATAACTGAATTAGTGGAGGTATATATATATATATATCTTCTCTACATGAGAATATAAATTGTGGATCCTCTCTTAATTATTCTGCTCATCCATTTGACTTTATTGAGAAAGATTGATGGTTAATTTGAAAAGAAAAAGAGTACATGGTCTAAGAATGAGAATAGCAAATTTAACGTTATAGCAAGTAAAGTGAAGAATTGCATTGTCAGTAATGGTCAATAGAGCAATAAAATGTAAGATGGTTGAAAGGATGACCTTGACGGATATATGAAGAGATTACCACTAAGCATTGTTATTTTCTAGAGTTTTATTCTTTACATTCTGACATGACAACTCAGAAGAGAGAGAGAGACGATGGAGTTAAGATTACAAAAAAAGGCAACTGTAACGGTCTTCATTCTTGTTCTGTACATTATAAGGGCGGCTTGGGAAAGGAGTACAATTGACCACGATATTTGCATTATCGGTTAAGAGTTGAACTGGAACAATAACGTCTAGACACGGGACAATTTTGAGAAATGGGCCTTTGAACGAAAAAATATCTAAGATCACAGTTCATAACCTAAACAACTTATAATGTACTAGTCCTACCTTACAAAGAGGCAATATGGAGAAAATTAAAGTGTTTTAATGCTTCAAAAATGTGTACACTAAAACATGTACAACCATATTGAGCACATGTGATGGTTATATGAAAAACTAGTTTTTCTTTTTTTTTTTTTTTGTTTTCCATTCCTAAACAATCAATCTTCATTGTGATGCTGAAGATCGTAATTTGAAAACACTTTCATACTATTTCAGTTGATAGCTAATGTAGTGATGGAAACAATGTCAAAGCCATTAGTATCAATAGACTTACATCTTTTGAATGAAAGCCTTCAATGGTAGGGTTCATGCTCATCCTTGAATTGACAGCTTCTAATTTCATAGACAAGAACTACAAAAGTAAAATCAAGTGGCAAAAGTCAAGATTTAATGTTGTGAAGTGGTAATAAACACACAAGATGGTAGAACATACCTCCACTTGCTGCTGTAGTGACTGTATGTAGTTAATTATTTCATCAAGTACAAGCGCTTTACCAATAACCTGGTAGTGGAAAAGTACACAAATTACAATAGATGATTACTTAATCAAAGGAGATTGAAAATGGAAATTAAACTAAACATATAAGAACATTAGATTCATAATAATTTCTTCTCAGGGCTAAATCATGTAAAATTAACAGCACAAATAAAACATTCTAAATATAAAGTTGACATCAGATACCTTATTACATCCGGGCACCAGATCCTGGAGAATCTTCATCCTCTCGCTTATTTTTTCTCTCCTTGCCTGCCAAAAAAATAAGTCCATTAACCAGTATGTTTCAAAACTCAGCAACGTTATACAGCTATACTGTCCATGTTCCAAATGGTGAAAAAAGAATGAGATAATTATCTTATACAATTTAGGATCAATGGTTTATTAACCACAAGGAAGCCTTCTTCATTATATTACGAGTTAAGTAATGATCGGAAACAGGAAATTCGAGAGGATTGACGTGAATTACTCTCTCTGCTAGACTGTGGCTATCAGTAGCTTGGCCCCTTCTTGCTCTCACATGAATATAGTCTTTAGGCGGCTCAGGTTTACTGCTTTGTTCAGTAGGCTTGCTACCAGCTGCAGAACTTGCCTCAACTTCAGCTTTACAACCACCAGTTTCATTTTTAGATCCTGATACTTTCATCCGCTTACCGTCAGAATCATGCTGTCACAAAATAAAAGATCAACCATCACAATCAAAACACAGAACTGCAAAACAGATTATTATGTTCACAAAGTTAACCTCAACCACTTTTCCTAAGAAATCCAGTCAATTGATTATATTTTGCCTGTGTCATTTAAACTCATACACCATATGATAATGCTCAATTGGGATATAACAGAACCGAAATTTTTGCGAAACTCATCTGACATCTAACACAAATTCAACAAAAGACTCGGTTCTGTAGTAACAAACAGAGGCAAAATGAATAAATCAAAGCTTGAAGATGAACAAACTTCATTTGTTTGCTTCGGGTATCAAGAATTCCAGAATATAAAACTACCCAAATTAAAGAAATCCTTGTTACATTCAAGACTAGAATATAAAGATAGCCAAGTTTCTTTGCAACAAAAAATATTAAACTAAAATTTGAAGCTGTAAACCAAGTAGCAGGATAACTAATAAGAAGAAAAAATCAAATCTTAAAAGTTCAACCATTTAAACCTTAGATTATCATAAATAAAAATCATGCAACTAACCAGAGCTAGTTTACCCTTCTATTAAATCAAAACATTATCAAGACAACAATTATCACCAAAAGAAGTCTCTATTTCCCCTCTCATTTAGTTCATAGCACTGAATCTTGTCAAATGAGCTAAAGAGAAAAATAAAAAATTACAGCATCTTAGGAGGCAAAATTGAATCTTTATAGTAAATTAAGCTTAAAACAACCAAATCAACAAAAAATATGTCACTCAAACTTGTCTTCTGTTCTATCATTTTTTTCATCAATCCAATACATAAATGCAGAAGACAAATTATACCCACCAAGTCATTGGCACTGCTGGTAGTAGAAACAATCTTCGAAGACTCATCTTCTGAGCTCAAATCCCTTCTCTTTCTTCCACCACCGCCACTTTGCTCCGTCAATGTTGATTCCTCAGCCGACCCGTCTCGGTGACCCGAACTCTCTCCAAACCCATGACCCATGTTCCCCGTTCGGAGCCCCACTTCAGCTGCACCACTACCACCGTTGATGGGGTAGGGCCAAATCTCCGCCAGGCTGTAGGAGGACGGGTTTGCTGCAGAGAAAGAGGACTCATTTACCAGTGGAGGATCCATTGTAACCACCCGGGTTCATGAAATGGGTGACAACCCGGAGCTGGATTCGGATCCGCAAAAAAATGTTGAGGAGGTGAGCTGGAAATTGCTGTTGTAGAGTTGAGAGAGTGAGTTGATAGATTATTTAACAAGCTTTGATTGAGAGAGAAAATCAAGTCCAAAACACATAAACAGACACTGAGAAGCTAACTGACTGATCTTTTTGGGCTGGAGGTGTGTGCGCACTGTGCACCCTGGCGCTTTTTAGTTAGCATTCTCTCACTAATGTGTTTCTCATTCATCTTCGTGAATATTTAGAAAAATAATATTAATAAAATTTAAAATCAATTCCATTGCTTAAAACATTTGAACTTGTTTATTATTGGAATTTATAGATTTTTTTTTTGTTTGAGTACCATGATGATTTTTTATGGTGAAAAATGAAGGATTAAATTAAAAAAAGAAAATTATCCAAATTTCATATTTTAGGATAAAGATGAAATTTGAATAATTAATCTCATAGAATTAATTGAGATGTCCAATTATTTTTATTTATAGATATAAATACGATGTAAATTAAAAAAGAAAATTAACTTAACATATGGTTATTTATATTTGATGAAAAGAGTTAATAGGGGTGCGCAATGCGCACACTGTACTTTCTAGAGACATACATGGCTTGCAAAGAGATTTAAGACATGGGAAGCCTCAAAGCAGTGTAATAGAGTGAGTTTTTCCCGGAGGATCTACTGGACTTAGATTAGATACACTTACTGAAGCACTTAAACATGTATACTCGCTACGAAAGGAGAACACGTGCACAACAGTAGCTTTATTGTACTCGCTTGGAGCTTGTAAACTCCAGCTAGAGCGAGTACGCGTCTAATGTACTCGAATGAGTATAATAGCTGGCTTGTGGGACTCATGGGATCACGCGCCGTGGGAAACACACACCCAGAGCCGGTTCAGCTTGTCCTTTATTATTATTATTAATTTATTTTATTTTTGTCATTACAAGAAGATTAAGTGTAGAATTAGTGATGGGTTTCGATGTACTAATGTTTTAATTTGTGTGGAAATAAGGGAAGAAAACAATAATTCCAACATCCATTGTGTTGATTAACAACTTAATTTCCGATAAGAAGTTTTGTCAGGAAAAAAAAAAAAAATCCAATAAGAAATGATACATTATTTACGTGAATTATTGATGTTAGTACGAGGGAATTTTCTAATTTGAGTAAATTTTTTCTGAGGTGGTAGCTTTGTACTTGGTATGAGCTGCCTTGGGACAGTCATTTTCCTTAAGTTTATGGATGGTTACTCTCTAAATTTGGTAGCAGTTTATTAGTTGAGACATTAGTTATCAATAATGGTAATCTAAAAATGGGATTAATGAAATAAAATACAATAGCTTAATATTTTATAAAGATGTTTTTATTTATTATTTTTTTATAATATAAATATAAAATAATTTGGTATGATCAAGAGTTTGACAAGATACTCTCGTATTATCGAGGGGGAAAAAATCTTTGATATATAGACACATAATTACATGACGCGCTTCGCCACTAAATACCTAACATGTTATAATGTTACATGCAAAATTTTTTATCACATTATAACTCTTTGATTGTCAGGTATAATCAAAATTTTCTTATTTGAAGATATTTACTCTTATAGTATGAAAAATATACATACAGTAGAATTCAAATTACTGTCATAAATACAAAAGAAGAAAACTACATCAACTATTTATCCTATTTAAACATTAAATTTGACACTCAAAATCCAAACTAAAGTACATAAATAAAGAGTTTTCATCTTATTCCTATTCAATGTTGATTAATACTGTAAAATAATCATAGGGAAATTGATTCTCAAAACATCGAATCATAAACTAATTGGAAATATAATTTTCAAATCTTCCATTGTATTCTTTTGAGAGAGAGAGATGCTTCAAAGAAGGGCAATAGAAGAATGTAGACAAAAGAGTTGGTACCAATGACAAATACAAACACCCCCTTATTTTGCAAAGTTTTCAGATTACAGTTGTACGAAGCTTTCAATTCAAGCACCATCAAATCATCCCATCATACTGCCTAACCTTCTCATGTCATTTCTTAAAATTTTTCCTCGTCACACGAAAAGGAAATATTAAATCAACATTAACCGAGAGCCGCTTGTCTCGTGCCACTCTTGGTGCCTAACTTGCCTGCCAAAAAATTGTACACTTAGCTAAGCAACTCCAATCAATCAACCAAAAGCCTCTTTTCGACATGCCCAATTGAGAGATGGGTCTCAAACTCAAAACCCAAACTCAGCTGTCTTAGTTGCGTTTTTCCCAACGCGCGATGAAAAATGAAATTCAATTTTGGTATTTGGACTGTGAAATTTTCCCTCCTCTAGAACGGTGTCACATCTAGTACACCTCATTAATTTTTGGCAAATGCTTTTTGCGTTTACGTCAATGGTTACGTTTAGTAAAGTTTAGAGCCAAAAATAAAAAATAAATGCATGAGGCAACTCAATTAAGTGATGATAATAAATTCAACGTTGGAATGTTCTGTGCAAACAAAACTATATGTGTTTTTTTTTTTTAGAACTCAAAACTATATGTGTTAAAGTGGGTTAAGTATTGAAATCTATTAAGCACAAATCGTTAGGTATGTGAAAACGAGGTTCGTTATTTTCACCAAAACAATGAATTTTATGACATAAGCAAATCATCATAATTTGTGGGAGATTTAAAAGTAGAATTTACTTCTAAAAGGACCCAATTTAGTTATGGGCTCATTTATTAGTTGACAGTATTATTGATTTTCCAGTTTTAGTGCTTTGAAGATGAAAAAGTGGTGACATTGGCATGAAAGTGGTGAGACCTAGCCCAAAATTAGAAGTGTCTTTAATTAGATGGGCAAAGTTCTTCAGTGATAAAAATTTGCCAGATACAGATAAGGATGGCGTAATGCCAAGAAAGATTGTCCCACATATAAATAACTTACAACTTACAAGCACTTTGTATACCTAATAATTTTTTTCTTTGAAAGGCTCCATCTTTACTCAAAAGGTTTCACAGATATGATTGAAATTTCTCAACCATTTTCCCCAAAACTTGCAAGGAATCTAGAATGACCATGGACTTTTTTCTTTTCTTTTTTTTTTTTTTTCCTTCATCAGAATTTGATATTTTCTCTCACCTTTTTTTTTTCCTTTGCATTATATTTCTGTGTTTACTTTTTAATTTAATTCTATATTCATTTATTTGTTAGAATAAGAGTATTGAATTACACAAATTTGGTCTACCGGAATCGGTTATTTTCCCTAAGAGAATTTACCTTGATGTAATACTAAAAATAAATATATCTACTCTCATTCACGTGCTATCAAACTTACATTTTTTCAAGTTTTCAACCATCTGCTTTAGGGTTTTGCAATTCAATTCAAATTGCAAAATTAATTGGGCTAGTTTGGGTTATTGGGCTGGAACCAATATGTTAAACTAGCCCAAGTTCACTTCCGATTTAGCTATTGATGTATCCACCGATCCACGAGTGTCCAAGTGCCCAGCTATGTTCAGAAAAGAAAAATAATATATATGTATACTTTCGAAAACACTGATTAAATTATTTAAAAATTTTGGTAAAAAAAGGCGTTTGATAAATTTTTCAAAAAACTACCTATTTCATAATATATATATATATATATATATTTTATCTTATATTCTAAATTTAAGAAATTGGTCATAGGTAGTTTCTCAAATATAATCATGAGAGAAGTTATTGCAAAATTTATGAAATGTCTATAGCGCTCTCGTAGTTTATATAAAATCAAACAATGGCCTCATATTTATTGATATTATTTTAAAATCTAAAATATTAAAAAAATAACCAAAAAAAAAAAAAATCATATTGGTACAAATTACAGGCAGCAAACAATCGAAAATCGTATTCGTATCTAGTAATGCATAATTGGCGTTTGCTGGAGGCCCAAAATACCAACTGGGCCTATCAAAGTCTATCTATTCATTTTCAAGTGCTGCTACAGAGTTCCAAGTGACCTCTCCGTTGAAGATATTCATCAATCACACTTCTATCCACTTCTAGATTGCTAATATTCCAGAAATGAAATCAAGATATGTAAAGACTGCCTAAAAAGTCTAATAGCATACCCATCAAGGAGAATGAAAGAAAATGGAACAAATATCATATCCACTATCTGCAGGACAGGAGCTTTTGGAATCCCACAGCTGCAAAACTTACATCAAGCAACATGATTCTTCCACTATTCTCTACCCAACAAATGCACTTCCCTCTGATATGCTAATATGCATCCATCTAAACTTCTAAAAGCAGAAAAAAATTACAATGTACGCTTGCGTTGGGCTTTGTACACCACATTCAAACTTTAAAGCCAAGAACTTATCTACAAGTAGATAATACATTTCCAAGTCACACTAAACCATTCGAGTAAGCTATAGAAGAAGACATCATGATTGTACATTGCAACTTTTTATTTGTGTAGCGTCTGTGATTTCACATGAACTATTGGTACTAGAACAAATGCCAATAAAAAAAGCATGATGTCTAGAACTAGAATCATTTTCACAAGCAAGGAGCCAACTCTTTTTTGTTTTTGGTTTTTTTTTGGCAGATGTGAGAACCTATGAGATGGCCATTAGACTAGATGGTACTACAAATATTAGCATAACCCAAAATCAAATTAAGTAAACAAATGTTACAAATTAGCTATCACAAATTTAAAAATGATGCGAAAAATCTGGGTGTAACATAAAAAATGCAGGCAATGGACCTGTTATAAACAGAGAGTTATCATGTGTTCGTAGTTCCACAATAAATGCCTTTGCAGGACATGACCCGTTACTCTCAGAAGTGAAACGTGAAATTATTGACTTGCGATAACATGGGCCCGTTTCGTATGTTGTTCGTGGGTAGGGGTGCTCCCAGTCATGGTCATTTCTTCAACCACAACACGCCACATCCCCAGTTACAATGGCTGGCAAACTCAAAGCAGCGCTGTTTAATTTGTACACTTCTCTACCGTTTTTAATCAACAAAAATAATTTAACTTCACACTCACTAACACACTAGTAAGCAACTTGATTCTAAGACAACATTATGGTTCAACTAAAACAGAAGAAACAAGAAAAAGAAAAAGAAAAAGCACATATAGGAAATCCATACATATGCTGACTAAATGGGTTTCTCTATTTCTAACTTTAATAATCATCAAAGTAATATCTCATAGATTAGACCACTTTTAAAAGAAGGCCAATCTGCAAAATCAATGTAGACTGAACAAAAGTAGAGAGAAATCTTCACATATCCTATTGTTTCCTGAGCCAAGCCAATGTACAAGCCACAAATGAGACAACACAACAACACTGCTTTGAACCTTCTAAAACCTTTCTCTACTAAACTAGAAAGCAGAAAATGCTTTTAACTTGAAGTAATCATTAATCATCTTCAATCTGCTTTTTGTACAGTGGTCTTAAACAAGAGGATATGCAGCTTCTGATCCATTGAAAAATAAAGAAAACCACCAACTGAATGTGTGACAAAAGAGCCAAAACTTGTCCCTACTATACAGTGCCAGGCAGGTCCATAGACCCCATCAAACTCCTGCAAAAGAATCATAACCCCACAGCCTCATTAGTCATCAACATCAACATTATTACCCAGATAGAAGAATGAACTCAATTAAACTGAAAAAACAAAAAGCAAAAATGAAATCAATCAATAATATGATGACTTTGTAAGTAGTACTTAGCAATAATTACCTTTTTGAGAGACAGCGCAAGAGACTTGGCGGTGAATTTCTCTAAGCTATCAAAAGTCTTTCTTGCAGAATCAACAGCATGGATCTGCATAAACGGTGGCATATCAACTGAAACCACTTTGACTCCACAATTTGCAAGAACATCTGCCAACTCCACTTGTGCTCCACAGAAGGATCTTCTCCTGCCTAATGAAACTGAAACTCTTTTAACTTCATGTCCTTCATGTAACAGATCCTTCACATCTTTGTCTTTCACAAAGATCATTTTTTTACTATCAACTTCCTCTCCACGAGCCTCCTTCTTTTTACTCTTAAAGGACCCTCCTTTTGGGGACTTCTTGACCATCTCTTTAGATGCTGCTTCCTTTGTTGTTTTGGTCTCCTTATTAGCAGCTCTTTTCTGGGTGGTTGTTTGCTTGGTTTGACCAGAGAGAACTTGGAGGAATCGGCATCAGCAGAGAGTGTCATAGCTTTGGCTTGCAAATGGATGTCTACACTAGGTGGGTTGGTGATGTGTTTCTGGGAAGAACGGGTTCTGCTGTTGTGATAAAGACTCAGTCTTGACAAATGGTTGTTGGTCATGTAATAAAATGGTTTTGATGATTTTGAGGAATCTGGGTTTGTTTGTGGTGTAGGGTGGCTGGTTTTCGTGCTGATTTGAGGTTTAAAGGGAGGGTTTTTGGGGGTGGGATCCATGGTGGTGGTGGATGAATGATGGGTTAGGCTCTGGGGCTGCTATGGTGCGCCTGTGAGTGCGAGTGGTGTGGTGTTCCGTGTTATTGAGGGTGTGGGGGGAATAAGAAAAGGAAATGAAGGAGGAAATTGTTGTTCTTTTGTTTGCGTTTATTGTTTTGGCTTTAGGCTAGTGTGTTTTCTTTGTGTGGGGTTCATTGGATGGGGACTTGTGTGGTGAGATCTAGGGCTGTTTTGTTCTAACATGCACACACAGCAGTTAGAAGGTGATGGAGGCCTGTGATGTGCTTTGACCGTTGACTTGATCTGTTTGGAGAAATTAGATGGTTTAGGTGGTACTCTTAAATCTTATGGAAGACACCATGCCACTGGCCTGGCAATCTAGGCAGACCAGAAGACAAAAATGGTCAAAAAGAGGGAAAAGCCGCTTGGACACAACTAACTCTCTTTTTTTTGGTTAAGAAATTCCGTGTTCAATCTTCTTTTACTTTACACTAGGAAATGTGGTATCACAAGTAATTGGAATGTTATTATCACAATGTCACATGTATTCCTGAGAGCTCAGAGGTACTCAAAACTTTAAATTTTCTTAAGCATATAATTGGAACCAAAAACAGCTAAGTTAAAAGTTGCACAAACTGATGACGATGCAAAAGGAAAGACAGTGTCGCAGTAACCGTGGTGGAATTTATTCCTATTCTTGGATGTGCCAAGATTCTGTCTTAAATGACCACAACTGAACATTTCATTTAAAGGAGGGCTCTTCTGATATCCTCTACCCCTTTTTAACTGTATTGTTTTTCCAATTTCACTCAAATTTGGTTTATGCTCTGTGAGATTGCTTACATATATTGAGCCAAAACAAACAAGAATCACATGAAAAGAAGGGGACATATAATCAATATTTCTTTTTCCAATATGTTGAAAGTATATAGGCACATGCTTGCTCAGCATCCAAAATCACATTACTAATAAGATTCCAGTGATTGCAGAGATATTTTGGATGCAGTTCAAATTTGAAATCAAATTCTTCACTAATACTGCTCATTCTGGGTTAATGGTCCTCCGGTTAGCTGCTCTCAAATAAAGAATCACTAAGTCGATTGATTAAATGCTCTAATGGATTGTCTTCTCAGAGTTCAAATATTGACAGCATGTTAGCTTTTTGCTAGAATACAACTATGAAAGTCTTAAATCTATGCAATGATTTTGACAAATTTGAATCTACATCGTCACAATTCTGGAGACTGAATCAATAATATCTTGATGTTGCTCTGTTTACTAGGTACAAGGTACCAGAAACAGGTTTCCAGTTGTTCTTGACCTCATGAACCAACATGGGATTGGAAGCAGGCCATTCTCATTCCTTCACACAATGATTATACAAATGGCATTGAAACATGGGATTCATACCACTGTACACTTGACATGCATAGCAGGACAATTGCAGGATCAGATATGATACAGAGAATAGAAGAGGATGTTACTTCATAGTGGCAGATGCTGTTATGTTTCTAATTCCATGGGCTGGGCTGCCGAGCTTCTCTAAATACAGATGTGCCACCTGATGCTGCAGGTGAAGGAGAGGATGCAATATAGTTTGTCCCTGATAAAGATACTGCTGGCGGATTTCCAGGATGCCCTTGATGGGTTGTTGGAGCAAAGCGAGATGGACTGCCAGTGGCCCCCAAACTTGCTCGAGAAGGGTGTGAAGCCTAAATGCAAGAGGAATAACTGAAAATGAATAACAGATCTTACATATCAATGGATACAAGCAACAAATAATATCCAAACTTGGAGTGGTGGAGTCAATGTAAATTATCAGATTCATCCAATGAGTCTTTTAATAAACAGCTTCACATTAAGCAAATCTGCACTGAGATGCATACATGTGTGTAATAAGAATATAGTTTTAAGGGCAAAAATTGAAAGTTTTGTGACAGAATACAGATTGAGATGTGTATCTAGTCTTCGAGCTGAATAATTTACATTTCTACCAACTCGACAAGATGCTACTAAGAAAAAAGAATATCACTAAATAGCACCTAGCCTAACATCTAACTAGCTGGACAGGCTATATCTAGGAAAGTGATGTTGAGAACCTTCTCCAACAGAGTCCCAATTTTATAGACACAAGAATACATCCTACCCAAGGAAAACACAAAAGCTATATATTTGTGACTCTAGCTGCGCTCAGCACCACTGGCCTTGCTATGAATTGCTAAGGAAAGGGCAGTAAGATATAAAGATAACAACACAACTACAGACTTGAGCATGATAACCTTTTAAATTCTTCTGCATCAAAAAGCCAGAAGTCATATAGCCAGTGTATAGTTCAATCAAACACCAAGAACCTCCAACCAACAAATATCAGTGAAAGATGTTTACTATCTCGCCATCACCAACTGAAAATGCTTACTCTTACCGGAATTAAATTGAGCAGTTTAGTTCATGCATACAAATACCAAACGATTTTTTGTTCTTTTTAAACTACAAGTATCAAATAATTTATGTTCCCTAGTAAGCAGGCCTTTCATTGTAAACAAAATGTGAATATTTGAACATATGTATAATTCTGAGTACACTTTTTGTCAATCATAAGATGTCAGTTCTCTAAAAATTCAAAAAATTGAAGAGGAAAAATCGTGCAGAATGTTAATGTCAAACCATGATCCCATCATATCATTTTGAAGAAACATAAGAAAATTCACAAAGATGAAGCCGCAACATGCTTGAACACTTGACTAATTGGGTTAAGTGTTAGTAATTGATATACATTACCACATTGTGTTGAAAATAGGCAGGCCTTCTAAGAGGAGACTCTGAAGATGGTGACATGCTGCTCATTCTAAGCATATGGCGAGACTGACTATTTTGGTTCAAAGCATCTTCTATTTCAGCCACTTCCATATCCCCACCAAGATTTGCCTCTGAGCCAGTCCTAGGGGTAGTAGCATGCCTAGTCATCAATCCAGAGTCATTTGTTGTATCCACTTGAAGTGAACCAGGCGGGCGAGTCACCATTCCTGGCACACTCCGTCTCTTCAATTCCTCCTCAGCTTTCAATATCTGTCAAGAACCACCAATTAATTCCTTGAGCTTTTAACTTCTTCTCTAAACAACGATAAACTCTGTCATAATATCCAAAAACCTATTGTCTGAGCCAAAATAAAACGACAAATCAAAGCTTACTTGCTTCAAAGCTTGTACTAGATTATGTTTTTTTGCAGTCAAATTTTGAAGCTTCTCCTCAACTTCACTTTTCCTCTTCTCTTTTGCCTCTAACCCCTCCACTTTCTCACTTGCCTAGCAAATAAACCAAACACAAACACAAACAAATAACAAAACTTCTCCAAAAAAAAAACTCGATACTTCAAATTAGTCTATTCATACCCCACTTACAACAACTTCAAGATCAATTCTAATACCGCCTCATATCAAACCGATATCTTAACAACCTTTAATTCAACCAGCTCCAATTTCAAAAACACTTCGACAATCAGACAATTCCCCATCAACCCAATTCGCATTTTCACATTACAATTCGATTCACATTCATCAAATGACCCATTTAAGAAGATATCTAGTATCTATACACACATTTATGCAACTTAACAGGAAATAAACAGCCTGAAGAATTTCGAATACCTGCTGGGGATTAACCAAGTCAATCTTTTTCCCCACCACCTCCACCGCCTGCAATTTCTCATCTTTATCGACTGGCTTGACCGAGCAATTGGGATCTTCGGTTTGAGTGTCGCCGTCTTTTTCTTCTTCTTTTTCTTTTTTAACATCGCCAGCTTTCTTGAAGTCCTCCGATTGGGGCTGAAGAGGAGGCTCACTGGGTTTCTCTGGTTCAGGTTCTGGTTTAGGGGTGGGGTTAGGGTTTAGAGGGATGTTGTTGGGGGAGGCGGAGCGGACGCGGAAGAGGGCTCGGTTACGGCGGAGTAAAAGGGTTTTGAAGTCTTTGAGAGAGATTTTGGGGGTGGGCATCAGCCATCGACGAGGTACGCCTGGGACCCTGTGTAGGTTCCCTCTGTACAGAGATATAGCCACCATCTTTTGAAATTCTCTCTGCAATTTTTCTGGTTTCTTCTGTATTGATTCTCCGGTTATTTATGATTGATCGTGTCACGACGTCGTATTTGGGTCTTTGGCTCTTCGCGGACTGTTGACTTTTATGATTATTTTTAGTCATAAGTGGAAACGTGACAAAATTTAGGGATATTTAATTGTTGTAATCTGTAGTTATCATTAATTAAATCTCAACGGAAGCATTTATTAATATTATTCTCAAGTCAGAGTGTATAACGATTGATCTAATATGTCTAATAAATTTTTAAATTACATTTAATCTCATATTTCGATAATAATAACTTAAATATGATAATAATCGGTAAAGATTAAAAACTAACAAGACAGTACCTAACTTGAAATAGGTAACATAGTATGCTAGTACAAATCAAGAAAAGCATGGAAATGTTTTTTTAAGACAAATGCCAGCGAAAAGTGTTGATGGAAATCTAAATTATTTGATTTGTTATCTAATTCTGGCTTTGAGAAAAGACTCAATTGTAGAAGCATGGATCCTCCAAAAGGTCAGGAAATTGCAGGAACATCTCATTTTCTTGGTCTATCATGGCTTCCACAAATGAACTTGCACCGAATGATGTAGCAGGAAGGTCATAGCTTGGAACTGCTCCACAATCCATTCTTTGAACGGTGTTGTTTGTCTGTGTGTTGTTCTCATTGTTATTCTGATTTGGTAGTATCACATTTTGAGAGTGGCTTGTGAAGTCCTGTGATGAATACTCTAATATGTTGTTTTGGTTTTGTGGATCAGTAGATAAGAGGGCATCTTCATCAAGAAGAAAATCTTGCCAACTAAAACTTAGGGGTGACTTCTCTTGTCCTGCTGTGGAACATGTAGAAGATGACGAAGAAGAAGATGATGACGAAAATGAGCCTTCGTTATAGTACTGGGGTGACATGATTTCATGGTTATTGGCGCAGTTGGAGGCTTCTGTCACCAGTTTTATGGTTTGAAGCTGAGCAAGAAGGTCGACTGAATTGTTGTTATTACCATAATTGTTCATGTTGCCAATGATGTCGTTGTTCAAGAGGCCATCTGGGGTTGGCTCTACTTGAGATGAAACCATTGTGGTCATCATCATATTACTATTGATGTTTGAATATCCTGGAGGAGATGGTTGGTACAAGTGTTCTGATTTCGACATGAATGCATTCTTCATGTCTCTGTTAAGAGATCCTATTCTGCCGCCAGGTTTGGAGAGTCCACCAATGTTGCCATAATCAACTAGGATTTGAGAGAAAGGCTTATGTGTGACAGGATCTATTCCCATTTCAGAAAGCTTCTTTCTTAGCCTAGTGTTCCAGTAATTCTTTACATCATTGTCAGTCCTCCCAGGAAGTTGTTGGGCTATGATAGCCCACCTGAACAGCACCATTCATGAGAGTGTGTGAGAATCATTACTCTTCCAATAGTAACAGAAACAGGCTGTTAAAACAGTTAATATTGGCATGTTTCAACATTTCCCATGGTACAAAGACCAAACCAACTCAAGAGTCTTCATCAGAACAAGCAACCAAACATGAATAAAATTTAAATATCCTCTTAAATATGTCATATTACTCTAGCAAGAATCGGTCTGATTAAACTTTTAATTAATCACCAAGACTTAGCAAATAAGGGGATATATTTGAAATTCTAAATGAGAATATGTCAACCAGTTCAAAGGTATGAATTCAGGACGAGCATGAATAAAAAGTCTTGGCTTCAAGATGTGGTAAACATTATATGATATCAGTATGGTGAATTGGTAATGAATAGAAATTACAATGAATGAGATTGAAATTAATAACACAATAGATTAGAATATACAGCTTCTCTGATTAGAGATGGCATTAACAAAACTGACCTGCTACCAATGGCTGCATGAAGCCTGATAATCATTTCCTCTTCTTGGGGTGTGAAGCTGTCATGGTTAAGATCTGGCCTCAGGTAATTAGTCCACCTAAGTCTGCAACTCTTCCCACATCTCCTAAGTCCTGGAAAACATGCTCGCAGATAGCATTGAATTTCACAGACAAAACCAAATTAGTTAGTCTGACAATTGCAGAATCAGAAGTGTATAACACTACTCAAATCAACATCACAAAGCCTCCCAATTAACCTGCTTTTTTCGGAACAGCAGTCCAGTTACCAGCTCCATGTTTCGATACATATGCAAGTATCTTTGCATCTTCCTCTGCAGACCAAATTCCTCTTTTCACATTCAGCTTGTCACAACATGGAGGCCTCACCATCCTATCCTTTTGGTCCAGATTTGCCAAGAATATAAATTGAAAACAAAAACAGAAAACAGAAACAAAAGAGAGACACAAGCTTAGGATAAAAGAGATATAATAGTTGAGGAAAAATTGGATCTTGTTTGGCAATTAATGCTCTTCGAGAGGGAGGAGGAAGGAGGTGAGTTAAAGGTACAACAAGTGTGGAGGCAAGAAAAGCATGGGGACTTGCTCCCATTTAAATTATATTTGCATGATGAATGGCATATTCATGTTTTGAGATGATTTTTTTCATTGGCAGATTGTTCTCTCTCTAACCACACCATACTCATACACTTTGGATCCAAGGCATTTGAGTCAGGTTCGAATCGGGTGAAATTCTTGGTTGAACTTAGAAAAAAACTCAGTGAATTAACATAAACAATTGATTAGATTGATTAATTAGTTGCTTCTCCAAAAGAAAATGACTTCAGTTTAAGTTCCTGACAATCACAAGTTAGATGAGAACAACTATTTTAAACATGAAATATGAGTTAATAATTGAAGAAATAGTATACAACACTTGTGTGGGTGTACTTGCTAGCTCCAATCACCATATATGCATGATATCGATATCTAGCTGCGAAAACTGTTATGCATCTTTATAACAAAGAGACAGAAACAAATGTACAGTACGGATCAGAATTCTTGGCAAATGAGTCATTATGTTAGTTAGTAACTCTGAAAGCAAAGCAAATCAAAATGGGATACTATGGACTTAACAAAAGAAAATATAAATTTTTAATGGCCTGAAATTTTAGTTTGGCAGACATTATAAAGCTTCAAACCCCAATTTATATTAGCATAACACTAACGGTGTACGAAATTAAATGCCCCTCTTCCAGGAACAGTCTCAAGGCTGAGAACAGCAGGACCCTACATATATACAAAATTGTAATCAATAGGTGCAAAAGGTATTTTAGGCTCCATTTGGTATGCAGGATTGAAATGAAATGAAATGGATTGGATTGAAATAAAATAGATTGGATTTGATTTGATTTGATTGGATTGGAATGGAAAATCACCATCCCGTGTTTGATAGAACTTGAGATTGGATTAAAAATTATACTATATCATGTTTGATATAGATTGAGATTGGATTGAAATAAAATTTAATTTAATTTTATAAAAAATATAAAAAAAAAATTAAAAAACCAAACATCATTTTCCACAAGAAGAAGAAGAAGAGAGGGTTGAGTGGTTTCATGGATATGTGATGAGAGAAGAACGAAAGATGAGTGAAAGAGAGATACATGGAGAGAAGAGAAAGAAATGGGAAATGAAATCCAATCCCACCCAATGATATGAGTGAGGTTGGCATTGAAGAATCCCAAGAAAATGGGAAATGAGTTGAGAGGTTGGGATTCAATAATCCCAATCTCATCCATCCCAAGAAAATGGTAAATGAGTTGAGAGGTTGGGATTCAATAATCCCAATCTCATCCATTCCAAATGATTTCCAAACACGAGATTTACAGAGTTTGAGATTTTTGAATCTCAATCTCACTCTCAACCTCATGCACTAAACACTACCTTAGAGACAGAATGTGTGATGCTGCATTAATCAGTTTTTCTGTTCATTGCATACGCTTATCAGATGCTTCAAGTTGTAGGATGCATAAAATTGGTGATGGATTTGTGGAACAAGGAGGAGCATACAGTCATATAGATCAGTACTCTTGAAGATTTAATCGTAGTTAAAAGGCTTATTAGAAAGATAAATTGCTATGACATTGCTGATGTGCAACGCCATGCTGCAATGTGGTTATTATAGAGCCATATTCTTATATATGCCGTACATTTTTTTTTTGAAGTTCATAGCCATTTCCGTTCATGCATACATATCTCAGGAAGGACTGGACATAACTCTCTTTGCATCCATGGAATTCCAAAATTTCCCTTCTTTTGTTTCTTCTAACTTGTTGGAAACCGAGCTCAATATATCATATTTTTTGACATTTAACATTAAGTGGCTTGTCTTGTAAGTCATATCGAGATCCTCAGAATGCAATCAAATTTATTGCTGAAGAAATTATTAATTCCAAGGCAAGTTAGAGTTGGAAAGTCTCAGATTGGAGAAAACAATGCACTCTAGCCTCAATCCAACCTCAATTTAAATTCCATTTAAGTTCTGTTCGGTTACAGGGAAAAAATCAAATCTGGAAAGTACAGAGCCACACAAGAAATGCATCAACTTAGCCTGCAGATACTATAATATTTGGTCACAAGTGCTGTCAGATTCCATATCTTCATCAAATAAAATGAAAACCCAAAAAAAACAGGTTTAAAAATATAGGTCCAAATCATCCATTACAAACTACCATTTAGTGACAAACCAACCCAGATTTTCCAATTCCAACCAGTGCTAAGTGGCTGATGACAAATGCCAACTAGAGGAACCATTCAGGGTCATTAATATTCCAACAAAGAAGAATATACCATAAATTTGGACATAAAGCTAGGAGAAAGAATCATTGTTTCAATTATTTAATTACAGAATTAGTCATTGTATTTAAGGACCATACCACATGTGGCACACAGCAAATTCAAGCTTGGTACATACTTTCCAGACTAAGAGACAGATATAGCCGGCCGCACTACAATTTTCCGTCACTTCTAATGATACATTCAACAAGTCCTCAAACACAAATTATTAAGTTTATTATTAAATTTGATTCGCTTGATTAATTAATATCTATGGTTTAATACTGATTTGACAACATTGGTATTGCTCAAAAATACAATTTTGTAAATTTTTCTGATGGTGGTGAGTCATTGACATCATCGAGCTTTGTTGCGTTGCATATTAAGCACATTATTTAATTTCAAGGTAGTAATAAAAATTGACTTATATTTCTTAACTCGACAAATTCACAATTACATCAACTTCTCTTTTTATTGTAGTTACTTTTGTATGATTTTATGAGCTTTAAAATTCCCACTTGAATCGATCCAATCAATTTAAAACTCGAAACAACTGTACAAACGTTAGAGGTTTCTATAAAGTTTGATTAAGACCTTGTTTAATTATAAATTATAAAGTTGATGTTTACTTTTGTCTAATGTAATGGTTCATTTTGCTTGCAAAAAATTTCTTCCCGTTTCACATTAACTTTTGGGTCCCGAATTTCCAAAATAATCCAAAACCGTGTTTCGGGCATTTGATAGTCAAAGTCACATGTGGGTCACAAACAGTTTGTAAAATTGAAGTACACCATTCAATTATCGAAAGCCACACTGAAACAGAAATCATTAACTACATTGAAATAGACCACATCATTATTCATCAACGTAATCTTTTTCATGTCCAAGATTT
The DNA here is from genome assembly GCA_021234005.1 of Nephelium lappaceum. Classification (NCBI taxonomy): domain Eukaryota; kingdom Viridiplantae; phylum Streptophyta; class Magnoliopsida; order Sapindales; family Sapindaceae; genus Nephelium; species Nephelium lappaceum. The sequence goes on from CM038007.1 coordinate 16,127,441, forward strand.
TCCAAGTCATAGTCAAGTTGTTTTATTATCGTTGCTGTGTCCGACTTGGTCCACCTCTACACTGTTCTAGTAGTGTCATAGTGACATTATTAAAAGAAAATTCTACATTATTTAAACACAACCAAATCCCATTTATTCTATAGATTTTATGTGTATATTTTCCTAGTCTTATAAAAACAATTATTTTTTATTATAAAAATAAACATTCGAATGTACATATATAGTAATTAATATTTATAAGATATAATAGATTTTTAACTTATTTGATATTAACTTAAAAAAAAAAAACCATTCATTTTCATAAATTTCTTCTAAATCTATCAAAACAGCAAATAGATCTCTAAGAATATTACAAAATCTATATAAACTAGAGACTGTCTCATGTTATACAGAAACTTTTCTCTAATTTAATAGAAATAACAATTTAAATCACATCAACTCATGATCCAATCAATAAAAGAATCTGCTTATTAAATAAGTAATGTTGCACTACCTAAAATTTTACTTAAGTTCATTATCCAAATATTATGGCAAAATGATTTATAATAACCATCTATTGATAATGTTGGAGGAAAATTAGCTCTCTAAAATCTAACTGAAATCGAAAATTATTAATTGAAAATCAACCCAAGGAATAGGGTCCAAAATTAAATCTCAAAGGCAAGTTTAAAAGAAAACCATGATCCAAGCTCTATAGTCCAACAAAGGGGAGATGGAAAGGATAAGGATACCTTTGCCTAAGTGGCAAGGAAAGCAAACCAAAGGGGAACTTAGTTCGAAAATTCAAAATGAGACTCATTATACCTGTAGATCTCCTGTCTCATTACAAGGACAGAGAGATTAGGCTCAAAAATTCAAAATGAGACTCATTATACTTATAGGTCTCATGTCTTGTTAGAAGGACATGGATATCATGCTTAGGGTTGACCAGCAGCCAAAGGTCATAGGCGTCAGATTCACAACTTGCTAGTAGCCCTACGACAAGAAGGACAAACGAGAAGGTGTCATAAGTCCCCCGAACCTGAATTAACAGAGCAAAGAGCGCGAGACAAGGAAAATGTGAAAGAGATAGAACGAAGGGGAGCCTGATGAGAGGAAGTAAGTGCGAAAACAAAGAGACATAAAAGAAGACTTGACTATTAGCAAATGAGGGATGAGGAAGCCCTAAAATGTGGGAAAGAGTATATAAAGAGGTTTGCTTTTTAAAAGAAGGTAAGTCATTCTCTCTAACGCAAGAACAAACTAGCATGTGAAAGAACTCCCTGTGGAAAGGCCCTCACAAGTATTGAGTGCTGCTCTCGAGTCTTTCTAGCTAAAGTAACCTGAGTTTCTTCTCCTTTTCTACCCTTTCGCTTCATTACAAAAGGGGCTTTCCCATCACAATCTTACCGACTTGAGTATTAGAGAGTTTTTATCGATGAATTACTGACGATCCCTAATCTCTCTTTCTTTGGTTGACAAGTAGTTAAGGAGAGATGAGATTCACCTATAAGTAGACATCCCCTTATCCAAAGGGGACCCAAACGTTTAAAGAGATAGAAATTCGAATTCTCAATTTCCTATATTGACTTTCCTTTTGGATTCAACATACCAACGGTAAGTGTGACTAATTATTCTACTAATAGATAATATAGTAGCTATAAATCATCTTGTCACATCATTTGTATAAAAGGTTTGAGAAAATTTTTGAAAATCATAGTATTATTCTTATTAAATATTTAGATGTAAATGACGATGTTAAAGAATGAGGGGAAATATTGAACATAAATTTTTTTTAAAAGAAAAAAAAAACATATAAAAAGGGAAGTTGGTAAAAAACGAGTAATCATATAAAAGAATCCAGATGCAAGTGAAGAAGCAGGACACCTCACCTAATTTCTCGCCCCTGAAATTTAACCCGACGCGTAATGACTAGTAACCGAGTTTTTACAGCGCACTTTTTAATTCTTCAGACTTAAATTATTTTCCAGTTGAACTATTCAAATAAGAAAAAGTGTACCGTTTGAAAGGAAATAATAATAATAAAAAAGATTCGATAAAGAAAGAGAATGCAAATTAAAATAATCAAGGACCGACAACAACAAAGAAGCTCTCTTTCCTCTCTCTTTCTTCCTCTCCACAAGCTCCTTTGTTGTTGTGTTGTGTTGTATGTGTTCGGTTCTTGATCACCTACCTCTCTCTCTCTCTTAAAATCCCAATAAGTCTCTATTTCTTCGTCTCTAATTTGGAATCCTGATTTCAACTCTCTTCTTCTCCACAACCTGTAAGTTGCTTTGTTTTTCTGGGAATCGATTCTTCTGAAATATGAAGAAGCCAAAGTTGTTGTCGAAATCATACAGGACAGACAAATTGGAGATGTTTGTGTCTCTGAGCAGGAAAAGATCCATTCAAGTTGCGATCTTAATCGTCGGTGTTTTATACTTGTGTTTGGTGGGTTTAGAGATTCCCTTTGTTTTCAGGACTGGTTTCAGTTCTGTCTTGCAAGACACTCTGACTCGTCCAATTGAAAAACTTGACTCGAAGGAGGATTTTCAAATCAAGAGAGCCCCGTCTCGGCCTTTGAAGAACTGGGTTTCTCAGGACTCCGGCTCGGACTCCCCGACTCGACTCGTCGAGTCCACCACCAACCCCGAGTCAAACGGGAAAACAACACTTCTTTCGGGTCTGTCCTTTGACTCCAAGACTTTCGAGTCGGGTGATGAATCCGGGATCGTGGAGCTTCACAAGACTGCCAAGGCTGCCTACAAAGTGGGCAAGAAGCTGTGGCGAGAACTTGTATCAGAGAAGCTTGAACCGGGTTCGAAAAGACCCGGAAACATATCGGAATCGTGTGTAGACTCGATTGGGCTATCCGGGTCGGACTTTTTGGGTAATGGGAGTGTGATGTTATTGCCGTGTGGGCTGACGCTGGGATCGCATATCACAGTGGTGGGGAAGCCTCGAGCGGCCCACCCGGAGGGTGATTCTGATATTGGTCTGCTCAAGGATGGGGAGGAAACCATGGTTTCTCAGTTCAAGATTGAGTTGCAGGGGTTGAAGACTGTAGAAGGGGAGGACCCGCCCCGGATTCTGCATTTGAATCCGAGGTTGAAAGGCGATTGGAGCGGCAAGCCAGTGATTGAGCAGAACACCTGTTATAGGATGCAGTGGGGCTCCGCCTTGCGCTGTGAGGGCTGGAAGTCCAAGGCTGATGAGGAGACTGGTCAGTGCTTCTCATAATATCTGTTATTTTTATGTGTCTTGATGATTGTGTGTTGACATGCATCTGTTTGCTTGGAGTAATGGATTGACTCATGTTGATTTTGGTTTTTTGTTTGATTGTGCTTTTTATAATCGGTAAGTCAGGTTTAACATGCTTATAGATAATACTATGAGTTTATCCTATGCTTCATTAGAATACTCCATGTGTGTATGTAATTCCTTATTTCATGAACATGAGACATCTTCGTTTGCTTGTAGCTTAAAGCAGAGCCCATAATATCTTTGCAGTTGCATTTCGTTTTTGTTGAGAAAGTTTTCTTCTACAGTAATTGATTGCCCTACCTTTACTCTATAAGTACATTTATTTTTATTATTTATCACTAAATTGGGTGATTCTTCTAAACTGCCTACAGTTGACGGGCAGGTGAAGTGTGAAAAATGGATCCGCGATGATGATGAGCAATCAGAGCAGTCTAAAGCTACATGGTGGTTGAAGCGACTAATAGGCCGAACAAAGAAAGTGACTGTTGACTGGCCGTTCCCGTTTGCCGAGGACAAGCTTTTTGTTCTGACTCTTAGTGCTGGTTTAGAGGGTTATCATGTTACCGTTGATGGGAAGCATCTCACCTCCTTCCCTTATCGCACTGTGAGTAACATCCCATAATTTATTGATATTGTGATGAATGTTGGCAGCTCTTAAGGTTGTTTGATAATGTTGACAGGGATTTACCCTTGAGGATGCCACTGGACTAACTCTGAGTGGGGACATTGATATACACTCAATATTTGCTGCTTCTTTGCCTACATCACATCCTAGTTTCGCTCCGCAAAGACATCTAGAGATGTCAAACAGATGGCGGGCTCCACCTCTTCCTGAAGGTCCTGTGGAGCTTTTTATTGGTATCCTTTCAGCAGGCAACCATTTTGCAGAGCGCATGGCTGTGAGAAAATCTTGGATGCAGCATGATCTTATTAAATCTTCAAATGTAGTAGCTCGCTTCTTTGTAGCGTTGGTAAGCAAAAACCATCTTGGCATGGGCTCTGAAACATGTTATTTGGTTAGCATGTAAATTTTATGCAGAGGATCTAAATACTTTTCCTTTCCCATTTAATATGTGAACAGAGCGCAAGGAAGGAAGTGAATGTGGAATTAAAGAAAGAAGCAGAATTTTTTGGTGACATTGTGATTGTTCCTTACTTGGATAATTACGATCTTGTTGTGTTGAAAACTGTTGCAATATGCGAACATGGGGTGAGTAGTGGAATGATCACGTTCACAAACTTAATTAAGTAATATGTGTCAATGCTTTTTCGAGATGACATTCTGTGGTTTTGGTTGTTTACAGGCTCGCAAACTGTCTGCCAAGTATATTATGAAGTGTGATGATGATACATTTGTAAGGGTCAATGCAGTTATTGATGAAGCAAAGAAAGTACCTGAGGACAGGAGCTTTTACATTGGGAACATTAACTACTACCATAAGCCCCTGCGCTATGGTAAATGGGCAGTGACGTATGAGGTATAGATACACTTCCTTTTTTTTTTTTGTTTTTTGAAGAAAGATACACTTCTTGTTTTTTTGTTTCTATGTTTATGCAGTCTTCAGATTGCCAGTTCATCTGAATGAAATATGGTTCTTATTTCTCTAGAATGTCTTAGATGTGATGTGATTTCGCTTACTAAACTCTTGTAATTAATTAAAGTTTTCATAATGCCCCTTCAAATGCAGTATCAATGTTGTACATGCTTTTTCCTTCTGCTTAGTGTTTGGATTTCTGTGATATCCCCTAACCAGTTTCTTCCTTGTTTTGTGGGGGTTTCAGGAGTGGCCAGAGGAAGATTATCCTCCCTATGCCAATGGGCCAGGCTACATTTTGTCATCTGACATTGCACATTCTATCGTGAATGAGTTCGAAAACCATAAATTAAGAGTAAGTGATGGCTTTACTCATCCGTAGGGGTTGTGTGGGTGATGGGCAGGCATGCACATATGCCTGTCTCTATGCGATGCCTGCCTCTGTGTGTGCCAAAGTGTGTAGGTATTAGTAGCGGCTGGCATAATTCTGACTAAATGTTGAAATACATATTTTCTCTGTGCAGTTGTTCAAGATGGAAGATGTGAGTATGGGAATGTGGGTGGAGAAGTTCAACAGCTCAAAACCAGTGGAGTATCTGCACAGCTTAAAGTTTTGCCAATTTGGGTGTATCCAAGATTATTATACAGCTCATTATCAGTCTCCAAGGCAGATGATGTGCATGTGGGCCAAATTGCAAAGGCTGGGAAAGCCTATATGTTGCGACATGAGATGATAATTTTGATGCTTGAATAATTTGGTAACAAATTTTTGCAGTCATAGCTAGCATTATTTATATGTATATATTCTGTGCTCAGCTGTATCTAGGCTCTTCAAATTTCTTTTTAAATTCTTTCATTATTTCTTGCTCTCTGTTACGTTTTGGTTCCTTTTCGGGCTGAGATTGGATAATGTTCAGGAAACATTTCCACACCCCTCGTAGTTCTGTACTTTACAGCATAAGAATAGCAGTAGATGAATATTTAACTCCCTTTGAATTCACATGGGTTTTGTCTCTTTATGTCACCTGCCTTGCCTTCTCATGAATTTTGAAGGCCTCTTGCTTTCTGTGTAACTTCCACTGAAATCTGCAAGAACTTGCCTCCATTTGTTCTTTTTGACTTTTGAGTTGTGATTATGGACAAGTGAATTTGATGAAGTTGAAACATGTTGCTAGAAAGTAAAATAAAATCAGTTAAGATAATAGTTTAGAAACGTATGTTGAAAGAACCATTGTTACAGTCAAATTGATAAAACTAAAAATGAGACCAAGTTATATAATAATTATTAGCATTCTTTACAGGATCAATGATTGGTCCGGATGTTACTGACACTGCGATAAGGGAAGGAGGTGATAAGCTTCCCATCAGCAATAAAGTATAAGATAACCTTGTTGTCTTTCCTAATTAACATGTTAAACCTGATTTATATGTAATAAGCCACAATTGAAATTGCAGCCTAAATACTGATATTTGGTCAGCCACATTAGAAAAGCACCCAAAACTGTAGGGGATCTAATGAATTAAATGAGCAGTGACATCTAAGTGTCTAACTAAAAAGCCAAATTTCATCATAAGCAATTGAAACTTCAGCGTGTAGCAATCAACTAAAGATTCTTCAACTAAGATTTATGTGTTTGATAGTAAAAAATGCAGGCAGTGATGCATACTAAAGCACACAGCTAAACATATAAAATTAATAAATAACAGATTATATATAATTCACAAACCAAATACATCTTAACTAATTCTGATAGTATTCTGATTTGAGAAAAAAAAAACAAACAAACAAACAGAGACACGTACTATTGTCAAAAAAGCAAAAGCAACTGTTTGGAATCAAATTTAGATAGCTGGAAATTGCATAATAGATTAGTTCATCCCCTTCAATGAACAACAACGAAAAATCAGTCAACCTAGTCACTTGAGTATCCCAAACAAACAAGAAGATGCATTTTAATACTTTTCAACTCACAAACACTAACAAGTCCAAGAAAATCAATCTTTGGCAAAAATATATAGTATCAAGTCTTTGAGGTCTCTTATGCTAAACTCGTCAATATATCGCAATTCCAAGACAGTCCACCCAGCTAATATACTCGGACCTCTTCCCTTCAATCCCCGACAGGTTAGAATCACCCCAACTTTTGTATTGATACTCCACATTATATTTGGAGCATCGAAAACAAGATTACACGTTAAAGTCCACATATATCTACATCTACGAGAAACAACACTAGTCCTTGCAGCCTCTGTAAGAGTTAATCTTGAGAAAATATTGACAATTATATCGTCGGGAAGTCGACTAACACAACACTCGAAAGGTAGAGTATTCGAAACCTGCTGTAAGAAAAAAAACATTTGTACGAATGAGTCAAGAGAATGATGATGATAAGTTTACAATAACAATATCAGCCGAACGCAGACTGCAATTCTAATAGCTCATGGTTTTAATAAAGTAGACAAAATAAAAGAAAGGGACGGAATAAGAATGAAACCTCGTCTTTGGCATCTGGAGAGTTTAGGCGTCTTTTCTTCATCATCAACTCTGAAAAATTAATTGAATTTGATTGAAAAAAGAAGAGAAGATGAAGTGAAGGAGGCAGGGTGAAGTTAGACGAGAAAAAGGAAGAAATAGGATTTTAATTTTGTTTATATACTCTGAATAATATGAGTCGGGTCCATTGACCGGGTTACTATAAAATCCGATCAAACCAAAAAATGGATCGGGTTGTGTAAAATATCCACCCTACTTCTGTTTCTATAGTCAACCCAAACCGATATGGTCAAATGGTATGATTGTGCTCGTTTTGGCTATCTCACTGGTTAAGTAATTCTTTCCATCAATTGCAACCATTAGATTAGTTGTAAATTTGGTTATTGAAATCAATATAACAATTGCAATTGATGAGTAAAATTATTCAACCAGTTAGATTACCAAATCCAAAAAAAAATAATAATTAATTGCCACATTTTAAAACTATAAAAGTCTACAACTCAAAACTCAAAAGATTATTCATATTATTATTGTAAATTCGAGAATTAGGGAGAGATAGATGACTTGAATGTTGAATGTATTATTCATATTATCGTTGTGAATTCGACAATTAGGGAGAGATAGATGACTTGAATGTTGGATGTAGATGTTGGGGGCATTGTGCTGGTCCAATATATCGTTTTATTTACACCAATGTTTATAAATTTTTAATATTTACAATTCTAAAATACAAATTCTAAATTACCAACAGTGATTTTAAATTATGTAGGTAAAATCACATAAAAGTCATTCCATTTGTATGATATTGTTAGGTGCACTTGACCTAACTGAAAATAAGATTGTTACATGCTTAATTTTTATACGTAATTAAATTCAAATGAAGGACACAAAATTTAGAACAAGTCTCACAATAATTATTAAAATGTTAATTCTCAAAATTGATATATGAAATATCACAGTACATCCTAAATCAAAACCATAATAATACTATATAATTTGTCGGTATTAGCAGTGTTTACAAAATAAGATATTTCAAACTTCTAATGGATGTAAACAACTGCCAAAATTCGACTTTTATCAGATTCTTTTTTTTCTTGAAAAGGATTTTTTCAGAATTTCAATTGGTGAAATAGTTCATATTGCAAGACCCTAATTAGTAAAAATAATCCCTGGCCATGATTTGGAAGAAAATTGCAGTTGTTCAACCGTTGGAATCCAACGAGATGTTATTTCAAAGAAAATTCATAGTTATTATTGAAAATAAGTTTATTTTTGTAATTAGATGTATATCAAAAACAGATGATCGGAGTGTTGATGAGGAATGAATTAAGACCAATAAATTTCCAGATAAAATGCATGAAATCACGCCTTGCTATGTCCAATTTCCCGTATAATCAAATTGAGCAAGGATACTTTGTTATTATTATTATTATTATTATTTTAATCTTTTGCTAATTTAGTGACACATCAATATAAAAACAGTGGATGACTAAAATTATTTCAATTTGTTCTCTCTCATATATCACTCAAATGTAAATTGCTCTCATAAAAAGATTAATACAAACAAAAGATTGACAGAAAATATTTGCTCAATAAGATTATGCCCAACTAAAGAAAATGTTTGTTACCTAACAAAAAACATGCCGGAGAAAAAAAAAAAGAAGTAAAAGATAAACGAATATCAATTGATTAATCTCTCATTTCAAGAATTAATTATAAGATTAATATAATTTAATGTATGATAAAATGTTATATATAGATATAAGACAATTTTTAGTTAGTTTATTTTGATTTAAGGGTTTAACTATCTTATTGGTTAGGTAAAATTATTCATTAATAACAACCCTTGAATTGACTTCAATAACCATTTTTATAATCAATATGGTTGTTGATGGGTAATCTTATTGAACTATTAAAGTAGTTAAATCCTTGATATATTCAAATAAATAGCACGTATGATTGTGTTTTGGCTTTGAAAATTCTAATTGAGAGTAAATAAAATGGGTATGTAAGTAAATGAAAATGAAAAGGAGAGAAATTAAAATGGTTAACATGTAAGTTGATTAAGTACTGGTGCTAAAAGCTATTAATTTATTGTACAGATTTGAAATTCCAAATCAATCCAATAACAAATCCGGATTAGGATAAAGCATTTAAACTAATGATCTCAAGTCTCAATAACCTAAATTAATATTGAAAATATAAGATTAAAACATAATTAAAATTATTTAAGATATTATAATGTCTCAGTCTAATCATCCTCCTCATTCTCATTACCTTCGCCTTCGCTCTCATAGTCTTCCTCTTGAGTGTCATCATCTCCAGTCGTTTAAATAAGTATGCAGGAAAATGATGATTCAAGAGATGAGAATGAGGAGGAAGACGATAAGAAATTAAGAATGAGGAAAGAAAAGAAGGATGAAGTAAACAAGGATGAGATGTGGGAAAAAAAACAATAGGGACGAGGAGGAATAAGAAGATTCAGGTGATAAAGATGACGTTTTTTCTTATCACTCTCCTCATCTTCATCATCCGCATCTTCTTATTTCTCCTCGTCCTTATTTTTCTCTTCCTTCTCATTCTTCTTCTTCATTAATTAGTTCTTTTCTTCATCATTCTTATCCTTCTTCCTCCTCATCCTCATTCCCTGAATCATCACTTTTCGATTCAGCTAATTCATTGTTAGCACCATCCCTGTTGTGAAATTGATGATAGTTAGATGGTGATTTGCCTCTAGATCCTTATGAAGGGAAAATTTTAGCCCACATCCATTGTCTCCTCTCAAATCTCAATTATTACACTGCTCGCCTGAGCTAAAACTCCTATGAGTTTATTTTCGTTCATGAGTACATTACATATAAACTCCTTTCACATACAATTTATGCATGATTCACAATTTCTCTATTTTCACATAATTTGTATTTCTTACCGTTTGCATTTTGAGGTACTCATAATTTTTTTTTGTTTTCACTTCATTTGTAGTATTTCTTACTAGTTATATACCATTTGCATTTTGTATTCTCTGAAAAATCAGGTATATGTTGGCGACTTCCGAGGCACAGAAACATGTACCAATCATACAATTCGCCCTGCTGTTTTTGCCGAAGATTGATTTTCCTGGACTTGTCTTGTTAGAGTTTGTAAGTTGGAACAGTATTTAAATGCATCTTCAGAACTATAGAATATTGTTATTGTTTTATAACTTCTCGTATAATCACTTCTAAATAAATTTTTCAACACCATTTCAAAGTAAAATTATCTACTACTTTTAAAAGCAACATTTTACACACCCTACAATATACAAATGAAGTTCTCAAGCAACATATCACAATTACTTCCACTTTTTGACTGTCGAATATTATCATTTTATAACTTATTTTTTCATTTCTAAACAACTTTATCACATGTGTAAAATAATAATAACAATAATAATAATAATAATAATTTGTAAAATAAACTCGACTTTTAATATCATTTTGAAATATGACTCTATCTGAATATAAAAACGTTCTGGAACAATGTAACATCACTATCAAATAAAATAAATTGTTGCTGGAATTCACCACAATTTACCACATAGAATTGGTTCGAACTAATTGACTTTTCATTTATGTACACAATTTGAATTGAATCAAGCTACCTTACTCAACCATTAACCTTACCCCTCAATTAGAACTCTTCAATTAAATGTAAGGGTGGTTATTGAAACCAATCCAAGAAATTCAATTGAAGGATAAGGTTAGTGGTTAGGTAAGGTAATTAAACACTTGAATCAATAATTAATGCTAAACGCACACCTAATTGCTAAAAAATTAAGTATAAAATGCTGACACAACCGCTTCTCATTGGGCTAACATATATCTACAACCGGCACCGAATGCATCCGATAAAAAAGATATACATCATTCTCCCATTTTTCCCTTGATTATTGTTTTCGTGGCCTGAGGAAAAAGACACTATTTTTATCATTTCCCTTTAATTTGTAAATTCAAAAGGCGTTAGAAATGACTAATGAGCATCAAATGATCAATGAGCACCAACCTATTCATTTTTACAACGAACAGTACTCAGTTGAAAATATTATAATTAAATGAAATCTTTACATGCCAACCAGAATTTTACCAACATCCTCTCAATGTATATCACATTTTGCAGTCTAATATTACATTAAAATGAAGGTCACAAATTCCAAACCACAATCAGCAACAATAGCTACCCAATCGTTGTCGTCCACAACTAATAAGTAATAACACATTCAAACGCAAGCGTTGGACTGAAAGACAACAGATGCTTAAACTAGCCAAACAAATAGCATCTGTCATATTACACTTAAGGCAATATTATACAGCAACTATCTACTCTATGCCAACTAAGGACGCAACTAGATTGACAAACCCATTTGCATGACAATTGTTTAAAATTAAAAGCAACATATAAATTATAATAAATTCAACAAAATTGGTAAATGCTAATTCACAACAAGAACCAAATTAATTGCATTTCAAGGATGACATAAATTAGGAAACCAATGAACAATTACAACAATAAACAGCATAATCAGTTTAATAAATCGGACGCGCTCGATCTACACAATGTAAATAAAAAACAAGCAGTCCAAAAATAACCCATTTGCAAAACAAATCGATATTTAACCACGAAACATACCAAAATAATACAAGAGGGGGCTTAATAAATAAGTTCTGTGCAACCTTATTGACGGAATTCATAATGATGACATATCACTCTTTATAACTCAAACTTGAGTATATCTAAATTCGATCCATCCAAGAAAAAACAAGGCAATAAATGAAATCATGACAAAACCAAGCACACACCACAAATACTAGTCACCATAAATTCACGTGTTAAAACTCTCAATGTGAGAGATACATTCATGAATAACGACCAAAAAGATTTTATTAAATTAATAAAATTATAATCTCTCTCTAAAATTGTAGAAAAAAAAAACTATAAGAGAGAAAAACAAAACTCTCAATTTAACTGATATTGGGACGCTTGAATGACTATTACACATGCATGCCTTTACATAGGCATGGAATGACGACGAACAACCTTCAACAATGCATGATGATGAAATGCTTCACCATTAAGTATTCATTATTTTAATAAATGTTGTTCACCATATGTTTCAAGATTAAGTTATTAACCTAAGTCAATAACCCGTTTTACTTTAAGCTAATTAAACATTGGCTCAATTTTAACGAATAAAATGACTTCACACCTTTAATATTATAGGAACCCATTTTATTAGCTAAAATGGAGGCAATATTTGATTATCTTCAATGAGTAGTGGCTTATTAAAATAAAAGCCAAATTTTTATTGGCTTAAAATTGAGGTTAGCTTAAGTATGAAGAATTTTTATATATTAAACTAATGAATACTTCATAGTGAAGCGCTTCACCACCATGCTACCGATGCTGGTTCACCAATGCTTGCTTGATTGTTTTGTCTGTTAATTGTTTTTAAAGATTTATTATTTGCTAATTCATTTGTACGAATGTCTTTTAGCTGGTCACCTATAGTGTGCATTTGGGTCGAAGTTGTTGAATAAGAAGAAGAAATGGAACGTATACCATCTAGAAGTGGAAACTATAACCTGGTGTTTTGTTCTTGACGGTGTTTACACATACAATACCTAGAGTTGAATTTATAGCCATATAATACCTAGAGTTTAATTTATGTTCTCGATAAATTGGATTGATTAATCATGAGAACTTCAAACTTAATAAATTGATTAATATATCACACCTTATATCATTCAAGATGATCATCATAGAATATGTATTTAGAAGAACTCCAAAATTTGTATGGTACTTTCACAAATCTTATACAAACAGCTTTTAGAGATTTGATGATATTGGATAAACAATGGGGACCTCTGAAGGTGTTATATACCTGGATCCCTAAGAATTGGCATGAACCTAGCAAAATTTAACTCAAACTTTGAACTCCCTCCTCAAAGACTGTGAATCCAATCAGTAATGTGACTTAATTTAATGAGAACCACCCAAATCAAAATGTAATCTAAATTTGCTAATACATGAGTCTCTATGAAATTCCAAACTTATTCACTCACCCTCATGTACTTGATTTTTTTCTTCTACTTTTGATATCTTCAGTATTTTAATTTCCCACATTCCGATCAAATATTAGATTAGCAGTAAAAATCCACAAATATTAACAAACCCATGCAGCTTCTCTGAGAATTATTAGTAAGAAAATATTAGCTGCGATATGGTCTGTAAGTCATCAACACTTTGAAATTCATTATTATGATGAAAAATGATATCCTATATAAAACTCTACAAAGCAGTTCATTCTCAAAAAGAGGAAAATCAGAACCAGATGACAACAGCAATCACAATCCAAATTAAAAAATTAAAAAATAAAAAAAAAAAAAGCAGCAATCACAACCACAGTAACAATAATTGTGAAAAAAAAAAAAAAAGAACTGTAAGCTCATTCCGGTACTCTCTAAGACAGCTAGTGAGGTGCATGCGGAAATTAAGAACCGTAAAGGCAAGGGAAGCCTAGGCGGCGTTCCAACATGAGATGATTAATTGATTGTGGTGATGTGTGAATAGATCACTGGGTAACAAATTTTGCAATCTTACACACACACACACACACACACAGCTGGCTTGCATCATTTATTTGTATATTCTGTGGTGGATTGTTTTGTAGGCCTTTTAGACATCCCTTCAAATTCTTTAATTCTTTATAGTCCAGCTTGAGCTTAGATTGGATAACTTGCAGGAACATTTTCATGAATACACACATGCATCCTCTTGTGCCAATCGGAAGGCTGAATATTTAGAATGCTTGATTCAAAGCAACGTCTTATTTATTCTTCTTAGACTAGGGCAATATATGAGAAAAACTTACGTGGGACGTATATACTTGCGCCCTATTTTTAACATGTCTCACTCACATGAAATTAACCCTTATTGTTTTATTAGTGGTTGCACTCCAGGCGCCAAAACTAATTCGCCAAAAGTTGTATCCATTTTTGCCATGCTGGTATGTTTTGAGAAGGCATAATCATCTAACTCCATATGTTGGTCCTCTTTTAATCTAAACAAAGCAAAATAAATTTCCAACCCACTCATTCTTCTTATCCTTGAATTTGAGTGGCTGGGTGCAATGTCAACCTCACGCTGCTCACAATGCCTGTCCGCTTCGGTTTTAATAACTTACTATTCACCTCATTTGTCTTCTTCTGGTTCTATACAAGGTTTTTTCTGTTTGATGTATCTGTTGAATTTTCTAGATCTATAAGTTGCATATGTCAACATATATATATATATGTTAAATCTAAGTACTGACTACCTTAGTGAAAGTCAGAAGAAACGAAATCTAGAGCTCTAATGAGAATGATGCAGTTTGTGTGTGCATGATACATATTAATGTATTTATCATCATTGTCACAGTTGATAAACCATTATTGGAACCAAAGAAGAAGGATACACCGATTTCCATGATTTTCTTATCAACACCTAAAGGTGATGGAATTTATTGGATCTAGTGGGTATTCCTCAAGGTGTCTTGCAGCTTTTTTTAATAGTTAGTCATGTGAAAATATATATTAACAAGATTATCTTTAGGAAGTTGACCGGGAATTCACTTGCAATCGGTCTTCAATTTCTCAACCGAAGGAGAGATGAATTCTTTTTTGTCTGTTATATTAATGTAGGATATATAGTTACTTTCCTGATAGAAGAAAAATCTCCCCATATATGCTAGTATTTTTAATGATGACGGTGGGACTCTGATTCCCCCCACCGTGATAGAAACCGAGGTGCATAAGTAATTCAATTACTGAACAAAAGTTGGTATGCCCAGTATGGAAACTACAGTCCATTGTTGATGTAAAATATAATGACATATATGGATGTTTTGCTCTGGGTATCTCATGGATCATCCTCATGATCATTGACCAAAAATCACCGCAGACGAGCACCAAACATTTCTAGTATTGATAGGATAGAACCTGTAAACTGTCTAAAAATACTATGTTACTAAACAACCGATCATAGCCAACGATTGACTGCTGTGAAGTTCAAATGCAATAAAATGCTCGAAGATTTTACCTTACAATATGTAATTTGGTTGAACGTATTACTTAAACTTGTGTTGGCCTTAAGAATCAAATTACACACATGAAACATCCTATAAATTGTATAGGATATTTTTAAAAAATAAAAATAAAATTGTGTAGGATATTAATATCGCTAATGATGATGTTTTTTTAATTATTATTATGAGATAAGAATTGGTCTAATCATTTTTTTACAAAATTCTAAAATATAAATATTAAAAAATCTCTAAAAATTCATGAATATAAATTAAATTAACAAGTTGTAATTAGTATAAATATCAAAGTAATAACATATATCAAAGTATCAAACAATGGAAGTAGGGCTGGCCCTGACAATAATATTTAGAGTCCTGGTGAGAAAAATTATCTTTTTATTCATATAAATAAAATACCTAGTGTGTATATAGTAATTTCATTAAGAGAAAATGGAAAAAAAAAATGATATCATAAGACAAATATATTCATATGATGACAAAAAATATTTATTGGAACTTACAATTATCTATACATACCAAAGAACCCATAAAACATCAATTTATTAACTTTGAGATCCTTCATGTTTTACAAATATTTGTTGAAATAAATTAGATCAACAAAAATAACCAGCACACATCGTAAGCAATGGCCAAAGTGTCTTCCCTATATAAGCATTTAGGTTTGTACATTATTTGAAATATTAATAATATATTTATTGTACCAACTTATTATTAAAAAAAAAATTATAAAATTTGGAGTCCGTAAATTTAGGGGTTTGAGACAGTCGCACTTTCCGCACATGTTTAGACCGGCCCTGAATGGAAGATATCAGCTCATAATTTGATGTTTTTGTTGGTGATGGTATTAGGGTTAAAAAACGTTCCATTAAATGGTTAAAAATCAGCTTGGTCAACAAATAATTCAATAATTTTCTTTCAAAAATTAAAATTTCCAAACCAACATTAATTTCTATTTTTCTTCCCCTCTTCAAATATCTAAACCAGAAACCTAAAACTTTCATGTAAAACACATGAGTCATCCAATTTCAAAAAGAAAGTAAAGAAAGAAAGATAGAAAGAAATAAACACATGAGTCATCCCATTTGTATGAAAAGTATTAGGTCTGCCTACCTAAAAATGGTTTTGTTACCGATTTCCACAAATTAACAAATATTTATACAAAGTAAAAGGAAAAATTCCAAATCATGTTATTAATTAATTACCGTGATTTTTATTTTTTTATGAAAAAAATTATTTTAGTCCTTAATTTTTTAAAAATAATCAAAAATTTAACTATATTTAAAAAAATGACAAATAGATCTTAACGTTTCGAAAAATTATCAAATTAGTCACTCTCTCAATCAATTGATGGTTAAATCTAATGGATGATATGGTTTATAGAGGTAATTTTATCATTTGAAGTAGTAACTCGAGATTTTAACACATGTACAAACAAGATAATTTGAAAACATATTAAAAAATAAACAATTAAGAAAAATTTTTAAATAGTAATAAATGAAGGATAGGATATTTAATAAAAATAAAAATAATAAAAATTAATTTAAAAATAATAAAAATGATATTGACCTTTAAAAAATTGAAAATTTTTAATATTAATAAAAATTAAAAAATTAAATACATTTTTTAAGAAAAATCAATCGAGTAAATAGTTGGATGAAAATATGATAGATGGTTTTTTTTTTATTTTATCTGCTAGTGATTTTTTTAATATTTAATGATTTTATTTTGTTATTCCGTTTTATAATAACATTTAATATTTAATAGTTTTTTAAAATCTGTACTCTAAATATAATTAAGTCAAAGGACAAAACTATAATTTTATAAAATTTATATATAAAACCAATAAAGGATAATTTCGTAATTAATGTTGTTGTAATATTTAACTATAGATGGTAATATGATAGTCTTTCTGTTATTTTAACTAAGTCCAAAAGTAAATGAATATTTTCATATTTTTCATTAGGTTTGACCATCAGTTAATTAATGGGATGAACTAATTTGACAGTTTTTCAAAACGATGGGGTCTATTTCATCATTTTTCGAAATATAATTAAAAATTTGATCATCTTTTAAAAGTTATGGACTAAAATAATTTTTTTTATTTTTTTATTTTACAGTTGAAGAGAATATTAAATTAAAAAAAAAACTATCCATATCATATATTTTTAAGACAAGGATAAAATTTGAATATTTTAACTTTAGAAAAATACTCAACCATTTTTATTTGCGTTAAGGAGTTGTGTGTTACTCCACTTTCATTACCATAACGGAAAATATTTAAAAAGAAAAAAAAAATCTTAATATACATATTTTACCATTTTTATAAACATATAAAAAAAGGTTAAAAAATATGAGCTGGATAAGCCTAGATGGAACCTAGAATGGGCTCCACAAAGAATTTTCCAAAAATGCGAAGACGGACTTGTATCGCTTGAAACGCGCCCTATAAAACCACACCACCACCACTACGTACAAGAACAACAGGTGACTGATTCTCTGTGTGTTTGAGAATTCAGTGAAAGTGAAAACAAAAACGACCCAATCAATGGCGGACACGTACTGTCCGGACTGCAAGCGGCAGGCGGAGGTGGTGTTCGACCACTCAGCCGGCGACACCATATGCTCGGAGTGCGGACTCGTCCTGGAGGCCCACTCCGTAGACGAGACCTCCGAGTGGCGCACATTCGCCAACGAATCGGCCGACAACGACCCCGTCCGTGTCGGCGGCCCCTACAACCCTCTCCTCACACACGGTGGCCTCTCCACCGTCATCTCCAAAGCCAATGGCGCCTCCACTGAGCTCCTCTCTGGCTCCCTTGCCAGGTGGCAGAGCCGCGGCTCCAATCCTGACAAGAATCTCATCCGGGCCTTCTCTTCCATCTCTGCAATGGCCGAGAGGTATATCAAATCAATGTCTCACTCTCTCTCTCTCTCTCTCTCTCTTTTTTTTTAAATACGTTATTGTGATTTTGTGATTGATAATGACCGGAGGAAAAAAAATGATATTTTTTTATTGTTATTATCATTGTTTGATTTTGGTTTTGTGAAAATGATTTTCAACTTTGACTGCAAAAAAGTGGTCTTTTTGGTGGGGTTGCTTGGGTTCGGTGGAGTAAAGAGTGAAGACCCTTGTCTACTCTACACATTTATGAGAGTATCATGTGGGACAGGCTTGGAATTTTGGTTTTTGAATCACCATTTTCTTCTACCTGCTGACTAACATACATGAGTACGTTTTGTGTGGTTTTTATGTTGGATTTCGATCAGGGCAGTTAAGAGTTATCTATGAGAATGCACTCTGATGGTGGGTGGTTTTTTTTTTTTTTTTGATTGGATATTTTGTATTCAAATGATTACTGTGGACTCTAATTGGAGAAAGAAATACAAGACAGACACTAAGTGGCATTTTTTTTTAGTTTAGTGAATGAATGTTGAGATCTTTGTTGGAATGTGTGCTTTTGAGTTGAAAATATCTATCTGGATTGTCTAATCAAGCGTTTTGTTTGTGTTTATATGTACATATTATGAGCAGAAATTTGCTGATATGGTGTTGTTTTCAAGATCATTCTTAAAATTTCCTCAGCTTTTCATTTTTGTCCATAATCTTAGTGTGTTAAAATTTGTATATATTTTTTTCTTATGTTAAATTTTTTAAAAGCCATGTTGCTGATAAAGAGAAGGAAACTACTATGTTTTAAGAGGTCTGCAAAAAATGATTTTATTATTTTGGTGCTATTAAAATACTGGTTCTTAACTGCTATCAAAGACAATTAATGTAATTAATGGGTGTTTCAGGTTGGGACTGGTTACGACGATAAAGGTATTTTACTTATCTATATAGACTTCTGCATGTAATAACCATTCCGTGAATATGTCATTTACCACTCATATATATTGTTCACTGTAACTGTGTGATTATGCACGTGTTTCCAGTTTCACATGATGTGTGGTTGGAAACTGATGCCACATGCTTATAAGGGTTCTTTGTTTTAGCATTCTCAAATTATGGTAGATGGTATTGAGTGTTGATGTGAATTGGAGTAGTTTAAAAATTGAGAATTGAGGTTAGGGAGAGTTGCGGGAATAGTCTTAAGCTGGATTCACTTAGGATAAAGATGAAGTTTAGGAAAGAGTTAAAAGGTGGGATGATGAGATGTTCCATTGAGCTTACATCCTTGGTAATTATGTTTAGAATGAGAAAGGCTCAATCATGACAATGGAAAACAGAAAATTCCATCTCTGGCAAAACTAAAAGGTGTTTCTTTAAGTGTGGCATCCTGTATTACGTGGACATGTAACTACAATAGTTGTAATAAAATGAAAGATCGTTAGAGATACCTTAATGCATGAGGATGAGGTTGAGAATAAGATATCGCTTTTGATGAAATCTTAAGTAGTATGTACTTTAAGATTCACATTTGAAATTGATGTAATCTAGATGAGTTCAATGCATCTTAAGGTGATCTAGCTTTATTAGTATGATGAAATTTGCTCCAGCCGAGGCGCATTGCATTTTACTAATGTAACAACTGAGGCAAATATGGTTAATCAGTTGTGATTTTGGGGTAAGAATGTAAATTGCTAAGTGGTGTGGTAATTGGCACGGTGCTGACACTAATTGTCAATTGATTTATTCAAGTAGTGATTTTGTCTGTGTTCCTAGACCCTATTGCATATTATAAATTTGTATCTAATTTCTGTTTAGGATCTTTATACACTCCTATATGTATGCTATTCTGCTGTTTCATGAAAATACACTGCAATTGTTTCTACTTTGGCACAGTCTTGATTTGTCAAGCCCTTTGATTTAAAATGCTCATCTGTAATGGATTTAGAATTTTGATTGTAAGGATCGAGCTAATGAAATCTATAAGAAGGTGGAAGATCAAAAACCTCTGAGAGGACGAAATCAAGAAGCAATTGTGGCTGCTTGCCTCTACATTGCTTGTCGACAAGAAAACAAACCTCGTACTGTGAAAGGTGAAGAGCATATTTTTTTTAACAGTTTTCTTGATCTCTTTTCGTGTAATAGAGTCCCTACTCTAACAGCCTAGATCTCAACTAGAATTTTGTTCTGTTGTCAATGGGACAACAAAGAAAGAGATAGGACGTGCGAAAGAGCTTATTGTGAAACACCTAGAGGTAGAGATGGGCCATTCCGTCGAAATGGGAACTATACATGCTTCAGACTATCTGGTGAGTCTGTGTTGAAGACGTTATAGATTTTGTTTTTCCTATTTGTCTTTAATTTTTCACAGTTCATGGATCTGTTAAATTAAACTATTTATATAATTTCTATCTTCAATCTGTAGAGACGTTTCTGTTCCAATCTTGGAATGACCAATCAAGCTGTTAAGGCAGCCCAAGAAGCTGTGCAGAAATCTGAAGAGCTTGACATAAGGTTACTTCTGATATTGTTATTGGCTTGCTTGCAGAATCTCAAGTCCTAATCAATAGTTTTGTGTTTCTTCTTTTTTGTGTTAAGTACTTGTATAGGCCATTAAGAGAAATTGGACATCCTGGAATATGTTGATTTGTTTGTGTATATGCTAAGTTTCTGACATCATACACATTTTTAGCTCTTAGGGTAGAGAAAGAGGGGGGCGGGGTGGGGATACATTGTACACTTGTAACTAACAGGGGTATTAAGAAGAGTTTCTTTTTCTTTAGTTGAAAAAGGAGATATAATTTTTCTTTCTTGTGGCCTCTTTAAGTTTGAGGTCCTCTCTTCACTGGTCTAGATGTTCTCGTGGCATTTAAATCATGATTGCAGACTTTTAATGAGCCCTTTCATTTCTTAAGAATAGAAGCAGAACAGCAGATAATCAATAAAACTATGAATTATCTTTTGGTTTTTTAATTTGATCATGGAATTAGAAGCTTGAGGACCTTAGTCGTTGAATCAATCTGCAGCAAATTGACTGGCTACTTTTAGTATATATTCTTATTGAATCTTTGTGGCTGACTCCTCAATTAATCTTTAATGATTCATACCAATCAGGACTCAGGAGTTGGTGCCTTTTACTTGTCTTTAACTAAGCAAATTCTCTCTTACTTGCCCAGGAGGAGTCCAATCTCTGTGGCAGCAGCTGTTATATACATCATAACTCAATTATCAAATGAGACAAAACCTCTTAAAGGTTTGAAAACCATGAACTCTTTTGAAATTTGAGATTACTTTACTTAAATAATACTCATGCTCTCGTGGTTGCAGATATTTCCGTTGTAACTAGGGTGGCAGAAGGGACCATCAAGAATTCCTACAAGGATCTTCACCCTCATTTATCTAGAATCATACCCGACTGGTTTGCCAACGAGGAAGATATCAAGAATCTGCACCTCTGAAAATGCTCATTGGTGATAGTTATTAGAAATTGCAGTGCTTGGTTCTTGCTTAGACATGAGAATTTCAAGTACTTGCACCCTCGTGTAAATAAAATAGCCTTTGATTCCCCACTTTTGGTTTTACCGAAAGCACAAGCTAGCACAGCTTAGTTAACACATTAGAGCAAAGGGTACTTGCTGAGGAAACTAGCTTTAATGGTTTTTTATTTGTTTATTTATTTATTTAATTACAAGATGGACCACACAATTGGAGACATTTTATCTTTGCTGGATCGAAATTGAGTAATGTTAGCGTCAATCCTTTGGTTCAGCCACTAGTTAAGTATTATGGTCTTTTCTTCACTTGTGTCTGATCTTATAACCAAAAAAGTATACATTTTTCAATGAAATTACAGAAATTGTCACTTAACTTTTAAGTCAAGCCAATGTTTCTGACCACTTCTCGAATTGATTAAGGTTCTTATTGTATTAAGGGAAGTGGGTGCCTAATTCATTCAGGTCGCTTGCATAATATATTGTGAAAGGGGAACCAGAACGAAAGGCATATATACAAAAGAGAGAGGCTTTAGAATAGAAGAACAAGAAAAAGGTGGCTCTAATCTGTATAAAGTTTGCAATCATTATTATATATGCTTAAGCACAAAATAAAGTGAACCCAAACTGGTACCGAACTTTAGAACTGTAAAAGATTTTGTGAACGTTGAAGATTTTGGGGTTGGTGTCTTCTCTAGTAATTGCTGTTGTGATTCCTTTAGTCCTGATCTGGTCCATGCAAGAAAAGAGAGAGAGAATGGACACGGATGAATTTGAGAAAAGGTTGGGAAATCAACTTCCAAAAGAAAGAGTCAATAATTTCATGTACTTGGAGCCACGTGAGTGACATGACTGGACCATTTGTCTTCTTTTACAAGATGAGAGTGACCAAATATGACTAACTCTTGGTCCCGTCCCATGGATCATGGCTTATGTTCGGTAGCCATGTACTTGCCAATCCCATGTCACTGTTCTGCTTATAGCAACGGATTTTTAGGTTAGAGCCTGAGTGAGTCACCTCACTGGACCACCATAACACAAACGCAACAATCAACATCCTAATGCTACATTTTATTAGAACCTAAAACCGGTTTCTATCTAGGTTTGCTTTTCGTTTGTAGGGTACCCGTTGGGTGCATCGTAGGGTAACAAACAAAAAATACGAAATTCGTAGTTGTGGCCTTACTCAGCTTGAAAAGGCCATATCTTTATTGACAAGGACTTTGCAAGGTGTAAAGTTTGAAGGCCATATCTTCATACTTGTCTTTATTGATAATTGACATAAGGATATGGCCTGGTTTCCAGATCCAACTTCATACTCAATTGTGGCTTTCACTGAAGTAACCTTATGTCACCGATAATTTTAAGATCAAACTCAATTGTGGCTTGCTTGCAGAATGACTATTGATATTGTTTTTAACTAACTTCTATGTGCAAGTCACTGATAATTAATTTCAACAAATCCTAATTTACATGAAGCTTTCAGGGAAGCATAAGTCTAAAGACTCTAAACATTTGAGTCCAATTAAAAGGTCAGGCTTTACATGACTGGTGGTGAAGCTTTTTGAACTGTGTTCATGGAGAATGACTAGGCATATTATTATACAAAATAAACAAAAAACCAGCCATTGAAATGAGCCCACGAGCTGTCCAAAATTGTGTCATTTTGTGTTGAGGACAATCAACTTCACAAAGTATAAAATAAAATTTAAAGAAAATCAACTTCACAAAGTCCCCCCACTTGGCCTTTTTCGTGGTCCACTCTCGAGGACTAGAGACTGGTAGTCAGCATAATTCGTCTTGGATCGCCCTCCACGTAGACCTGCCAATCCAAATTCGACACATGATCAAACTTAGAAGAAAACAGCTTCTCAATGTTTCTTGATAAACAATTAAGCATCGCGTCATTTGTCATTTGTCATTCTCTACCTAACATTTGTTCTCAACTTTATTTAGTGATTTGCAATGTCATTCTAACCAAAAGCCTAGCACTAAGCCTAGACACCAAAAATAGTTATGCTGTATTGGACCCAAAAAGCCAAAATAATAATAATAATAATAATAATAAAGACTGTAAAACCAAGAGAAAGAACCCCAAAAAGCTTTGCATATTAGCCTTGCCTTGAAGAAGAACAAGGAAGCAAAAGATTCACAAACCCAGATAGAAGCAAAGCAGCAAGATGGTGCCAGCAACAATGACAGAGATGTGGACAACAATGGGCTCAACACTAGCTAGTTTCATGTTTGTTTGGGCCATAATACGCCAGTATTGCCCATATGAAATCAGACGCTACTTTGAAAAATACACACACAGAATCATGGGTTTCTTTTATCCATACATCAAGATTTCAATCCATGAATTCACTGGGGATCGCCTCAAGCGGAGTGAAGCATACGCTGCTGTTGAGGCCTACTTGAGTGTCAACTCCTCGAAAAGTGCCAAAAGACTCAAAGCTGAGATGGGAAGAGATAGCAACCACTTGGTGCTTAGCATGGATGAGTATGAGAGGGTCACTGATGAGTTTCAAGGAGCCAAAATCTGGTGGGTATCGAGCAAGGTGGTGTCACCTACACGGCCCATGTCATATTATCCTGAGCAGGAGAAGAGATACTACCGGCTCACATTTCACAAGCGGTACAGGGAGATGATAACCGAGACTTATTTGGAGCATGTAGTGAAGGAAGGGAGGGAAATTAAGGTCAGGAACAGGCAGAGGAAGCTTTACACTAATAGTCCTGGTTACAAGTGGCCTAGTTACAAGCAAACTATGTGGAGTCACATTGTGTTTGAGCATCCTGCGACGTTTGAGACAATGGCGTTGGAGCCAGAGAAGAAGCAGGAGATCATTGAGGATCTATTGACATTCAGCAAGAGTAAAGAATTCTATTCCAGGATTGGCAAAGCTTGGAAAAGAGGGTATCTTCTTTATGGTCCTCCAGGGACTGGCAAGTCTACTATGATTGCTGCAATGGCCAATTTGTTGAACTATGATGTATATGATCTCGAACTCACTGCAGTGAAGGACAACACTGAGCTGAGGAAACTGTTGATCGAGACAACTAGTAAATCAATCATTGTGATTGAAGATATAGACTGCTCACTTGATCTTACAGGGCAGAGGAAGAAGAAGGTAGACGACAAGTCATCGGATGATGAGAAGGACAAGTTGGAGAAGGAGAGGAAAGAAGCAAAGGAAGAGAGTAACAATGGTAACAGCAAGGTTACACTATCAGGATTGTTGAATTTCATTGATGGGCTGTGGTCTGCTTGTGGTGGGGAGAGGCTGATTGTGTTCACAACCAATTATGTGGAGAAGCTTGATCCAGCTTTGATTAGAAGAGGCAGGATGGACAAGCATATAGAGCTTTCTTATTGTAGTTTCAAAGGGTTCAAAGTGCTTGCAAGGAATTTTTTGAAGGTGGAAAATCATCCCTTGTTTGATACAATTCAAAACCTGATGGGGGAGGTTACTATTACACCTGCTGATGTTGCTGAAAATCTCATGCCGAAGTCTCCATCTGATGATGTAGAAAAATGCCTTTCAAGGTTGATTCAAGCACTTGAGGAAACCAAAGAAGAAGCAGAAAAGAAAAAAGCTGAGGATTTGGTAGGGGAGGATGACCTGCTGATCAAGGAAGCAGAACAGAAAAAAGCTGAGGATTTGGTAGGGGAGGATGACCTGCTGATCAAGGAAAATGGTGTTGATCGAAAAGGAAACAAAGAAACAGAAGAAATATAGTGAAGTACCAAGTCCTACAATCTCTTGGGAATAATTTTTCTATAAATTTTTACATGCATGTGTGTGCTAAATGGAGTTATTGCTTGTCGTCGTTAGTAAATAACACTTGTTATAATTTGCAAAAAGCACATTCAGGCCCTGAGAATGCATTGTAAGTACCGCGTTTTAAGAACAGTCTAACGGTACAACAAACATGACATGAAATTAGAGCAATCCGAATCCAATTACAGCACTGGAAAAATTTTAAAAATAATGCCTGAGAATAGAAAAATTTTGAACTGGTAAAATTTCAGTAAAATATAATTGATTCAGCTGTTAAGTTTTTCATATATTATTCAGTTTTCATTAAAGTTTATTCTGTCTTCAATCGAAGAATTAAACGCAATTTTAAGTGGTGCAGCACCTTTTTCAGTCATTTAAGCAAACAAAATTGACTAATAGGATCTTATTCATATCCATTCAAAATGTTAATTTGGGGTGCAAAACTACAGATGTTGTCATGCTACACTCACATAGCAGCTTAAGTAAAGATCAAATTTAGAAATATGAAATTGAATTGGCACATAATGTTTGGTAAGCCTTCTATATCGTTGTATATCTATATTAATAAATTATATTAGTCCGAAAGAGAAAAGAGAAAAAACTGATGAGAAACAGAGGCCCAGTGTTGTATATCTATTCTATGGTTCCAAACCGAACCGAAAAGCTTGCTAACCTTTTTGGTTCTCTTTAGAAATAGCAAGCAGGAATAAATATAAGAGTAATTTTTTCACATGTTTTCATTTAAACAGAAGACAAACAAAAATACAAATGAAACACTTTGCCGCTTCCTATCTGCATCTGATTAAACTTTACCAACTACTAGAAATCATAAATAAATGATAGGTCTACCGATTGAAGGAGGATGGTTCCATTTTACACTAGAGAATAACATGCGACTTGGAACACATATCATCAACAGAGCCAACCAACCCAAAAAACTCAAAAATATAGACTAGCGCGCTAGCACATCTAGAAGCCAAATTTTTCAGTTACAATATTAGTTAATGGTTATTGTACATTAATTTTGATAAGCTAATGAACTCTCAACGAATTCTCATTCACTTGCTGTAGGTTTCTTTGAATGTAGACATACTAAAAAATGACTACCTATTCTACATAACTCTCGACATTGTTGTTGCTCCCCTGCTGCAGATTTGATAATGGAATTTGCATCAAGGTAGTTCCTTCAGTTAAGCCAAGGAAAGGGTCTACTTCCTCCCATTAGCTTAACACAAAATTTATCGTCCTTACTATCATACACTGTCCTTCGCTGAGAGAAAACGACTCTTTGCATGCCAGCCAGCAGAGTGAAGCTTCAAAACCCATCTCTATCTTCATCTTTTATTGAATTTGGACCATCATCAAAGCCAGAAACTGGAGCGAGCTCATTTAGGTCAAGGAATCTTCTCTTTTTTACACCATCTATTTCAGCTTGGCCTGGACTACTAGATTTCTCAGGTGGCTGACTTTGCTCTTTCTCAACTGTCTCAGCATAGCCTTCAACGGGTTGATCAGCCTTTATCTCCTCATCATTTTCATTGCCATCAGAATCTTGAGTACCCGATGAATACTCCCCATTCTCACTGGGATCAGAGTGCTCTTCTGATGCATTTGACTTCTCAGGTTTCGTTGATTCTGCATCTGAATCTGAAAGCTCATACTGTCGGTAATTAATTCGGTTTCTGGTGGCCCTCTTACTGCGTCTTAGTCCTGACTGGAGCTCATCAACTGACCTTAATTTAGTCTCTCTCCGAGTTCGACCTGGCAATTTCTTAGGTTTTTGAGGCTCATCACTATCCTCAGAGATACTCAAAGAATCTTCTTCTTCTTCTTCCTCCTCATCTTCAGGATTTTCTTCATCCCAACGGTACTCCTCATCCCCTTCAGAGCTACTGGAATGCTTTCTCCTCTGTTTACGTTTCCTCAGATATTCCTCATCATAAACAACTTCTCCAACTATATCATCATCACTGTCAAAATCTGCCTCATTATCTGATACAGCCTCAACAAAGTCTTTTATTGAATATCTTTGAGGCCTCTGTCTTCGCCGATTACTGCATATCATTTGTGTAAAAATTAATCCATTAATAACTTTAATCGTGTAAACTATTAAGGTAACAAATGATACGGAGATAACCATACCTCCGGTCTAACTCTTCTGGTTTATGCTCTTCGTCATCCTCGTCGTAATCATGCAAATCAGGAGACACAGCATTGAAAGTGTGTTCAGAGGCATGCAAAGGATCGCTCCATTTACCATTCATAGAAGCTTCAGGTTTGGAATCACCTTCTCTTCTTTGATTTGGCTCAGGAGATGGTGGCTTCCGCCTGAAACAATAGTAAAGAAAAAGTAAATAACATGCTGCACAAAGATAAATATGAATTCCTGTAAGACGCTATATGTAATGTAAAGCCACAAAAGAAGTGCATTCAGTGATAATTCCATACTTAGTTATCTTGATAGCCTCGTTGATCGAACGATCATAATCATCTGCAAAACCATTTGACATATAAGACTGCCTTAAGTCCATTAGCAGATGAGATCAATAATCAGTGCAGTCGAAACAATTCCACAAGATATGGTATTTGATGGATCCACAGCCCAAATTAATAGTTAATTAATACATATGTATATATATATAGAGAGAGAGAGAGAGAGATAAATAAATGAAATTTTTTCACTCCGTCGAGAACATATTCATGAATAAAATTAATTTAAAAATTTGAGACGTAAATGTTTACACTTGCCATAATGGCTCAGCACTGAGAAAGATATAATTACCAGGGATTTAATAGAGATGAATGTAAATGCCAATTCACATAGCTGAACCATTTAGTAGCATTGAAGTGTAATTGACATCAGTTATATAATGCAATATCTAACAACTAGGCTTGGATCCACACAGTGCCTAGAAAGGGTATATTTATGGACAGTGATTAGCACCAAAACAAGGTCTGGAAGATAATTCAATCCAACGATAATCCCAAACCAGCAACAATTAACCTAGGAACTTGCTACTATGAGATAAGGACTGGATCAAAGAGATGTCATGGTTACACTATCTGCTCAATGTGTTGATCTGCACCCAGTCATTCAAAAAGGCAAAGTCTGACAAATGGAACAAAAGTCATGAGATCACTAAATAACAACCATCAGATGCAAAAGACACCTTGCACTGCATATCCAGTTCGAAAGGTAAAAGTCTTACTTGGAAGACACAAATGAGGTTCAGTCAGCATCTCTTCAAAAAAAACAATTAAAAACTGACAGATTTAACAGAATACTTATCACTGTTCTGCCAGTCTTTCATTTCTTTGATACACTAATTTGAATTACACAAGTAATCATAGCAACCAAAAACTTGTGATATTTAGTAATTACAAGCAGAAGTAACCATTGGGAAAATATACTAAAAAATAGATTTTTGTTGCTCTCACCAAAAGTGTAAGTGACTGGTTTTCTATCACGGAGGGAGCGTCCTGGAGCAAGCCCATCCACATTCAGGAAGTTATCAAGAAGTAAAGCTTGTCTATGTTGCTTTTTCAGCAATTTCTCCTTCCTCTAAGCAAGCACAAAAAAATCAAACAGTAATATAGCATTATTTGACTAAAGCCAAACAACAGAAAGAACATGTAATTCAGGAAATTTTCCAAAATTAAAAACTGAGAAAGCTCTTTTCCAAGCAGCGAAAAAAAAAAATGTGGCTACATAGGTTACAGGTATTCTTCAACAGGCAGGGGTTTTAGGTACCTTATGTTCCTTCTCAATTTCAGGAAGCATGTCATTCTTTAACTTCTTCCCAAGAGAAGCCTCAGTTCTATTTTTACTTGAAAAAAGCTTCTCCTGCAAACACAAGGAAAAGATATAAATAAAAAACATAAGGGGAAGCACCATTCACATCCCCTCTGAATACAAAGTAACTGGTTCCAAATTTAACAAATTTCAAATTCTAAGTATTTTCACTGCACAGAAGAGCCCTAAAGATTCCAGTTCACTCGTCACAAAAATTGCATTGGGAGCCCTTGTATGCTCAAAAGTTCAAAGTCTTCTCCGCAGTGCACTGAGACTTATTAATAAAAACAGCTAAGCTGCATTATATAGAAGGAGCCATCTAAATGGACATACAGGGTGATACATAGCCGAAGCAAAGTCGTCAAATTCCCACAACATGACTTGGTGGCATTGCATGGCACACCACCTATGACTCAAAAGCATAACCTTTGATATTTCACATTTGGTACCCTTAAGATTTTAATCTTATCAGGAGGAATGCATATCTCACAATGATTCAATACACCCATGAATTAAAATTTAGTCTTCCACTGCAAGAATAAATAAAAGATGTCTGGCCGGTGTACAAAAGGAAATTAAGGTAAGAATTTCACATTACGAAAAACAGTTACCAGATACACACACTTGTTCTATAGCTGCACTACCTATTTTTTGTTCAAAAGTTAATTTTACACAAGTGAAAAACAAATATAAATCCAAAAGGTGCTCTCATGTAGGAACGATTGAACTCTTTTAATCACTGAGTCACAGTATGTCATTGAAAATGAAAAACAAAATATATATTAAAACCAATCAGCACTTCTGATGGAAACTAAAAAAGGGTGCATCAGAATCAGAAGGAAAGATTGTTCATAAACTTACAGAAACATCTTGAAATTCTTCTAAATTAGTAGCAACTGTTTCCCACTGATATGATGTATTGGGAAGGACATTGGAACCCTTC
Source organism: Nephelium lappaceum (assembly GCA_021234005.1). Taxonomy (NCBI): domain Eukaryota; kingdom Viridiplantae; phylum Streptophyta; class Magnoliopsida; order Sapindales; family Sapindaceae; genus Nephelium; species Nephelium lappaceum. The sequence continues at coordinate 16,157,725 of CM038007.1, forward strand.
ATTTTCGTTTTCTTCCCTTCAACCTTCACTTCAGCTTTTCTTATTTCCCTGTACAACCGATGACCAATCACCGGATCATCTTCATACCTGCAGTAACATGTGGATAGCCTATATAAGAATACAACGTGACAACGCAGAATATTAAATGAAAGCCATAATTTAATTAATCTCCAATGATCACATCGAAAGAAGACAACTTTATGAGAAGCTTAACTACATTACCAATAATTAATGCCATAAGAATCACCCCCAACACGTTCTTTACGAAATGCCGAAAGTTGAACACCATGTTTCACTGAGTTATCAATGTAGTTCCGGATATCTTCTTGCTGCAGAATATCACTGGATTCAGTTCCTCTCACAATGTGAACATTAAAAAAATAGCATATGCTACATCTATTCAACAGCTTTAAACATAATTTTGTTGGGAAAAAAAAAATTAAAAAACTCAATTTGCGATCATGTAGAATTAAATGGCGTAGGTATAGATGTACCATCCCAATGAATACATGAAACATGAGAAATAGATCAATGAACCCTTTATCCAACAACAAGAACAATCTCAGCAAAAATTCTTCCGCAAACATTACAAGAGTACACAAATTAAAACGGCAAAGATGATCCATAAGAGTATTGCTCGCTTAGGTAATCAACAGAAATATTTTGGATGAAGAAATGAAACTGATATGAAAATCATTCACAATGTACAAGCATATAACAGCAGATTTCAGAACAGACTTCATGATTGAGCTTTAAGCATCTAACTTATTTTACTAATTAGTATTCAACAAACATAAATGAATCTGAGAACTGCTTTGGAAGTGGTGTGAGGATTTCCTGCCCATAACTACTTCTGAAGTTTTGTCTAGAATACCAAGGCAAAATGTGTAACAAATACGAATAACTGCAAATAGTGATAAAAAAATGTTGATCTTTTAAAGAATGTACAATCTTTGATATATGAGTGCAACCAATATGAGTCTTGTATCATGAGAATTGACAAAGTATTTATTAAAAAAGGGAAAAAAAATGAATCACTTTCCAGTAATAGACCCTTACACTACAATTAAACAAGGGAAATATGGAGAATATATTGAAATAAACTTCAGTTTTAAAAATGTTGATGTTGGGTCAAGTTGAAGCAATAAGAATGCTTCTCAATCATGAGCAGCAAAAACAATACAAATATTGGTAAAAAAGACCTATTTCATTCAAGCTGAAGAAACCAAAAAGGGAAATGGAAGGCCATTACGCATTTACACCAAGGAAAAAGATAGCATTGCCAGTAATTAACAAGAGATAAGGTCCTAGATAGAGCTTAAATAGTGTCAGAAAAGGTGCAATCGAACTTTTAGCAGTCAGGATACAAGGCTTCATTGGATGAGCTCGGCTTTACACCAATCTCATAAATTCATGATAAACTGACGATGCATGAATGAGCTCAAAACCTTTATGTCCTTTTGGATTGGAAAGTTGAGCTCAATATTGAGATTTAGAGTCTGGAGTGAGTTTCAAGGTGTGGCTGATGGATATTAAAGAGTCTAGATCATCATGGTCCAAGCAGTAATTAGTCAATGCAAGAGCTCTAAAACAAGCTTCATTCACGATAATAATACCTCAACACGAATATCACACAGCGCTTTCAAGATCACCACGCGAACCCCAGGATCAAGTGTTTTATATACCTCAATCTCCGTCCTAACATGTTGGCATGACATGACACATTAGGAACAACAAAAGCAATATATACCATATGTTCCCTAGATGTACAATTACTCACCCATGTGCAGCAACAATTGGAAGATCCCCTTCTGCAACCTGCAATAACAGACCAAGCTAATGTTAGCATTACATGACCATGAATGCCACAATTGTCCAACATCAGCCTTAAAATAGCACAATGATCAAGTTACCCAATGCCACCAGTCTCTTAATTTTCTGCATAAAACCGTAATCCAGGTATCACGTGTAAGGGCCATTCGTGTAACAGGAGGGATTGCCTATAACAAAAAAATATACACTAAAACCAATAAGCAATGGATCATTAGCATGTGAAAATACTATTAACAATATATTCAAATATCCTACAACATTTTATGAACAGGTCAGATAATACTAAACCATCAATATCTATGCTGAGAACTAACTATTTTTTAAGAATCAGTCTATGTGCAAAAACCAATAACTCCAAGGTAAAGAGGACCTTGGGCTGACTAATTCATCTAAACCATCCCCAACAATACAGTAAAGGAATACTGATACATGTGAGGAAAAAAAGCCAACTACAAAATGTATAACATCCCGAAACTAAGGAAGCTTTATCTTTACTTACACTAGCCAGATAGTACCACTTGAAATAAATTCAAATTACTCAAGATAAGTCAAACAAACAAGTTATTTCCATTCTGAAGCAAATCCTTGAAGAAACAACGAAGCCAATTTACATGGGCAGAGAATGAAAAACTGGTGTTCTGAAGTGACACGATGCAGGATACCAAAATTCTAAGATACAACACAATATTCTAACTATACAGGCACCTCTGGAAAAAAATGAGGAAATGAAGGATACATGACAAATGCATGGAAGAAAGTAACCATTGCCTAATAGAAATTCTAAAATTGCCTATAAACAATCATTCTGCTTACACTCTGAGATTCAAATATCAACAGATAAAGCTGTTTGAGGTGACCAGCACTGACATCAGTTTCAAATCAGCCTACAATAAAAGATACATGACCTCAACAATAACTAAGTAAAAATTTAAAAGTTGCACCAAACGCATGTTAAAAAAAAAAAAAAAAATTACTACAAAACCTCTACAATCTTATTATCCCTTGTTTTTTCTGCTCTGTCCAGCACTGCAAGAAACTTTTTATTTTCGTTTCCCACTTTAAAATGTCTAAAACATGCACACATCAACATTTATGAAGCTTCCCTGTAAAATCAGTCTTCACCATTCCCTTTGACATTAAAACGTCTGTCTACAACCATCTGAAATGTAATTGAATTGAAATCATGCAACAAGGATGGCATTGAGTTATAGGGATCAAGTCCTATCACACCAACCTTAAAAGCGGCATTCCACTTAACTTGTACATAAACATCGGGGTGGGGCAAAACAAAAAAACAATTGCTCTCCTCACAACAATTTTCTCTACACATTGCCAACAATCTAGCTTGATTTATGTGCACTTTACGGCACAAAAAGATTAATTCATATAATTTCCTTCAATTTAGAGGCATGAATAGAATATGCCATCTAGGGCAAAACTTGGAACTGCTAACAATGTATACATGAAACATATTACACGTTTCTATAATTACAAATCAAACAAAAACACCTACATTGCTTTTACAATACCTGTCAAACCCTATTCAAGCTTTAGTAAACATTTCCAATACAAGTTAGAAAATTCGTACAAGTGGACCAACCTTAACTCCCAATATTAAATTTAAGAACATTATCCTTTGAAATCTTCGTATTTGAAAGAAAATAACTCAGTTTACAACAGACAGCTTCTAGTTTCACCATACAGTAAATGCATCCCATTTAGCACATTTCATGTCCTAAAATCACATCAACAGCTAATTGTCTAACTCTGAAAATTCTACAATGCTGATTTCTTCTAAATACATTACATCCACTTTTCACTACACAACACACTTAGAACTTGAAAAAGATACTATCTTAATCTATGTAAGCCGAAGAAAACTAAGAGTGCTTACCTTCCCAACTAAAGCACTAAACTTTGCATGTAAAATCATTCGCATTTAATCAAAACATACAGAAAAACAAAAACGAAAGAGAAAACAATGGTTTAAAAAGTATACACATTGCCACACTTGCAACTGAACTATTGAATAACATATACAAACCCAAGAGAATAGAAAGTCTAAAAGCTTCAATACGAAAGCTAAACCACCAACCTTTAATATAGGTATGTGTATATCACTCAAAGTATCATTTGGAGTGATCAAAGCAGTCTCGAATTCCTCAGCCGAAAACTCAGCCGATATATTCAACAATGGCCTAAACACCTACACAACCCACAAAAACAACAACAACAAAAAGCACAAAACTTTTCACCAACTTAAAAGAAACAAAATGCACAAAAGAAAACAATAAAATAAAAACTTTACAAAACCGAAAGCACCCACATGCAAGAAATTGAGGACCGAAGCCAACTCCCACATGGCACGGAGGCTCCAGCGGGGGAGCTGCGACGGAGGTGGGTCGCCGACCAGAGGGGTGACTATCTTACTAGTGGCACTGCATTGCTGCTGGTGATGCGGCGACTCATCCAATCGCTCTCGCGGCTCCTTCTTCTTGGGCTTGACGGCCTGGGCCTGAGCCTGAGCGGCCGCGTAGAGGCGCTGGGCGGTGCGTAGAGTGCACGCGCGGGAAGGGCGGTTGCTTCTGTGGACTGGGGGAGTGGTGGTGGTGGTGGTGTCGTTTCGAGGAGAGTGGGTGTCGTTTAGGGTATTGTTGGAGGTAGGATGAGAAGGGATCGGAGACGATTCGAGAGACATAGTGGAAGAGATCGAGAGGGTTTAGGGTAGTTGCGGTGGGATTACGTGTAGAGGATCATGGGTTTTGACATTACATAGACAACATACAAACCTAACTCTACCTGATTAAATGTTGTTCCAATTTGTGTTCTCTTCTCTTCTTCTTGTTGTGAACAAACACTTGATACAAACCAAAGACACAGAGAGAGATAGAAGATGGATTAGGACCAAAGGTCCAAAACCATCATTCACATACCACTATCAATACTATGTTGTTGTTTTTTTTTTTTCTTAGGGGGTTTGGGTGAGTGAAAATAGGAGACAAAGAGAGAGGAAAGAGGAGGAAGAGAAAGGGCAGAGTATTGGAATTTAGAAGGGGGGAGAAGAGAGAGACAAATACAACACAAAATAGTTTTATTAATTTTTAATAGTATTAACTAGTATTTAAGAGAATTGTTTTTTCAAAATATATTTTTTATAAAAAAAAAAAATTACTTTGGGTTACTGTCGTTTGCCTTTTTTTGTTTTTTTTTTTAAACGGTTTCAATGGGTACTTTTGTTGATTTTAACCTGGGTTTTTCAGGTATTACCTATTGTTAATTAATGTCAGCCCTAAAATAATAATTATCAATTAATGGCTAAGATACTAAAATATGTATGAAGTATTTTTACCTTTAATTTCAATTTTAACCATTATAAAGGAAGAAAATGTATAAATTGATTTTAAGTGTCTTATAATTGATTCTAAATGCTTTTTGGTTTTGGGAAAATTGGGTTTGATTTAGGAAAAATTGGGTTAATTTTTTGTTTTTCTTTCAAATAAAACCATGCCACGTAATGGAAAAGTAATATGTATCACATGGATTGATTGAAGGAGAGAATGTTAGAACTCCTTTTATTTTCAGAAGATAAAGTAGACGTTGAATCAAACATGTAAATTATATTAAGATCAAAGGATAAAAATAATAAGATTGAACAAAATTACGTATATATATGTATAATTTTTAGAAAAAAACACTCTTAAATTCCTTTTTAGTGATCTTTAATTACAACCATTTATTTTCAATAAATTTCATCACAACGATGGAGTTTACAGAAAATGAATAATTGTAATTATTGGATTCTATAATACCTTAGCCTTCAATTTTACCATGCATAGCTTCAATTTTAAGCATCTTTATAATTTAAATAATTATTTTCGTTTTGTACATTTTGACTTTAACTTTCCTGTACAATTAAATTAGTTTTGGATATTCGCCCATCAATTAAATACTTTCCCCTGTTTTGCTTGGTTTTTGGGTGTGAATTTGTTTGCTCTGTTCATTGTTTTCTTTCGTTCTGTATTTCTTGGTATTTTGCCAAGGATTGATTATGCTCCCTTGATATACTTCTACTGTACAGTAGAATTGTCTATGTTTATAAATTTGTCGTTAGCTTTGGTAAAACAGAAATTCAATGTGGAACACATTGGTGAAGTCGTGGAAGTGATGGTAGGCTTGTGGTTAGAACTTGGAAGTGTTATAGAAAAAGCATGTCTTGCCAGGGAAAGATTGTAGGACAACTTTTAGAAAACTTTTCAATTCTTTGCATTAATTTTTCTGGTTTCCTATTAACTAAGTTTGTCTTCCATTCATTTTCTTTCCTACTTAAACTTAGTTTTTGATAGGCATGTATGAACCCTATTTTATTCTAATCGGATTTCATTACATCATTCAATCACCAAAATCACATACTACCTTTTTGTTTTTATGATTACATATAGAAACACTAATTCTTTCCTGTACATTTGAAAACCATCAAACAGCTATATTTCTTGGTATATAAAATAAGGTTTTGTTGTAGTTACATATATAATAAAGTAGTAATTACATACCTTGATTAATATTACGACTTAATACACAAATATTCCTTCTTAAGTTAAATAATAATAATAATAATCAAGACATTTATGTTCTTTAAAGTTGTAGTTAGATTTTCGTATCAACTAAATAATTGTGTAAATCTTTGTTATTTTCTATGGAATATATCATAACAAAATTCATGATTGAACACTAAAAAAAGACGTGCATACACGATAATTATTTAGTGATACGACTGATATCTTAATTTCTTATCACAAAATACATCAAACTTTATAAAATTATTTACAAAACAAATAATTTTTTAAACAAATCACTATTATCTTACCCTCGTATAAAAATATGCATTTCATTGTTTTGTATGTATAACTAGCAAGTTTGATTGAATACTTGAATTTATTTCAATTTTCAAATTTATACAGTTGAGTTCTGAAGTAAAATCTAATGTATCCTATATATGTATCTTCTATTCAGTTTATATCGTATGCTTTGTGCATAAATGTATTGATCATATACATTTTATTCATATATCTATCATGTGTTATGTGAGCAAATGTATAAATTAATCATCCTATGTTATGTAAATCGAATAAAAAATATATGAAACATCAAAATGCAATATAATTTTTTTTGTTTTTTATTGAAGAATTAGTTTCTTTTTATGATTTAACATCACATGATATAAATTTAATAAGATATCACGATACGTTTATTACATAATAATTAAACATTGATTCAAAATAACGATACATACTTTTTATCTCAGATATTATTATTGATTATAGATGATTATAAAAGACGATACCATAGCTGGTGAGTGATACAGTTGACATCACTTATATCTCTTCTTTGAGCGTCAGGGTTCAAGCGCCACTTTCACTTCCGTGGGTTGAGTTTGAAACAATTTTTATTTGTAAGTGTGGAGAACATCCATCAACGGTGTACCGGGCTCCCGTTTAATTATAAATATATTACTGAAATAATTATAAATATATATCAAAGAAATAAGAAATCGTCAAAGTTTAATTAATTTTATTATAAAAAAAAATGGTTATTTTTATGTTATATCTGGTCAAACTTTGAATCCCATTTAATTGCATGGCGTGGCTGATTTTGACACCGTGCCACTGGATCTGACACCCACGTTTTCTTTCAACCCCACTTATAAGTCTTTATGCTTTCTGCAATTTCCTGCCATAATAACCATTTTTTTTTTTTTGAAATAACCATAATAACCATTTTGACTGACCATTATTATTTCTCTTACAGTTATTATTATTATTATTATTTTAAAAATACTTCTCTTACAGTGACAGTTTAAAAAATACTTAAATACACGTTTAAATCATTTATGCATATGTAATATTGCATTAGTCTTTTATGTTGTTGATCGTTCAAATCATATAACATAATATAAATTATTTGGATATATATATATTAGGCGTAAACGCATTAACATTTTTTTTTAAATGGTTTCTATTTATTATATTTTTTATTAGCAAAAAACCAAATAATCCAACATAAGTCTCTCTAATTGTCTAGACACCATGTTTATATATATATATATATATATATTCAGTAGCACTAGTGAGGTTAACCTGATATTTTTTTTTTTTTTTTTTTTGAAAATTAAGGTTAACCTGATATTAGAAACATATTCTGCCACTTGTAGAATATGCAGCCTTCATCAGTACTACCGTGAGTTGTCATCGCCTCCAACCACTAGTACTAAAATCCTCTCTTTCTTCCATGCACAAGCTCATCTTTATATGCTATATTATACAGAACATGCCATGCCATATAACAACATATGGCATGGCATGTATATGAATCTCGAATGATAATGCAGCTCACTTTTTTATCACCCTGGTCAGGCTAATGAGTACTTAGCTTTATATCATATTGGTCAAATGAGATTGTGTAATAATTCATGGTGCAACAAAGATTAAGGATACATTATCACACCTTTAGAAAGATTAAGGTTGTATTCCACCAAAGTCCACGTGAGGAGTGTGTTCCCTGTAAACAATAATGGGGTCCTTGAAAAAATAGTTATTGATGAATGAATTGTATTGGTTTGTTATGTCTGAGTATACATGTATATTAATTACTATGAAAAACCCTTACACATGATAGATAAGTGCTATCAAAAGTTCAGTTTCCGTGGTCTCACTGATGTCAATCATTGTGACTGTAGGCAGACATCATTATTTTTCACAGATTGGTCTATCTTAGAAGAAGCTTCACATAGGTACGATGAGATTATTAATTACTAGCAGCAAAATGTTTAATGTAATGGTCAAAATCAGCAATATAAACCTAATAGATGGGTTGCAAGTAGGGTCCAAAATAGTAATTTAAGTATTGGGCCAACATCCAATCCGGTCATATTGAAGCCCAGAGTCCACAACTAATCGTAACGTCTGATCAAACGTAATCAATTTAATGTGAATGTTGACCTATTGAATACGGTGATCGATTAATTGAGTATAGAAAAAATTATGTGAAAAATGCTACACTCCGTTTTGTGTCGATGTTGCTGATGGAAAAAACACGTTTCATTAGATTATTTTATTTAGAAATAGATTTATTGATTGTATCATTGAGCAGAGATCCAAAACCATTACAAATGTTTACATAAATTCCATACTATCAACCATAAATTGAATTATTAAGTAAAACAAAGCGAATCATATATATTCCAAAACTATGTGAGTATTACTGGAATGATTTCATTTTCATTTTTCTAAATAACCAGTTCACTTAATTGTTCTTGTTGATTAATGATAGATACAAATTTAGCTTTTGCAACTGCTACACATGATAAGGAATTCAACTAAACTGATAAGATAATCATAAAAGATTGTAAAGCAATTAATACATCTCTGATCTCTCTTTTGTCAGTCATTAGTGATATACAAGAAGAGGAAAATATGATTTATGGTACAACAAACTCATCCACCAAATGAAAACACTAGTTTTCAGAGTCTAAAATTCGCCTCGTGACATACTAAACTAGTCCCAGAAGAAGAAACAACAAAGAAGAGAAAAAGAGTACCAGAGTGTTATATGTGTGACTCAAATGGTTTGCATTATTGGGAAGGGTTGAAGGAGTTGGGCTTGCAGCCGTGATAGTTTCTTTTGAGCAAGTGTAATTGCAGCGACTCGGGCGAACAACTCTGTAAACTCCTTGACTGGCAAGGATAAAGACATCCTTGCCGTTGTCCTCCCCAAATGAGAAAATGTAACCCAAAGATGGAAGAGCACTTCCTTGCAAGGAGTTGCACTTTGTAGGTGAGTCATGTGCACAGTTGAAGGTGATTCTGTCAGCAGTAAAGTTGCCACTATTTTCTGGATTTTCGTAGCCTCTCCACAAAGCATTAGCATACAAATCCGCATACAAGTACCTGAATATCCCATGAAAACATCAGAGTAGCATTGTTAAAATAAGGTGCTAGCAGTTCCTAGGCGAAAAAGCCTCACGCTTTAGATGCATCTTTGTCATGAAACAATCATATTGAAATTTGTACCTTTGAGTTGTCATATACGTATACTATTGACTAGCACTTGGAACTTATCTTATACAACAGCCTGAATAAGACTAATACAAAAAAAAAAAAAAAAAAAACTCACCCTCCATACATGCATGGATCAGTTGTGGACCGATAAAAGTAGCCTCCAATGATGGCAGCTGATCCTTCATTTTTGTTTACTTCAGAGTGGTTGTATCCCAGAACTGGGGGTATAAGTGTAACTGAATTTAAAGGTGTAGACCCTCCAGGTGTGGCGGGAGGAGTATAAGGATATGGTCCCTCATAAAGACGCCAGCCGTAATTTCCACCTTTGGTGATGACATCTACCTCTTCATGTAGATCCTGTCAGATAATATTAATAAAAACAGTGTCAAACATGCTCTTAGTTGAAAACTGATGGTACATATTCAGGATTCAAACTGCATCAGCTTTAAATACTTATTGGTGACTCAATGAAGACACATGACGACCATAGCAGAACAGAATTAAAGCCATAAGTGAAAATTTTCGATGTCTTTCTTTCACAGAAAAACTTCGATGTCTTTATTTCACAGTCAGCGTTAGAAACATCTTCATGATATGATGTTAATTGTAAAATTTCAACTTCTTCTTTGTGAGCTCTTAGTGATGCCTATTACAACGCCACATATTTGTATCCTGCTCAGAAGATTAGTTGACAAGTAATTTATGCATCATGTACATTTGAGCAAAAAAGGATCCTGAAAATCAGTTGCAGTAAATGCGAAAACAATTATGTCTTTTTTTTTTTTTTTCCTTCTCTTTAGAAGTCTCCACATATGACCTAAAAAATTATTTTGATTGAATAATAATTGTACACTATCAGTCAGAAAGTTATTTGAAAACCAAACCTGCCCAGTATCAGCACACATAAAGTAGGAAGACCTCTCTGAATCAAAACTGCAGCGCCAAGGATTTCGCAATCCTAGAGCCCATATTTCAGGTTGCAATTCTTCATCTTCACTGAAAGGATTGTCTTTGGGGATAGAGTAGTTCCCCCAGTAACCAAGTTTCTCAATTTCTGAAGCGCCTGGATATAATATGATAGACAAGTAAGCAGTGAGAAATCATTGGAACTAACTGAACAGTTGGAATAACATGGAGATAAGAAATGTCTAATGCTCATGATCTCACTTCAAATTTCGCTTTAAGACACACCAAGTATCTATCTCCCATCTTCAATCTTTTCCATTCACATGATCCGGTAAACATATAAGATATCTCAAGGCTCTAATTTATCAATGGATCAACTTTGAAAATGGTTCATTGATTTCTTCACCCTCTTAGTTTCTTTGGAGGAGGCATGAAAAGTTAAAGAGCATGGAGCATAAAACATTTCAAGGTATAGATAAAGATGGAAATACCGGGCTGGAAACTACTTTCACAGCAAGAAAAATAAGCAATAGCCAGCAGATAGTAGTACAAAGAAAAGAAAAGAAAAAAAGACCATATAATTAGTATTCCATGCTGGTACTTACTTGGTATATTATCAACATCGAGCCTCATGATCTTTCCAAGCAAGGATTTCTTATTCTGGGAGAAGTTGTAGGGATCACCTGTACCCCCACCGTCTCCCATCATGAAGTACAAATACCCATCTGCTGGTCCAAAGAGTATTTGTCCACCATGCTGACCCGTAAAAGGAAGGCCCATGGTAAAAATCCTTCTTACTTCTGATGGTTGGGCACTTTTTGCCTGAAAAGAGACCAAGATTTAGCTAGAATCGTTGAGTAAGAATAGTAATAGTAGAAATTGATTAGAAACTTTCTGTTTACAGATGCGTACCAAGGAAGGCTTTGATGCAGTACCATTGGCAGTATACTCTGCGATAACAGTTTGGTACTGGCATGGCTGGGCACCATAATCAGCTTGTAGTTTAGAAGGATCACAATTCACATCTGAATTACATGAACATCTTCCAGCACATCCTGGCCACTTAACCTTATCACAATTAAATGAAGCAAAGAATCTGCCATTTTTTGCAAAGTCTGGATGAAATGCCATTCCCATCATCCCAAATGTTGTATCAAAGTAAACTTCATCAGTCAGATCAACAAAGGGATTGGATTCATCAAGCACCATTGTTTCTCCTGACCCCTGGTCGGGAATAGTTGCCAAATAAACCTTTCCTGCTTGGTTAGAGAAGAATGCACGGTTGGAACCATCAGGGTGAGCAACCATATTGAGGAAAGAACCATTTGCAATTTTCTCAAGGCATAGTCCTTTTGGCAGACTAGACTTTCCGGTGTCATTCAGTCTAACAGGCTCACCATCAAAGCACACTGATTCATTTGTAGATTTTCCACCAAATGCATTGCAGAAATCAGCTTTTGACTGCCAGAAATCTGTCAGTTTGGTGAAATTAGAATTGACCGTTCCTCCAGCTTGACCTTGTAATGAAGGGGAGAAAGGGGAATTCAAAATAGACACGTTTTGACATGTATCCCATACTTCAGTGCAGAAGTCAGTAATTGCTTCCCTAGACTGAGACGAATCTGAAACAGTGGAGTTGCATAGTAGCGGAACTGGTCGAGGTACAGACATAACTGTAAACAGCTCTGCTGAAAACGGATCGCATTTCTATAACAACGATAATGAAGAATTAAGTCGTGTGATAAGACTTTTCTCAAAGTAAATGTAGCAAAAACCCAACACCATGTACTGAAGGGAAGCTATGTAAGAGCTCCATTCATAATACTTTTATTGCTTATTGTTTAAGCTAACATGATAGATTAAGTCACTCCTACTTGGGAAGAAGCTTCAAATAGGCACATTAAAATGAACAGGATTCCCTTGCTATTCAAAACTTTTGGTCACGAGAAAAGAGATTTCATCACAAAGAGAATCAAAAAATTAAAAAAAAAAAAAAATGGAGAAGAGAAGCCTAATTGCTAATCGCAAAATGTGTAAATATAAACATAAATCTATTTGTAGATTTTTGTTCACTGTTTGGCTATGACTTGTGAGATATGATATGTCTCAGCTTTCTTTTTTCAATACATGTTATTTCTATATGATATTACAGGATTTGGTACCCTGCTAGGAATGAAATAGCATGTAGGAATACGAATTAAAAATTATCGAGGTCAGTGATGTATTTGGTGAAGGTATAAATTGAGCAACCTATCTAGTATTCAACTAAAAAGCTACAACATAAATTTTTCAAGTCTGATGCAAGGTGAACAGAATTATAATGATGCCACAGGCATACAACAGATGCCTGAAGCCAAGATCAGACTTGCAAGGAGAAAAGCTCCTAGAGCCTCGGATTTTACTCCTTCAGCAGAACATCATCAGGTCAAAAAAGGATATGAAAATGCATAGATTCATGAACTAAGTTTCATGGTTAAAGAACTTAAATCAGTAAAGATATGAAAATGCATACACCTTCACATACATCATGCTATCAGGGCATCAAGCACTAAGTATATAAAAGATTAAATTTGACCACAGAATAGGCCAATTCAAAATTTCTTATGGCAGAAACAAAGTCTTACCGCACAAAGGATTGATTTCAGAAGAGAAGCACAGCCAGGATCAGAGATATTCATAGCTTGTAATTGCTTCTGCAATTGTACATCTTCTGTGGAGTTGCAGCATGTCTTCCCATCATAAGGGCAGAAACTCAGTGTTGTGTTCAGAGTAAATGGAGCCCCTATACCAATTCATTCAAGAAATAAAGAGATCAAACAAGAATTCAGCTAGATAATAACATGAAATTCACTCAACAAAAACTATAAACTAAACATAAATGAAATAAACAAATTTAGTATTGAGAAAAAGACTTACTTGAATCAGTGCATAAAGGGAGGGAAAATGAAGGATCAGGAAGCAACAGCAAGTTGCCAAAAAGGAAGATAAGGGCAAGAACACCTCCCATCTCACCACAAATGAGAAGAGAAAAGCAGATACAATACTCCCTCCTTTTATCTATGTATAAAGGATCATCCTAAGAAGTAGGTATTGAGTTGACTCAAAATTACAAAAAAAAAATTATTTAGCAGACTAAACTTTCCTTGTTTTAATGCATTCTGCCCACTACCTACCTGCTAAATCTTTCAGTATCTCCAATCTATTTCTCTCTCTACGGTGTGTACAATAAAAAATATGTCAGCTCAGCTTCCAGAGGAGACACCATTTTCATATCCCTCAGTTGTTATCTTTTGAATATTAGTCCACTACACTTCCAACCATTATTTTCAATTCTCTATCCCTCTCCCCATTCACATCAGTGTCTCTCTAGCTCAACTGTTGTCAACCCCCAACTCTACCTACAACCTTTTGACATTTTCTTTGCAGACTCTTACATATAAACGTCCCCAATGCCTTTAAACCAAAGACTGACAAACTATTGGGCAGTCTACACAGTTGACTTTAAAAAGGTTCATGTAAAATAAATGGGTGGTTGGTTGAGATGAAATCCACCAACTTGAATGCTCACAAAACCAACTTGGATGGGCAAGACCTTGGTGAATTTTAATGTACCTAGTGCCCACCATGATAGCAACCTAGGTTCAGTGTTTCTATACACAACACCACCAAAAGAGAAGCCAAAAGCCAATGTTTATCTTGCCCACTTGAATTTAGTGTTTATCATAAAAGAAGTGCTTAAAATAAAGAAGTTTAAATTGTTTAATGGCAGTGATGACAACGAACACTGAAGAAACAGACAAACATATGATAGGTAACGTGACATAGTTGTATCCAAATACGGTGATTCTAGATAAACAAAAGCAAACATCACATGGCTCATCATCAATGTAAGACAACATTATCTGGTTGAAAAAAATAATAATAATAAAAGGGTCGAACTTTGCCTTCACAATTATTAAGTGAGGAAGTAGTTGTTTTGAAGTGTTTAAAATCGAGACAAGGGCAATAAATGGGAGGAGAAGCTTCTTTGGCTTGACATGCTTATCTGCAACAATTCTTCTTTAAAATAAACTAAAACAAGGACATTGTAAAAACTGCGCCTTTCGCGACTCCCATATGGATTTACCATCATTGGTGCATGTTAAATTTACCACAAAAGCCAGTAAATGAAGAACACGAAGTAGCACCAAGAGGAGTTTGCCCGGCAAGAGGACTTTTTGGATGGAAGACTTCTGAGTTGACTTCCGGTTTCTGCTGATCTGTTTTTTGACTGTTCAAAGTAATGCCAGGGACTTTAGTGAAAAGTCCCTTGTTTTTTGTCTATTTTGAACAGTGTTAAATGACTTTATTTTTGGCTTTATCAAGTACCTTTTTTTGTTACCATTTATTTAATCAGTTGCCATTATTGACCTCAAACCCACCTCCACATGCTTTTTGTTTTCTTTTTTTTTTTTTAAATCAGCCTCCACCTGCTTTTTATAGGGTTAAGAATGTAATAATTACCTTTTAATATTGATTAAGGTAAGATTTTGGATGGCTATATTTTTTTTTTCCTTTTTAATGGGACTTGACTGCGTGTGATGCATACATTTGTGAAGTCATGTCTGATGTGAGCACCCTTTACAAAAATCTTGTATTTATCAATATGGGATGTGGCATGACAACAATTTGTAACAAAACCATCTATGTTGTTGTTCCTTGAGATCTTGGAAGTGTCACTGACTTGTCTCCATGTTTTTGAGTTTTGACTTGTTCTCTCTTTTTTGTTGTATATTTTGGGTGCAATTGACATGTTTGCTTGATTGGCTTTTGCCTGTTCATCAAGGCATTGACACCTTTAAACAAAAGATTGACCAAATAAAGCGAAGATTTGGACACCAAACCACCGAAATAAAATCAGTGTTTATGTATTATTTGCAAGTTAAGAATACACAAATCGTTGTTATCAGGGCATTTAAAGTAGAAAGTTGCCGGATTGTCAAGTTGATTGCAAAATAATGTTATTATTTTGACCTTTTACATTAGCGGTTGCTCAACAATAACTTTTACAACATGCAGAGAGGAATAAACTTAAACGCAAGCCACTAATATGATTGATAACAGCACATTTTATTATGTCTATCTAGACAATATAATCAGTAGTGTTCTACAAGTAAATATCCAGGATAAGCAACATAAAGGAAGAGAAGAATACAAATAATTCGACTTTTACTACACCCATATTGTAAATTTTTTGATATGGAGGAAGAAGAATGTGGTGTTGGGCTGGTGTCGGCATACTTTTCTTTAGGACATGTAAAGTTACAGTGACTTGACCTTGTTATTCTGTATACACCTGTGCTTGTTAGAATATGAACATCCTTTTTATTGTCTTCTGCAAATGAGAAGACATAACCGAGGTCAGGCACAGGACTTCCTGGTGGAAAGCTGCACTGGATTGGAGAGGTATGAGCACATCTGAATGGGATTCTGGTGGTGGTGAAGTTCTTACTATTCTCAGGATTTTCACTGCCTGCCCATAAAGATCCTGCATACAAGTCCATGTACAAGTACCTGAAATATCATTGGCAAGTAAAGTTGTTACAATAGAACTTAAAAAAAGGAAAAAAAAAAATTGATAGAGGTTTAATGATAATGGGATTTTATGAGCATACTGACCTTCCATACATGCATGGATCAGTCATAGACCTATAGAAATAACCACCTGCTATTGAGGCTGATCCAACATTGATATCTATGTCAGAGTGAAAATAACCCATTACTGGAAAAATGGGACTGAATGAAGTAGCAGAAGTATTTCCTCCAGGAGATTTTGCTGGATGGAAAAGTAACGGACCCTCATAAACTCTCCATCCATAGTTGCCGCCTTTAGTGACAATGTCAACCTCTTCATATCGATCCTACCTCATAAAATGTCAAATCAGGAGGTATACACATCTTTTCAAAAAAGATCAAAGAAGTTAAGCTGTAAAATAGAACAACGCAAAGTAAATTAATTTCTTAAATTTTTAGAAAAGATATACTAGGTGTGAAGAACATGTGCATTCTTGATGGGGCAGACTCTGAAAACACATGCTTCTCAATGAAGACCATCAATACGTCAGTAGGTTGACTGGCTGTGTGTTCCATCCTTAATAAGTTAAATATGACACTGGACACAAGAATGATGTTTCAAGGAAAGTAAGAAAAAAAGTAATAAATCAGATAGAGATATGTAGTAGTTCTGTTCAAAGGAAAAAAATCCAGTTTACTATATAAATGGTAGGTATCACCCTTGCAATTATGTAAGAAGTCATGAGACTGAATTCCACTCACAAATAGGATTTGGGAAATTTGTTTGTTTATATTTTAGTTGCATCATTCTATATCAATAAAGTATGTTCAAAGTGACACCGGAATCTGTTGTCATGGGAAAAGCGATTTGGAAGACTTTTGAATAGTAGTTGTATGAAAAATTAATAACTAAAATATGAAAACTGTCTGTCTATCAGAATTGGTTTTTTTTTTTTTTTTTTGGATGACCGATATAAGCTCAAGAACTAGCTGAGACCAAATGAGATTTAACTCTAGAGTACAGTTCGGGGAACAGCACCCATACGGGAGGAAGTACTCCATAAAAACGTAGGGAGATGACCCACGTAAGGTGAAGAGGAAACCCACACAATTAAGTTGGGAGACTGCTTATCTGGTGGGTAGAACCTGCGCTCTACGGCACCAGGGGCCAAACTCTTTCACCAACGAAGCTGAGGCCCAGCTACGCTGAAGGAAAAAGAACGTATTCTGATATGACATATTCCATGACATATGAGAGAGTAGTTGGGCTAGTCTATATGACATATTCCGTAATAGTGAAGGGGAAAACAGTATAGAAAATCGAAGTCTGATGTTGTTAGTTAGATAGTGAAAACAAGAAGGAGAATGCAAAAAATGCCAGTGACAATTGAAGGAAAATAAACATCCAAACCTGTCCTGAGTCCCCACAAATGAAGTAGGATGGTCTTTTTGAATCAAAGCTGCATCGCCAGGGGTTTTTAAAACCGAAGGCCCAGATCTCTGGCTCCAGCTCCTTGTCGTCTACATACGGATTATCCTTGGGAATGGAATAATTTCCCCATAGACCAAGCTCATTTATTTCCATAGCACCTAGTAAGGTTGTGAAGTTAAAATAAACCAAATAAAAGACAAATAATTTATAATGACTTGTACCGTTTCTGTAATGTCATTGTTTATAGCATCTTAAGACAACCTAACCAAAATTCCCTTGCAAATGCAGTAGAGTCTAAACAATAAGAGGTAAATATTAAAGTAGGAGTAGGGAGTAAATATCAACAAGAGGTATTGGTATATCAACACTAAAGATATTTCCACAATGGGGTCACAGAACTTACTTGGTATGTGATCTACATCAATTCTCAGGATCTTTCCAAGCAAGGATTTCTTGTTTTGAGCAAAATTGTAAGGATCATCTCCATTTCCACCATCTGCTACCATAAGGTACAGATACCCATCTGCAGGTCCAAAAAGGATTTGACCTGCATGACCTCCGCTATATGGAAGGCCCATTGTGAGTATTCTTCTCACTTCTGCTGCATTTGCACTTGTTGACTGGAGAAAAAACATGGACTGATTCTATAAGAATCCGATCAGAATTTATATGAAAAGATACTATAGGAACATGTGGATGTTTACCAAGGAAGCTTTTGGAGCTGTATCATTGATGGTATATTCTGCAATGATGGTATGGTAGTGACAGGGTGTGATGCCATTATCACTACTAAGCTTTGAAGGATCACAATCAACATCTGTGTTGCATGAGCATCTGCCAACACATCCTGGCTGTTTCATCTTATCACAGTTGAATGACAAAAAAAAGCGGCCATTCTGCACAAAATTTGGATGAAATGCAATGCCCATTAAACCATGCCCCATGTCGTATGACACTTCATCAGTTAGGTCTAGAAACGGTTGGGACTCAACAATCCCCAAAATCTCATTCAATCCCTCATCAGGAACAGTTGCCAACCATATTTTACCTGGCTGGTTAGATACAAAAACGTGGTTGGAGCCATCAGGATGAGGAACCATATTAATATATGCACCATTTCCAATTTTTTCAAGGCACAGACCATCTGGAGGATGAGGAGTTTCCATCTCAGAATAAGAAATATTTTCACAATTAAAACACAAAGCTCCATCGTCTAAGGATCTACGAAACCCTTCAGAGAAGCCTCTTCTTGATTGCCATTGATCCAGCTCGGAAGGAGAGGGGTTATCTATGGACATAATTCCACATGTTTCCCAAACTTTCGTACAAAATTCAATTGAAGCATTAACCTGGGTCAGACTTGATGTCAACAAAAACGCGGAGCTGCATAGAGAAGACACGTCTGTAGGGCCTGGTTCTCTTCCAAGTAGCTCAGTAGAAAATCGATCACACATCTGCATGTCAATGCAGAGGGATTATCTCAAGAGAAAAATCATTTCAATAGAGAAATATTTACAAAGTGTTACTTCACATCCATGATAAAAAACAAGTAAACTTATCCCTGAAGAAAAAGAAAGAATCAATCATTGATACCCCATCATTGAGGAGTAAATTTCAATATCTAAGCAACTAGAAGTTTTAAGACCTGCTTATCCTGGAGAGCATTTTCACAATTATCGGCTACTGCAAGCTTTATGTGGACATAATACCTTGAGGTAGGCTTTGAACATATGCATGATGTTGCATTTAACACGGATTATACTAAAGGTTTAGGAAAACAATAAAAGTTTTCAATGATACAATGCTCAAATGTACATCATCATAGAAGAGTAATACTATAGTAGTGTCGAAGATTCTTACTTCAAATAAAATTGACTTTAACAGAGAAGCACATTCTGGATTGGATATGTTCAATGTTTGGAATTGCTGTAGCAAATGCACATCTTTAGCAGAGTCAAAGCAGGCACTTCCATTGTGAGAACAGAGTTTCAGAGGGCTCTCTACTTCAGATGGTACTTCACTTCCATTAAAGTGGTCAAAATAAACACATAAATTACATATATTGAGAGATAGAGAAGGGAGAGACCCCCCTGAAGTATTGCAAAAATGAAAAAGAAACAGTGAACAGAATAGGAAAAGAGTACTAAAGACACTCATATCACCAGTATTCTGTTGTAATTAAACTGAAAGTAGGCTTAGTAGCCAAGTAAGTTCCGGTCTCTTACCTCTGTCCACTGATTTCCAAGAAACTAAGTTTTGGCTTTCGAAGTAAGATCAATTTATTTTATGGAGTTTCACGAACATCAAACTGACACAAGTACACCATCAAATTAAAAAAAAAAAAAAGATTGCAACATGCAGCTACGCAAAGGAGAATAGTACACATGAGTGATGACAATTGACAAAAAAGGAGCATATTTTAGTAAAACAGATACCTAGGATCTTGAGGCCAGTGTTTCCATAGACAATTTCAGATCGCACCTCTATGGGCGCACGCAAGCGTGAGAGAATGTGGTCCCTTATTTAACGTGCCCTAGATCTTGATCTTGTTCATCTTAAAATGCAAATTTATAGTCCATCCAAATTATTCATAAAACTTGTGTCATAACATTTAACCAATGTAGTTTAAAAAAAAAAGACATTTAACCAATGTGTACCACAACCGATTTCATCAAACAGTTGTTAACAGTTGTAGCTTGAACAATTACTCAGTTCGCATAATAACAGTAGCTGCCATCTTCAACATCACGAGCATCAGGCAGAGTCACAACTCACAAATGAGGCAGATAGAAGAAAATATATAAACTTTTCTGAGAGTTTAAATCTAGTACACTTTTCAACTTGCCCGAGGCTAACATATCTATCATTCATTAAGGGTACTGCCCTAAGTTACAACCAGTCTCAAGAATTCACTGAGGACCTTAAGCAATGATAATGTAACGAATAACTACAAGAAGGGTGCAGCAGAAACAAAGAAAATGAAGGCCAGCAACATGAAAAAATATTAATATTTCCGCTCATGGATAACCCTACATTATTTGCTCCCTTCAAATGGCGTTGATGGCTCTTCTTTGCTTTGCACACTCACCTCCTCTAATAAATCAACTATCAAGTGCACCAAGCGCTTTCATGTCTTCCAAAAATGCCATATATGAGTCATCGATGCTCTGTGCTTTTGGTGCTGAAGAAGTATTAATTGATTCTTGCTTCATGACAGTTAAAGCTGCTGGTTGAATTGTCGTCGCGGTTGTCGACATTGATGGCTTGGATTTTGCTTTTGGGAGAGCATTTTCTCTCCTGACTCTTACAGAGGCAGGAACCTAGATCCATACAAAATATTAGGCTAAACGTATGGAATCCTAAGCATCCAAGCATAGTAGAAAAAACATACAAATAGCTCTTCTAAATAACAATTATTATCTTTCAAAGGCTGTTCTTATTGAGCGGCTATAACACAGAAATTGATAAAACGGGTGGATGTTGCAAGTTTCCAACTTATATGAACTAGGTCCCACAAATTTATCAACGCAAAACTTCCATCACATAAGCAACATGTCATACCATATAACTGTGACAAACTATGCATTACAAACCCTACCAAACATTTTAAATTCCAGTTATCAGAAATTCTAAAAGATTTCACAATTATTGATATTAATTCAGATTTACCAAGACACCTACAATATGAACATTTTCCAATGTTTACACTGGTGTAAAACTTGTTAGACACTAATATTTAACATTCAACAACTTGCCTGCCCCCTCATTCTGCTCCCTCAAATGTACAAAAATTGAAACACTAACAAAAATGGATAAATAAATAAAATAAAAAGCAAAACAAAAACACCATCACAGTTTCACTTCTAATGTACTCATCAAAAAACGAAAAATTTATGATAACCTATAAACTGAACATTTACATATAACAAGCAGAAGTGAGATCTGTAAAATGTTGAAGTAAATTCCAATACATAAAATAGAGGAAAATTACTAACCATAGCAGTAAGTTCTGGAGTGTGTTGGGCTAGTGGCCTCTTAACAACAGTTGAAGCAGCAGATTTCACGTAAGATGGTTTCTGAGGCAAAGACGGCCTATTTGCAGGATACTCACCATCTTGTAAGCTAGGAGGAGGACCAGGCGGAAGCGGTGGTCTCATCATTGGGGGTGGTCCAGGTGGGGGACCAAATGGTGGCCTTGGAACTAGTGGAACCATCATTCCAGGATGAGGGGCACCACCAGGCAATCCGGGAGCAGATAATGGTGGACGCATATCTAGTGGAGGCGGAGGTGGAGGTGGAGGAAAACGTGATATGCCTGGAGGTAATACATCAGGCTGTATAGTTGGGATAGGGGTGGGACCAGGAACTGAAGGCTGTTGCCTTGGAGGTGGTGGCAGTGGCACCATATTAGAAAGATCCTTAGTAGCAGTAAGATTACTGCCATCAGCTTCAGATGTAGCACTTTCAGACTCGGTACTTGCTAGCTTTGCTGGCATCCCAGGTGGGGGTGGAGGAGGTGGGAGCATAGGAGATACCTAAACATGAAAAAATGGAAGGATTGTCACTTTCACATTTACTGAAATACGTTATAGAACTGCCAAATTTATTTTTGTTTTAAAGTAAGGACCAAGATGCCCCTATGCGTTCAGCTTTTACACCTCTTAAGATGCATGATAAAACAAGTGAATAAGAATGAACTTATCTGAACTGCTACCTTGGAGGTTGAGTCATCCTGATATGCAGATGGATTTCTCTCACTTTCACCTCCACTAATGCCAGGAGGAGGTGGCTGTGCTAATTGGTGGAGGGGTGGGGGTGGAGGAAGTGGTGGATGAATAGCACCTTGTTCTTTGGGAGGGGGACCAGGCGGCGGTGGTGGTAAAGGTGGTGGAGGCAAGGGCATTGCCAAGTTTGTTGCATCAGAGTTTGGGGGCATTGGCGGTGGAGGTGGAGGTGGTAGAGGCAAAGATGCGGGCATGACAGAGCCATCCCCAGAAACCACTCCAGCAGTATCAGGCAAAGGCGGAGGTGGAGGTGGAGGTGGTACGGCTAAAGCAACATCGTCTGATTCTGTTTTAGAGGATGATGCTGCATCAGTTGATGATAAGGGAATTCTGGCTCCTACAAGCCAAAATCAATGCAAACTTCAATAAGAGAGAGAGTAAGAGAGGTAGGGAAGGTTAAAACTTAAGCCAGTAAAACTACAACATGATTTAACATTGAAAGGAAGGAGAAGAAGCAGACCTATGGAGGATAGATACATGGGAGGCTTTCCAGGTGGTGGAGCCCCAGTAGGATTCAGAGTAGGGTGATAGTAAGCAGAGTCCTGGCAGACAAACATAATTAGTATATTAAAGCTAAATCCTGGTTCATAAGTAGAAAAGCATTAAATAACATTAAAAGTCAGTCAGATATTACTTCTGGCTTTGGGTGCTTCACCCTCTCTTCTTCTTCGGCACTTGTCCTTCTTCGAGGAGGTCCCAAATGACTGCAGCAGAAGACAAACTACAGATTGTAATGTTAAATCTACAAAGTTCAATTGCACAAACGAAAATAGATCAGGATGAAACTTATTTACCTGAACATAACCTGGGGTCTCACCCTTCTCCTTCATTTTCTCATGGAGTTCCTGTTGATAGAGTAGGTAATAAACTGATATAAAATGCTAAAAAAAACAGAAAAATGTATAAAGCCCCAGAAATTTTTTAAAATCATACCAATAATTACTGAATGAAGTTACTATACAGCAGCTGAAAAGTAAAATAAACTAATATAAACTAATTTCTATCAGCTTCTACACATATTACTTGCAAGCAAAACTTTACCTTACTCCAGATCATCCATGGTGAAAGATTTAAGTGTTTGTGATAATTACCTTCCTTTTCTTCAAAACAAGATTAAGCGTGTCCTCGAGTTGTCTCTTCTTATGTTTCCTTGCTTTATCTAGAGCACCGTCAGCCTCTGAAACAATGCGTCACACACTATGGTAAATTGAATGAGAAAAAGTT
Organism: Nephelium lappaceum; assembly: GCA_021234005.1. Taxonomy (NCBI): domain Eukaryota; kingdom Viridiplantae; phylum Streptophyta; class Magnoliopsida; order Sapindales; family Sapindaceae; genus Nephelium; species Nephelium lappaceum. Next base: position 16,181,511 of record CM038007.1, read on the forward strand.
GACGGTTCAAACAGAATTTGAAGTTTGAACTAACATTAGCCAGATAATTACACATCTAAATGAATGACAAGGTGAATGTCAAGCAACAACTGTCAATATTAAAGAAAAAGGCAACGTCTCAAAGAGCTCTGGTACATGAAATGTTGCTAATTGTGTCAAAGATCAATCTATGATCCACAAACAGCCTTTCAGGGACATTAAAATGCATACGCAGCAAATTTTTTTCAAACTATATTGAAAAATAAAGAGATCTAAACCCCTTTTTATAATGAAACTTATCCACATACTGTATATGATTCTACAAGCGATACACCGGATTGCTTTGTGCACCACATTATGTATCTAATTTCCAATAACCAAAAACTAGTAGTGACATATTGATCTCTTATTATAACCATTAATTGAGCTGTTAAAACAAAAATGGCAACCTGACAGAATTTAAGAAGAAATGTAAAATAGAACAAAGAGAAAGATAGCAGAAAAGGAACACATAAAATAATAAAATATCTGCCAAAAAAACAAAAAAATGCAATCACGGTACTAAAGCTTTCTAAGCAACCTCTTGTTTTTCAAACATTCATCAAGCAGAACATTTCCATTGGCAAAATCAAATTTATAATAACATTGTTAGAGTTAATTTAAAAAAGATAAAAAAGGAATAGTTTGGTTTTTAAGTAAATCAAAAAAAAAAAAAAAATTACCGGTCAGATAATTAAAAATGTTGAAAAAGATCATTACTTACTCATCATTTCCAACTTCTCAATCTGCTCCTTAATTGCATCAGGATCCTTCTTCAAAATGCCCACCTCCCGCACCTTCTTCCTTTCTTTCTTGTTCTGTGAAACCGAATCAAGTAATAAAAAATGTTCAACATCTTAAACTAGGAAGCATCACAAAGTCCAAACATCTCCAAGCAAGAACAACAGCTACTAACACCAAACCAACCAGTGAATACCATACCACTACACTCACAAAAGCAAACAAACCTTATAGTTCCCACCAAAATCATGTCTTTATTTCCTCTAATCACCATATTAACCTAGTTTCTTAGACTGTATAAATGAAACTTGCAAGCAACCAAGAAACAGTTACCCAATTATTTACCAATCCTAACAATCAAAAACCACATAATTTTCTATTAAATGCTACAGCTTGAACTTGATTAGAAAAAAAAAAAAAAAATCAATCTTTGGCAATATAAAACCCTTTTCAATGGTGCAAAAAATTAAAAAAGTGCAAATCAAGATTGGAAAAACATAAAAAGGAAGAATTACCCTTTTTAATTCCTTTTTACGAAGCTCCTTGCGATAGGCGTCGGTAGGGTTCATGACTTTGCCTCCTTTTGTCGTCTTCATCTTCTCTTCTCTTTCAAATACAACAAACAGCCTCCTTTATGCTGTCGTCGTCGTCTTGTTTTGATTTTGATTTGAAATTGAATTGCAGGCGCAGCAAACTGAGGCTTCGAAGCGATACGAATACGATGGGGCAAGACGAGTAGACACCATACGCTTTTTCGATCCCTCTCCTCCGATTGGATCTTGTCCATTTGTAAATTACGCAATCACCCTCATATGTTAATCGCCTAAGCTGAACAAGACTCCCAGGTCCATAAACCTTAAGCCCAATTATCAATTGGCTGCTGGGCTTGGGCTTGCCTTGGCTAAGGACACTACAACAATTTTACAATATCATTCACACTTACTCGAACAAGGGCTCTTTTTTGTTGAACCATTACAATTTGGATGTGGCGGGGTTTTGCGGGGGCATACATACAATATATTTTGCAAAATAAGGAGATATAAATAAATAAATATCCTTAATTTTTGTATAACAATAATTACTATAAAATAATTTCACATCAATTGGACAATTTAATTTATAAAATCACTTAATTATTGCCATCAAGTTGATTGACCATCAAGCTGATGTAAAGGTCAAGAGTGGGAACAATGTGGATAGTGGCAGGTGTAACAATCAGGCAGGTTTAACAATTCGATCAAAGATTTTCGTAACGCTCATGAAAAGCCCTTGGCTATTAGGGTTCTAATACTATGATATATTTAGCTCTAATGCCATAATAGATTTATATTTTAATATAAGTTTGTCACACAATTTATTGATGAAATGAGGTATGTACACCAAGATTACAAATATTATGGAAATTTAGATTTTCCAGTCATGTACAGTTTATATCTTTGAATAAATATTACATATAGACAAGACATTCACAATAATTACATTGTAATTAACTGAATCTACGTACAAATACATCATTTTCTCTGCTAAGAAAACCAAATCAATCACTTGATCATAAATTTATTACAATTGGAACGAGAAGTTATGAATTCTCAACCACTTTTCTGCCTATACATGAAGCAGCTCCCTTGTTTATTTCTCATGTTTTGTAAGAACGTCGCAACCTTTTGAGAATAACCTGGTCATAGAACCTTCTTGTTCGAAAGAACAACAAGAGGGCGACAAAACAACCAAAGAGAGCGAAAAATGCCATGATTAGAAAAGACAGCATGAAGCAGTGAGTGCCAGAACAAGAATTAGCATCATCACTTGCTGCCTTATCGTATATATACCCAATGACTCTAACAGAGAATATGTAGGATCCAACCGGACTGGCTATGCCAATGGTGTTGGCTATAGTTGCCATGTGCCCAACACCAAATAGCTCAGAAGTAACGGTGTGTATTAATGGCACCTGAGAACCATAACAAACACCGACTAAAATTGAACCCACATACAAGTTTTTAGGGAATCCTAAGGCAATTACAATGTGCCCAACAGCTAATGCTGCTTGTGTAATAGCAATGAACAATGGCCTTGGCCAGCCTCTGTTGTGCAGGAATATATCTGACACATACCCTACTACAAAACGGCCAAGAAAATTCCATATACTTATCAATGAGACTAGAGAATTTATTTCAATGGTTGAGTAACCAAGTGATTCTCCTACTTGACTTACGTTATTTATTGTCGCTATACCTGATCCTAGTCCACATACCATGGCAATAAACAGCAACCAGAAGTTCCCAGTGCAGATTGCTTGCTGAAGATTCATGTCTTCTTCATATTGCATTGTATTGTCATCAAAAGTGGCCTTTAATACTTGACATGTATCACCAGGCAGCTCATGATATACAATGGGATCATCTGCTATTTCAGAGATCTTAGGGGATGTGATGATCTCAGGATTGTACATCAGTGAATCCCTCTCACTGGAAACTGTTCGTAATAATAATACTAATCTCTTGGTTTCCTCCTTCTGTGCTTTGATTGCAATTCCAAGAGGTGAAGCAAGTAGAATCAGCAGAATTATAAATGTGACGATGCGTGCCCATGATGCCAAATTGAAAACGGTCTTCAAAATTATAAGAACCGTGAGATACGCTGCCATGACCAAAGCAACAACTGACAAACCATTCAAGTGCTTCTTGTCATCAACCGAGTTGGTTTTATAAATTCTTACAAAGAACATGAGCAAAAGGGACACGGACGTTGGGAACAAAGCGAGAAACAAAAGGTAAGTGCTAGGATTGCCCTCGAATATAAGTGTCATAAACTTGGACGAGTATTGCTCCACTTAGACCAAGATACCCCTGACCAAACAAGATAGAATAATTTCTCATTACATACAATTACTCAAACCATACATACTTCTTCAAGTAAGAACAAACAACATAACATACACGTACTTAAAACCACAAACTGCCAACACATAATAATAGAGTTGTGATTTTTATTTGCTTACTAGAAATGGGTAGCGCTACTATATTAGCAATATAACTATTTTGAGTAAATTTCGATAACCAAAAATAGTAATCACATCGTGAACGTATTTACCTCCAATATGCCGACGATGGTGCCAACATACCCACCAAAGTTCCTGACGCCGGTAACAACACTAGCCGAGACGGAAAACGTCTGAGATTGAGCTGACATGAACATAAACAGGCACATCAACGCCACAGGTGGCTTGTGAATCAGCCCCACCACAGAGGTCCACATTAAGAAGTAGCCTGCGAAGCAGAGGATGGCACCCGTCAAGAGGACCACCCAAGGCCCACAAAACGAGCTGAGACGGCCGTTATGGTTGTTGAGCGTGACAGAGGAGTAAAGGAGGCCGGCGAAAATACCGGCGTTGCCACCGATGTCCTTGAAGACAGAGACCGTGTCGAGCGTGGATTGGTCGTAGCTCTGGGAAGACTTGAGAGTTGAAGAGTAGATGCCGAACGTGTAAGTTCCTCCGACGCTGCACTGGATCCATATGCTGGCCACTGTAGCCAACCATTTGGAATCCAGGATCTCCATGTCTGTGGACTTGACTCTCTTCTTCTGTTAATATTGATAGAAAATATATCCAAGTACGGTAAGGATAATGTTTTATTTAATTAAAAATGATTATTATTGTCTAATCAGATTGCAACGATAATATAAGAAATGGATGCATGCATCAGTTTTTTTTTTTTTTTTTTTTTTTTGTATGTATCAGTTGTTAGTTATATATAACAATAATAATTTTTAAATAATAATAATTATAGTTATTTTAAATAAAATAGCTATTAATTAAATATTGATTTGTTTAAAACAAATTAACATATATTGATAGTGAAAATGAACCATTTTACTCATTAGGCTTACTTACAACAGTCTTGCAATATAGTCAACCTATGCCTTAATTATTGGTTTATTGATTTTATAAATGTATTTCTAACATAATCTCTTATTGAAATTTAGAAATCAGTTGGGCAGTTGTGGTTGATGACGATCTTATTCCGCTCGAGGCAATAATTGAGCAACAATTTTCGCAATATACCAAAACTATTGCTTTCATATTACTTCAGAGGGGTATGTTATGTCCTAATTAAATTAAAGTTAATTTATTTTATACAATGGAATTATATGTTAATGTAAGAAAAGGATAACAACTAACTATAAATCTAATTTATCCTTAATTAACATCATTAATTAATATTTAATTATATTAAAACAAGTAGATTTTTTTTCCTTTCTCCTCGTGTCCACTCCTTTAAAAAATCAAACCAACCAGTCAATCATAAAAATCCAAGAAAGCATACGATATCATGATACAATTGGGACGTTGAAAAACAGGATTAGAATCCCAATCCTATCATGTTTCGTAAGATTACCCCAACTTTCTAATAACCAAGAGACTCTCCTGCTTGATTTATGTTATTAATTGTGGCCATACCTGATCCTAGTCCGCATATCAAGGCAATGAATGAACAGCGACCATAAGTGCCCGGTGCATACTGCTTGCAGAAGATTCATGTCTTCTTGATTTTCTTGTGGGACACGTCTTCTTCATTTTGTATCATAATGTCATCAGAAGTGTCATTTTTCTTGACGTGTGTCACCAGGCAACTGATTATATGCTATGTGGTCATGTGCTGTTCAAGAAACTTCAGCAGTTGAAAATGTTTGCGACAATAATTTGTTCGTATCCTCCCTCCGGCAAGTAGAAGCAGCAGAAATATAATATAGAAAGTACTGATGCGTGCCCATGATGTTAAAGTGAAAATGTTCTCCATAATTATAAGAATCATGAAATAGCTAGGCAACCTGATCGAAGCAACAGCAGACAAAGCATCCAAGTGCTTCTTGTCATCGACCGAGTTCATGTCATAAATCCTTACGATACACATGAGCAAAAGAGATACAGAAGTTGGCAACAGAGCAAGAAACAGAAGGTAATTGCTCGGATTGCTCTCGAATACCGTGTCATAAAATTGCATTAGTATTGCTCCACTTACACCAAGATACCTCTAAGCATGTACAACATCACATATAATATACATAGCATACGTCAAAAATATAAATCACAACAAACATATGTATAAACTCAAACTTACCTCCGATATATCAACAATGGTTCCAACATGACGACCAATGTTTCTCACCACAATAGTTGTCGTGATAGAAAACGTCTACGAATGAGCTGCTATAAACATAAACAGGCACATCAACGCCACAAGGGGCCTCTCAATCAGCCCCACAACAGAAGTCTACATTAAAAAGTACCCTGCAAACATGCGAAGTCAGAATTTTAACTTTAGAGGGGCCAAAAGAAGATTTTAATTTTTTAGTTCACACAAATCAAATTTGTAATATTTGAAAAATAAGTTAGTAAAATTAAATTTAAATAACTACTATAATAATATAAAAATTAAATATATATACATAAAACTTTTTAAATGTATATATATAAGGTATTTGTTAAGTTTAAGGAAATATTAATTCTAGATTGAGAATATAAAATAAAACTTTTTGTAAAAGTATTATTGATATTTGTAGTTATCTAAATAAAAACTAAAAGACATAGTTTAAAAAAAATAAAATAAAATAAATTATGTATACAGATCAATATAAATTTTTTCCTAATTATAAACTATAAATGGAATTCATCTTTAATTAATATATCATTAATATTTAAATATTTTGAAACAAGTAGATTTTTTTTTTCCTTTGTCCTAGTGTCCACTCCTTTAAAAAATCAAACCAACCAGTCAATCATAAAAATCCAAAAAAGCATACGATATCATACTACAATTGGAACAAGCAAAAGCAGAAATAAAATCCCAATCCTCAAATCAAATTCTGATTCTACACGGAGCTCCTATGATTGCCTCTCACGTTTCGTAAGTTTGCCGCAACTTTCTGATAAGAACTTGGTCATAGTCAATCATAGAACCTCCTTGTCCTAAAGAACAACAACAGGGCAACAACGCAACCAAATGGAGCAAAGACTGCCATGATTAGAAAAGATAACATGAAGCAATGGGTCCCTAGAGCAGGAATTATCTTCCCCACTTGCTGCCTTGTCGTAAATATACCCAATCACTCTAACAGAGAATATGTAAGTCCCAATTGGACATGCTATGCTGACGGTGTTGGGTATAGTACCCAAGTGGCCAACATCATATATTTCAGGAGTAATGGATGGCGATAAGGACCACTGTGCACCATAACAAGCACCTACTAAAATGGTACCCACATACAAGATTTTAGGGAATCCTAGAGCAATTACTTTGTGGCTAACAGATAAAGCAGCTTCAGTAATAGCAATGAACAATGGCCTTGCCCAGCCTCTTCTTTGCAGGAATATATCTGACACATACCCTCCTATGAACCGCCCAAGAAAATTCCATATGCTCAACAAAGAGACTAGAGAATTTATTTCTGTGGTTGTGTAACCAAGAGACTCTTCTACTTGACTTATATTATTAATTGTGGCCATACCTGATCCTAGTCCACATATCATGGCAATGAACAGCAACCAGAAGTTCTCAGTGGCATACTGCTTGCTGAAGATTCATGTCTTCTTCATTTTGTAATCATAATGTCATGAGAAGTATCATTTTCTTGACATGTGTCACCGGGCAACTGATTCTATGCCATGGGGATCATGTGCTGTTCTAGAAACTTTAGTAGTGGAAAATGTTTGCGACAATTGTATCCTCCCTCTGGGCTTGGAATGCAATTCCAAGAGGTGTGGCAAGTAGGAGCAGCAGAAATACAAAAGTAATGATGCGTGGCCATGATTTTAAAGTGTGAAATGTTCTCCATAACTATAGGAATCATGAAATAGGCAACCATGATCAATGCAACAACAGACAAAGCATCCAAGTGCTTCTTGTCATCGACCGAGTTCATATCATAAATCCTTACAAAACACATGAGCAAAAGAGACACAGAAGTTGGCGACAGAGCAAGAAACAGATGGTAATTGCCCGGATTGCTCTTGAATACCGTGTCATAAACTTGTATAGTATTGCTCCACTTAGACCAAGATACCCCTAACCAAGTAAAACATTACATTAATTATAATAGCATACTTCAAAAATATAAATCACAACAAACATATATATAAACTTAAACTTACCTCCAATAGACCAACAATGGTCCCAACATGACCACCAAAGTTTCTCACCCCAGTCACAATAGTTGCCGTGATAGAAAACGTCTGCGAATGAGCCGCCGTAAACATAAACAAGCACCTCAAGGCCACGGAAGGCCTCTCAATCAACCCCACAACAGACGTCCACATTAAAAAGTTTCCTACACACAGGGGCGGAGTCAAGATCTCAACTTTAGGGGTCAAAAAAAAAAACTTAATTTTTTCAGTTAACACAAATAAAATTTGTAATATTTAAAAAATATAATAGCAAAATTAAATTTAAATATCTATTGTGATGCTATAATATATATATATATATAATATCTTTTTTTTCAAAAATATATATAAGATATTTATTAAGTTTAAGAAAATCTTAATTCTTAATTGAGAATGTAAAATAAAACTTTTTGTAAAAGTGTTATTAATTCTCGTAATTATCATAAATAATTAAAACTAAAAAATATAGTCTAAAAAAGCTAAAAAAATATATGTATATAGATAAATATAAAATTTTGATAAAATAATTAACAATGAGATGTGACTAATGTGTTGTAACATACATGAATTAAATTCTATATAAAATAAATCTTTTAATAGAAAATGATATATAAAATAAATATACAAATAAAGAAAGAAAACACTCGCAAAATTTTCATTGGTTGGGCATGACCGCTGTGAGCCGCCTCTACCTACAAAGCCGAGGATAGCACCAATGAAGAGGACCAACCACGGCCCACAAAACGAGCGGAGACGGGCATTACTATGACGGATCGTGAGGAAGGAGTAGAGGAGTCCAGCAACAACACCAGCGCTGCCACCGATTTCTTTGAAGACAGAGACGGTGTCGAGAGCGGATTGGTCGTAGTTTTGGGTGGGCTTGAGTGCGGAGGAGTAGATGCTGAAGGTGTAGGCTCCACCTATGGTACACTGGATCCATATCCAGGCCACTGCAGCTATCCATTTGGAGTTCAAGCTCTCCATCTGGTTCTCTTTAAGTCGTGCGTTGGTTTGTTTTCAGCTTAATCATGCACATATACGTTCAGGGGGCGCCTCTAGTTTTTAAACCTTTCACGTCTATTTTGTTTTGTTTTTTTATTTGTCCTTTAAGATTTGAGAATCATCAAAAATCTATAAATTATTTATTCTTTTAAGATTTGAGAATCGTCACGAAGATTTGTTCTAAGTGCAACTTATTCTATATGCATGATTAAGCTATTTGAATCAATTAATTTGTTTTTATTTTTATAAATGCCATATGTCAAGCTTACCAAGTGATATTGAGTGGTAATATATTTTTTTAAAATTATTATTGGATAATTTCACTATCTGTGTATCACCATTAATAAACACGGCAAAAGCACGAACTACGACTCCCACTTCAGCTAGAGGTGGATCATTAGCCTGAATCATCTGCACAATTGTACTTTGTCCAACTCAAAAACGAAAAAGTAGACCGTACCATAACAATTTTTGTTAAATATGTAATTCCAACATGAGACATTATTAGTCTAAATGATAATTAAACTAAATTGACGGTGATTTCTTATGAAATGATAAAATTAAGTTACGATTGTGATGATTAAGGATCTTATTCAATTTTATGAAATAATTGATAATCGACTTAATTTTTTTTTTAAGACATCATTTACAGTGAAGTTGACTCAAACATATGATATCATTATGTTCTATTTTATGAAATAATTGAAGATCGACTTAATTTTTTTCTAAGATATCATTCATAGTGAAGTTGACTCGAACATATGATGTTATTATATTAAATGAGTACTCTTTATTATTAAATCATATTTATCAATTATAAAAATAAACTTAATTTATTTTATTTTTTAAGAAAGAAAACCTGATTTGTAGCATATACAAACTATTGCTTTGATGTTGTTCCATTGGATTCTTATATGTTATTTCCTAAGTCAAATCAAATTTATGTCCGTGATTGATGTAAAATGTATTATTCACTCAATCTCTTTCTTTTATTATAAGAAAAGTAAACAACCGAAAAGGACAGTCATTTTATATAATCCAAACCCACCATTGATGCGTATTGTCTAATGTTGATTTGTGGTGGTGTTAACTGGTGTTGGATGGCGTTGAGAATTGCAGACAGTAGATGCAGAATATGTACTAGATTGTCGGCTATTTCATATCATCACCGACATGTTTTAAAATTTTAAAATATTTTAATTTTCCTTTGTTTGAAGTGTCTTTGGATCTAATTATAATTATAAGAATTCGAGTTCGTACTTCGTATCATCATATGATTAATAACGAGAATGTATTACAAAAACTTTAAAATCAATAAAGTATCATAGTTTTGAAATTGTCATACACTAATTAAAACAATGAAATTGTTATATAGATTTGAACGATTACCGTACATAACTCATATAACAAACTATTTTGTTTATTCTCTCATCTCATTCAAAGACTACGCCAGTAATGACACAATGATCCCTTGTTTATTTCTCACTTACTGGAAGAAGAATGGCGCAACCTTTTGAGGACAACGTGGTGATAGAACCTCCTTGTTCGGAAGTACAACATCAGAGCAACAAGACAACCAAAGAGAGCAAAACATGCCATGATCAGGAATGATAACATGAAGCAATGAGTGCCATAACAGGTATTATGCTGACCAGTTGCCGCCTTGTCGTAAATATACCCAATGATTCTAACAGAGAAGATGTAAGATCCAATAGGACTAGCTATGTTTATAGTGTTGAATATAGTTCCCATGTGCCCAACACCAAATATCTCAGAACTAATGGCAGGGACTAATGACACTTGAGAACCATAACAAACACCTACTATAATCGAACCCAAGTACAGGTTCTTAGAAAAACCGGAAGCAACAATTGCGTGGCCAACACACAATGTTGCTTGAGTAATAGCAATGAACAACGGCCTTGGCCAGCCTCTTCTGTGCAAGAATATATCTGAGACATACCCTGCCCCAAAACGGCCAAGAAAATTCCATATACTCAACAACGACACCAGAGAATTTATCTCAGTGGTTGTGTAACCAAGAGATTCTCCTACTTGACTTATATTATTTATTGTGGCCGTCCCTGAACCCATCCCACAAATCATGGCAATGAACAGCAACCAGAAGTTTGCGGTGCACATTGCTTGCTGAAGATTCATGTGTTTTTGGTTCTCTATTACATTGCCATTGTTTAAAGTGGCCTTCTGTTGATATGCATGATCATCACTAGGCAGCTCATGATATGTCATGGGATCATGTGCTGTACTTCCAGCGATATCATCAGGGTATGTGATTGGCTCGGGATTGTACTCTAATGGTTGTGATGACAATGTGTCTGTGTCCTCCCTTAGGGCCTTATATGCAATCCCAAGAGGTGAGAGAAGTAGAAGCAGAAGAAATGTGAATGTAATGATGTGTCCGCATGATGCCAGAGTGAAATTGTTCTCCAAAATTAAGAGAATCGTGAGATATGCAGCCATGATCAAAGCAACTGCAGAGAAACTATTCAATTGCTTCTTATCGTCAACTGAGCTGTTGTCATAGATTCTTACCAAAAACATGACGAGAAGGGACACAAATGTTGGCAAGAAAGCAAGAAACAGAATGTAATTGCTAGGATTGCCCTTGAATATAGTGTTATAAACTTGAACTAGTATTGCTCCACTCAGACCAAGATATCCCTGTCAAACAAGTAGGTACGATTTAATGTCAGACCGCAGGGTTATTATGTGTATAAAAACTAGAATACCTTAGAAGACGGTAGGTGTTAGTTGGAAGCTACGACTGAAAATAAGTTGGTTGGAGAAGTGACGGAATGAATTAGTTGGAGCAAATGGAAGGCTTCATATAGGCCTATAAATAGATGTGAATCCTTGACATCTTGTACCAGCAAGACAATTCAATCAAACTTCTAAAATCTCTCCTCCATCTCTTGCTTCCCAAAATCTTACAGCTAGAAACACCTTTTTTTTCCTCAATAACAAGATATCACAAAATTACATTAGACACGCACACACAACCATACATGTCTCCTTTCCAATTTGTGGAAACAAAACTAGATCTAACATTATAAAGCAAGAAGTTAAAGTTTTGTATAATAAAATAACTGGAACTCTTAGACAGAAATATTCATGGCACATATCAGTTGGATCACTTAATTTAGTTAATTAGAAACGGCAGCGTATTTGTTCACATCTCCAAGTCGCATCCCAAGTGGTAGCCCACAATAATCAAAAGAGTGAAGTTTTCACTATTCTAACCGGTCTCCAAATGACCATTAATAATGATTTAGAGAAAAAAAAAAAGTGAGATATCAAACCAGGAACACCAAAACGTACTAATCACAGTTGAAAAAACAACGCAAGAACCAAGTGAACAACAAACATACCTTCAAAATTCCCACAATGGTGCCACCATAATCACCAAAATTCCTGACACCAGTCACAATGTTGGCCGTGTTATAAAACGTCTGCGCATGAGCCGCCATGAACATGAACAAGCACATCAAGGCCACAGGCGGCCTCTCAATCAGCCCCACAACAGCCCCCCATATCAAAAAGTACCCCACGAAGCATAGGACGGCACCCGTCAAGTGTACCACCCAGGGTCCACAAAGAGATCGACAACGGCCATTGTTGTAATGACTGGATGTGACGAAGGAGTACAGAATGCCAGCTAGAACACCAGCGTTGGCGCCGATGTCCTTGAAGACAGAGACGGTGTCGAGCGTGGATTGGTCGTAGTTTTGAGTGGACTTGAGTGTTGGAGAGTAGATGCCGAAGGCATAACATCCACCGATGCTACACTGGATCCATATGCTGGCCACTGTAGCTACCCATTTGGAGTTCAACCTCTCCATGGATCAATCTCTACTTGTTTCTGTGGTTGTTATTTGAGTGCTTGGTACGTAAATGTAATAATTATCTGGTGTCAAGACTCATCAAAATCAAATGTAATATGCTCTCCCAAAAAAACAAAAAAGCAAATGTACTATGCTGTACATTTTTCTTTACTTTTGCTTTGTCGTCGCGCTTGCACCTTCCGTGGCCAGTCGTACTAAATTAAATAATAATGGAATTTCACTTTTAAAAGAATTTTATGCCTGATCTTAATTCAAAAAAAAAAAAAATTGTTATATAAAAGTAGGTGAAAAAGTTTGCAGTTGAAATAGCGAGCGCTTATCAGTTTCTAAGACGATCACAATTGGATTTGAGAATCCTTAAATTATCACGTGTGCACATCCATCATGCTTGCATAATTATTAAATGGGCCACGTTTTGCTTTATCTAATTAGATTTACATGTCTGAAATCTTTGAGTTGCATCTTGTAATCGAATTATTAATTTTACAACTCTGTTTCTGATGTAATCTGTAAATTGAATCAAGAAGCCATGTGGCCGTAGTTCTGGCTACATATTAATTATTTTATTCTCTTTGATGTATAGTAATGGCGGACATGTAAGTTTTGTATTGACTATTTGACTATAAAGTATTGCTTTCATATCATTTCATACGATTTTTTTCTTCATATTTTATGTTTTCTACTCGTCTTCCACCGTGTATAGATCTCCGTCTTCGTATCTTCCAACTCAGGTTTTAATAAATATCCATATTAATGTCAATCCAAATACATAATTTTCTTTTCTTTTACATTTAAGAAAGTATTTCGACTAAAAAAATTAACATTAAATTAGATAAAATCAATTTTTAATGTACTTTGATGATAAATGGAAACCGTTGATTCATTTTATTTATGAACATAAATTTAAATATTTCCATCACAAATAGTATATAAAAAAACTAGTTGTAAGTCACACTCATAATACATCTTTTAGTGATAGAATCTTTATATTACATATAATTTTGAAATGAATTCATATCATGATAATTGTTTCTTATTGAGTTTGAGTGAATTCTCACCACCAAGCTTCCAACACATGTTCATACTATAATTGGAAGAAGAAAATTGTCTTGCGTTGTAATCGTTGCCTGAACATGAACTTCCAATTTGATCATTTCTCATGACGCAACCTTTTGAGAACAACTTGGTCATAGAACCTCCTTGTCCGAAAGTACAACATCAGAGCAACAAGACATCCAAAGAGAGCAAAACATGCCATGATCAGAAAAGATAACATGAAGCAGTGAGTGCCAGAACAAGAATTATCTTCACCGCTAGCTATTCTGTCATAAGTATACCCAATAATTCTTACAGAGAAAATATATGATCCAACAGGACTTGCTATACCAATGGTGTTGTAGATAGTACCCATGTGACCAACACCAAATATCTCTGAAGTTATGGTAGGCATTAGTGACCACTGCGAACCATAACAAATACCCACTATAATCGAACCCACGTACAAATTTCCAGGAAAACCTGAAGCAACAATCATGTGGCCAACAGACAATCCTGCTTGAGTCATAGCAATGAACAATGGCCTCGCCCAGCCTCTTTTGTGAAGAAATATATCTGACACATACCCTGCTCCAAAACGGCCAAGAAAATTCCATATACTCAATAATGCGACCAGAGAATTTTTTTCAATGGTTGTGTAACCAAGAGATTCTCCTACTTGACTTATATTGTTTATTGTGGCCAGCCCCGACCCCATCCCACATATCATGGCAACAAACAACAGCCAAAAGTTTGCAGTGCACATTGCTTGTTGAATGTTCATGTCTTCTTCATATTTTGTTTTGTCATCACCAGACAACTTATGATAAGGCCAAGGGATCATGCGCTGTTGTAGAGATCTTAAGGAATGTACTTGGCTCAGGATTGCACACTGGTGAATTCTTGTTAGTGGAATTTGTTACTGATTCCAAGAGGCGTTTATATAATCTGTCTCTGTCGTCTCTCTGAGCTTTGAATGCAATTCCAAGAGGTGAGGCTAGTAGAAGCATCAGAAATATGAAGGTAATGATTCGTGCCCATGATGCTAAATTGAAAATGTTTTCCAAAACTATAAGAATCGTGAGATATGCAGCCATTGGTCAAAGCAATTGCAGAGAAAACATTCAAGTGTTCCCTGTCACCAACCGAGTTGGTTTCATAGATTTTTACCAAAAACATCAGCAAAAGAGACACAAAAGTTGGCCACAAAGCGAGAATCAAAAGAAAAGTACTAGGATTGCCCTTGAATATTGTGTCATAAACTTGTATTAGCACTGCTCCACTTAGACCAAGATACCCCTGACCAACAACAGCATGGATGCAAATGTCACATTAATCACATACAATTATTCAATACACATTATAGATATATAGTTAATGAAATTAATTACCTTCAATATGCCCACAATGGTCCCACCATAATCACCGAAGTTCATGACACCAGTGACAACGTTGGCCGTATTAAAAAAAGTCTGTGCCTGAGCCGACATGAACATGAACAAGCACATCAAACTCACCGCTGGTCTCCCAATCAACCCCACAACAGCTGCCCACATAAAGAAATACCCAACAAAGCAGAGGAGAGCACCGGTCAAGTGGACCACCCACGGCCCACGAAAAGAGCTGAGACGCTTATTGTTGCCATGATTGAGTGTGACAAACGAGTATAAAAGGCCAGAGAGAATGCCTGCGTTGCCACCAATGTCTTTGAAGACAGACACGGTGTCGAGCGTGGATTGATCGTAGTTTTGAGTTGACTTGAGAATCGGAGAGTAGATGCCGAAGGTGTAGGTTGCACCGCTGCTACACTGGATCCATATTCCGGCCACCGTAGCTACCCATTTCGAGTTCAAGCTCTCCATGTGCTGCAACTGGTTGGTTTGTAATCTTGTTTTTTTATGTTGTATGCTGAACTGGCAAAAGCACGTAGTTGCTTACCCACGTTTATTGGAATTATTGCATGTTTATTTATTATTATTATTTTTGGACGGAAATTATTGCCTGTTTGGATCCAAAATGCGTTACACATGGACGTTTATTAAAGGGTCATAATTGGTAACTTGGTGCTGTCTTTCCATTGGTATTAATTATAATTTCTTGTACTGACAACTGTGTTTACGTCATAATATCTTTTTGAAAATCAGGGGGTTGTAGCTCTGGTGATCTTATCCTATTTGATCCAATCTTTGTATCATAAACTAATGATATTTTTATTATTATTTCGTATATTCTTTTCTTTTATTTTTTGTCAACTTCCGCCCCCACCACATTATCTGGTGTTTTTATCTTATTTAACAATTTGTCCATATAAATTTAAATAAATTTGTCGATAATAATTTAAGTAAATGTTAATATCATTGATTTGGACGTGAGAGGCTAAATAGTAAACTTTTCTAATATCCTGTCATTTCTCCCTAAATATTTAATCATTGGCAATATTGATATTTGGTATGTGTAGGTTCAAAATTGCATACGTAGCATTCAACCAACTTTTATTAATTATGTTGTATTAATAATAATAAAAAAAATTATAAACTTATATTTATAATTTTGAAACTTCTTTTAAATTGATACAGAATAAATCTGAAATCTATCAAAATTTATAAATATCAAATATTACGTATGCACTGCGGATATAAACTTTCATAAATATGATATAACTACTTTTAAAATAAAAAGAAACAACTATTTATACAAGTTGTAACATTAGACCCCCAATCTTTAGAAGGACGAAGAAATATATAATCATTTATATTAAGAGATTTTTAAAACTCTATTTTTTTTTTTAAATAAAAACTCTAATTACTATGCACTGAATTAATCATTAAACAAATAAAAACTTGATAACTTTTAAATATGTATGATGTATCCACGTAGTTGACGATTGAATGAGCACAGCTAATTTTTCTTAGTAATACTACACTGTAAATCCCAAACTCTTGACTGCAGATTGAACGTTGGCATCATTTTGTTTGATCTTCTGTCAAAAAGTACTTTACCGCTAGCGGCAACTACCATTTCCATTTAGAATCCAGCAAGAAATGTTGATCTTCTGTTAAAAACAATTTTATTGTGCTAATGATTTCCTACTATAGTCTGTAAACTGTTGATTTATTTACAAAAATATGATTGTTGTGATTACATAAAACATAACATATAAACCAATTATACACTTATATAAAGTACATTAATGTCAGATGACTCCAATAATTCTCACATTAAATGTAAGATCATCACCCTAATAATTCTCTCTTGCGAGGAAAGAAAAAAAAAAAACAATCACTCAACGATAAATAGGCAAAAGAACACCGGCCATCATATCAAAATTGGATATGAAAAACTGCATCGGCTTTTAAATTCTGTCTACGCATGAAGGTTGAAGCTGCCTTAGTCATGTTCTCATGTCTCATCTACTGGAAAAATGCCGTAGCCTTCTCAGAACAACCTGATTATAGAATCTCCTCGTCCGAAAGAACAACAAAAACGCAACAAGACATCCAAAGAGAGCAACAGCTGCCATGATAAAAAAAGACAACATGAAGCAATGAGTGCCATAGCAGTTATCTTGACCTCCCTTTGCTACCTTGTCATAAATGTACCCAATGACTCTGACGGAGAAAATGTAAGATCCCACGGGACTTGCTATGGCAATGGTGTTGAAAATAGTTCCCATGTGCCCAACACCAAATATCTCAGAAGTAATGGTAGGCATTAACGACCACTGCGAACCATAACAAACACCAACTAAAACTGAGCCCACATACAAGTTTCCAGGAAAACCTGAAGCAATTATTATGTGGCCAACTGATAATGCTGCTTGAGTAATGGCAATGAACAATGGCCTTGCCCAGCCTCTTCTATGCAGGAATATGTCCGACACATACCCTGCCCCGAAACGACCCAAAAAGTTCCATATACTCCATAATGAGACCAGAGAACTTTTTTCAGTAGTTGTGTAACCAAGAGATTCTCCTACTTGACTGATATTGTTTATTGTGGCCAGCCCCGAGCCCATTCCGCATATCATGGCAATAAAAAGCAACCAAAAGTTTGCACTGCACATTGCCTGCCTGAGATTCATGCCTTCTTCATTTTGTGGAAGAAGGTCATCAGAAGTGGCCTTCACTTGACAGGCATCACCAGGCAGCTCTTGATATGCAGTGGGATCTTCTGCTGTAGTAAACTTAGGGGAGGTGATCGCTGCAGGGTTGTGAACTAATGAAGTCCTTTCATTGGAAACTGTATGCGATAATCTCTCTGCCTCCTCTCTCTCGGCTTTGAATGCAATTCCAAGAGGCGAGGCGAGTATAAGCAGTAAAAATATGAATGTAGTGACGCGTGCCCAAGATGCCAAAGTGAAGATGTTCTCCAAAATTATAATGACCATGAGATAGGCAGCCATGGTCAAAGCCACTGCAGAGAAAGCGTTCAAGTGCTTCTTGTCATCAACTGAGTCTGTTTCACAAATTCTTACCAAAAACATGAGCAGAAGGGACACAAAAGTTGGTAACACTGCGAGAAACAAAAGGTAAGTGCTTGGATTGCCCTTGAATATAGTGTCATAAACTTGGATTAGCACTGCTCCACTTAGACCAAGATAACCCTGATCAGGAAGAAGGTCTAACGTCATGTTACACACAACTATATACGTGTAGCATACTTCAAGTAAAAACATAGACAAAACAAACAAATATACTGAAGTTATGGGAAAAAATCAATCTTTCACATATCAAATCCTACCATTCAATTCATGAAAAAGCACTCGACAGTCATTGACACGGAATCATTTCATTTCAATAGCAAATAATAGTTGTCCCTCAAAGAATGTGTCATCACCAAGCACTGGAATTGTAGGGGTTTCCTTTTTTTGAAAATTTACAAATGAGACTACACATTTTCTGAAAGTGTTATAAATAACAAAATCCGGTCCCCCCCTTTGTTTGTAAACTCACCACATGAAAGCATTCATAGTCAAGAGAATTCACTGATTCAAATATAGTGATGACGTTTCGGTACCATAAAATTGACGTCTTAAACTTTCCCCTTTCAATTCCCTTTATATGCATATACCCCCCCTACAACGTGAATCTATCATTTTTTAAGGGTAGTATAAATATTCACAAGTTCCTAATCATCTCCTATCAAGCAAACACAAAACTATTTTCCACATCACATGGGTATCTAGAAAATTCAAGTCCTTATATTGTAATCTGCCTCTTTCTCTTGCTTCTAAATCCAAGAGACTGAATTTTCAAAAATTTTTCAGTACATGAAAAAAGAGGACCACATCACATGGGTATCAAGAAAATTCAAGTCCTTGTAATGTAATCTGCCTCTTTCTCTTGCTTGTAAATCCAAGAGACTGAATTGTCAAAAATTTGTCAATGCATAAAAACAGAGGACAAATTTGGCAGATATAACCAGATTGGCCCTCCCAAAACCCAACCCGGAATTTTTGAGAGGTGCTCCAAACAAGTTGATACTTTCCGTCTCAAACCCGAACTCAGTTGGAGGGACTTACCCCGAACCCGAAACATTGACTCCATTGAGTTTTTAACTATTGATATTCAAAAAACTCCCTAAAAAAATCAAAAAACAAATATACAAATACAAAAATACACATATAAACTTCCAATAGTTCAATTTGAGTAAAATATAACACCACATATATATAATTATTAATATAAAATTCATAAAACACACAATTTTTTTAAATACAAATAAAATAGTTTTACCATATTACAAATATTTCATTACAAATATCAAAAGATTTACTACGTTTATGATAAAGTTCCATTACAAAATCCAAAATATTACTACTACGTGCAGTAATAGACTCGATCCTCTACAAAACTGGAAAAGCCGTGACCTCCAAAAACTTCTTTTAGATTCACTGGCTTAACTGGTTAGATAAACATAGCTGTTATAACTGGCCCCCAAGTTTAAACAGCTGACCAATTCCACCAACCTTGCCAGCTAATTCTATTTGACTCCTAAATACTCGGACTTTAGAAGTGTAATTTATATAGGAAGCAATCATTTTTTATTTTTTTTTATATAAAACAATGTCAACCAAACAAACAAACAAAGAAAACAGAAGCAAAATCAGAATCAAAGCAAAGGTAAAAATAAAAAATAAAAAAATGACCTTCAATATGCCCACGATGGTCCCACCATAATCACCGAAGTTCCTGACGCCAGTGACAACATTTGCCGTATTAAAAAACGTCTGCGCTTGAGCTGCCATGAACATAAACAAGCACATCAACGCCACAGGAGGCCTGTCAATCAGCCCCACAACGGACGCCCACATCAAGAAGTAGCCGGCGAAGCAAAGGATAGCACCCATCAGGTGGACCGCCCACGGCCCACTTAGAAAGCGGGGACGGCGGTGATGGAGAGTGAGGTAGGAGTAGAGGAGGCCGGAAGGGACGCCGACGTTGGCGCCGATGTCCTTGAAGACAGAGATGGTGTCGAGAGTGGATTGATCGTAGGATTGGGTGGACTTGAGAGTTGGAGAGTAGATGCCGAAGGTGTAGGAAGAACCGCTGGTGCACTGGATCCATATGCTGGCCACCGTAGCTATCCATTTCGTGTTCAACCTATCCATGTCTCCCAGATTTCCCAATTCTGTTTTCTGATTCCACTTCTCGTTCGGTGCCTTCTATCAGTTTCGCTCTATGTTTCCAGCTTTTTTTACTTTTACGCGCTCAACTTTGTTTATAATTTGATTGCTGGTGCGCGTGTGTGGCGTGGGGGACTACCTGTACCTAACACAGCTGTTGGGCGGTTTGTGATTTTTTTTTTTTTTTTTTTTTGAGAATGGGCGGTTTGTGATTTTAATGGAACTGATTTATTAATCTTACAACATTTTTTCTATTTTAATTATTACAAATTTGAGTTTTCCAGCGAAAAAAAAAAAAAACCTAGAATTTATGAATTAAGTTCCCTTGATTTCAATGCAATTTATGTTCTATGTGCTATGATTGAAACGAGCTATTTTTGTATTATTATTCTATATTATTGAATAAAGCAATAGTCCATAAAAAGAGTTCAGGCTCCGTTTGGCACGCAGGATTGGAATGGAATTGAATAGATTAGATTGGATTGGATTTGAATGGAATGAAAATCACTCTCTCATGTTTGGTAAAACTTTGGATTGGATTAAAAATTATACCATATCATATTCAGTGTAGATTGAGATTGGATTGAAATAAATTAATTTAATTTTTTTATTATATAAAATTAATTTTATAAAAAATCTAAAAACGAAAAAAAAACAAAAACAAAAACAAAAAACATCTCCCACAATTCAACTTCATTAACCCACTTCATCAATATCATCATCTCCCACAATTCTACATCATCAACCCACAATTCATCAATATCATCAATCCAATTCATCAACATCATCATCTCCTATAACAACATCATCTTCAACAACATTAAATCATCATAACATAAAAAAAAAAAAAAGACTGAAAGTCTGGTTCTGGGTTGGCTTGGTTTTGGGTTCGCCTACCCAGAACCAGCGATCGTTTCTAAGTCAACGAACCCAGAACTGATACCCAGAACCAAATCGATTCTGGGTTCATCGACCTAGAAATGATCTGATTCTGGGTCGACGAACCCAAAACTAGCATCTGATTCTGTCGTTTGGCGAACCTAGAACTAGATGTGTGAATAAGAAGAAGAAGAGAGCTTCCATAGGTGTGAGAAAGAACTGTGAAAAGAGCTTCCATGGGCGTGAGAAAAAACTGTGAGACAAAAGAAATACGAGAGAGAGAGATAAATAGAGAGACAAAAAAATTATCAAATCCAATCTTATCCCACCCAATGACATGGGTGTGGGTGAGATTGCAAAATGCTAAAAGAATGAGATTGGATGGGAGGTTGGGATTCCAAAAATCTCAATCTCCATTCATTTTAATTGTTCACCAAACATGAGATTCAAATAGATTGGATTTTAAATCTCAATCTCAACCAAATATCATATACCAAACACTAGCCTCAAGTGTTATGAATGTTTATTTTCTTACTTCATATTTATTTGATGTGATTGTTTGTCATCTTTTATATCCTCTTCGGCTCTCCCACGAAGAAACGTCAACATATTTTATTAAGAGATAGAAGCCATGTCATATTGCTTACACACGTGATACATATGCATGTAATTGCAGTCACTATAGCATTCTTTTAACCATCGTTAGTTTTATTTATTTAACCATTATTAGCTTTATTTTGGATTTTTAAATAAACTAAAAAATGTAAATCCCTTAGTCTTATGGTAGATAAATAAAAAGAATAGCAGCGACTCCACTGGGATCGGACGCGAATCTCTGGTTCCGTAGACCAGCGCTTTGTCCACTGGGCCATGAAGTCACAGTGGACGACGCGAGCTGACAATCTCATCCACTAGTTTTAAATTTATACAAGGGAAAAAAAAAAAAAAAAAAGGCAATTTGAGTCGGCTTTTCCTATCTTCACAGACATCGACCAAAAGGTGTGGACAAATTAATCGAGAATGTCATATCAAAATGTGCCTCTGCTGTCTAAGGATCAACGAAACTAAACCATGTGGAATTGTGAATGGGCTCAATTAGATTGTGTATGTACATAGCCTACAAAAACAGCCATATACATTGCGATGCGCACACAATTTATCGTTGGCATTCATTGGCCACTATTTAATCAACTTGCCACTTATTATCTGAACAAAAATATTAACACTGCTGACACGTGCCACCTTACAGATGGACTGCTTTCTAGAATGATTAGACATTGGAAGGGGAATTGTCCTTGCCTCAAGAGGAACCATACAGAAATGTCAACTTGATTACACGTTATTGATTCAGTATAATAATAATTTAGAGTCAATGATTACACCATAATTAATACTTCAAGACAAGCGGATGAAACAAATATCATAGGCGATCAAAGCACAGCTGAGTCAGCGCACAACATCAACATGCAATTTTACATTAAAAAGAAAAAAAGAAAAAAAGAAGAAGAAGATGAAAAATATAAAATTTGTTAGGTTTGCTGAATTCAGTTTTACATATTCTAACCAAAAAAGGTACAACATTGATACTTGAACAGATGTCTTTAATATTTTTGTACATAATATTTGATTATTTGAACTTAGATTGATTCTGATATGAGAAAAAATGGAAAAGGAAGAAAGAAAATGTAAAAAATTGATGAAAAATACAAAGTCTGTTAATTCTGCTAAATTGAGTTTTAAAAATTTTAACGAAAAAATGTATAACTGATAATAATCTAAATTCAAATGATTACATCATAAATAGTATTTCATAATAAACAGATAAAACAAATGTCATAAGCTAAAAAAGCACCGGTGAAATTGCGTATAACAGCAACATGCACCAGCTCCTACATATAAAACCATCATTTTAGATAATTATTAGGGAACAATCTTCATCAATCTCCCAATCTACACTAATTTTTCAAGCCAATATTCAAATTTCATCAATCTCTCAATCTCCACCAATCTCTCAAGACAACACTCAATCTTTATCAATCTCTCAATCTCCACCAATCTCTAAATCAACATTTAATCCCCTTCAATCTCTCAATCTCCACCAATCTCTCAATTCTGCACTTTTGACTCATCTTACAAAGTCATGCCTTGTATATTATCTTGTATACTTCTCATTACTTAATTACTTGTCATATATAGTTTGCATCTTATTGTATTGATCTGATTTCAATACTTTTCTCTTTTAGTTTTTCAACTTCTATAGTAATTAAGGTACGAGTTTAGTCTTAGCTAATTAGTTGATTGGATTCTGAGTTTGGCAATTCATACCTATTTACCTAAAACACTTATATGAATTATATGAATTAGTGGCTGACTTAAGCATCTCACCACAAAACATTTATAATAATAAACTTTTTATTATAAAATAAAAGTAAGATACATTTCAATACCAAAAAAAAAAAGATATAAATTAAATGTGACAGTCTAATTACTTATTGCATCATTTATAAGATGAGCTTTATCTTTTATGATGGCAAGCATTACTTAACTAAAATTTGTTCGAGTTGATGAATAATTAGTCAAAATCGGTGAAGGGTAATATGAATGATGCAAGTAAAATTCGATGCTACCAAAAAAAAAAAAAAACCCAAACTTTTACTATCTCCAATCTTTCTTACATTAGGTAAAACAATTCAGCAAAACATTTCCAAAATCAAGCACAACCCAAACAAGTAGCAGTAAAACTTCAAAAAATAAAATTAAAAATAAAAAAGTAACTTTAGAGCGCCAAGAAGTAGAAACCATAGAGGGTGAGCTTCGAAGGTGTGAAGCTCAGAAGCTATGTTCTCTGAATCAATGTTAAGTGTCCAAGGGCATGTATCCACTCGCCGCAACCAACCACGCACAATATTTTCACTCCTAAATCTAATACAAGTCTTCTCTTTGTAGCTTTTGAAAACCCTGGTCGATTTACAAGGGTTTGTCATTCGATTTTGCTAGAAAGACAAAGTATCCAGCAAAAGTCATGTAACCGATATATCCATGACTTGTTTTTAGATTTTGCTTCTGCTTTGTTTTTAAATAGAAACACTCACTGACTCACTTCTGATTAAATTAACTAAACCGACCCCAAACATGTCATAACTTATTAACTGTGAATTCGGGCCGAACGAAGCCCAACATGTACTGGAAGAGAGACCCGTGTTGGGCCATGTATAGCAACGTCATGTTGGTGTTATAGATATGATTTTTTTTTTCTTTTTTTTTCTTTTTTTTTTAAATAGACATAGTTTTTTCCTTTTTTTTTTTTTTTTGAATCAGAATATAAACATAGTTTAAATAGAATATTAGTTATACATTTTATAAATACAAAATTATATTAACTTAACTTTGTTTCTTAAAAAATTAAATTTATAATTTTAACATTTAACTATTTTTACAATTTTAATCTTAATATTATCATTTGATTTAATTGACTCTTTGAGGTAACAAAATACTTCTAATTTTATGCAAAGACAAATTGTCTACAAAATATAAGGTTATATGCTATGTTGGTATGTATATGATTAGTACGGAAATTAATGAAAACTCAAATTTTAATTTAATGATTCAAACAAATTAGAATTTTAAGTATAAAAATACAAAAATTTATATATATATAATGATTAATGGATTTTCCATCAATATCCTGTCATCTATCTCGTGTAATAAGCGTTAACCAAGGGGGAAAATAAAATGAGAGTGAAAAAGGTCTCTTCTCTAAACTAGAGCTTGTCTCTTTCTTTATGGGACTTGAAATGTGGATACTATTCCGATTTAATTTTACCCAATCAACAAGGTCTTGGGCCTGCTAACATATGTGTAGCACATTTTTACTAATTTCTTATACAATATTTTTAGCTATTCTAACTTATATTATACACACTATCTCTTAGTCTAAATGGTTGAATATCTCCATTGATTCTAAGCGGTCAATGGTTCAAATTTTACTCTTATTGAAGGTATAAATAATTTTCTATAAATTTAATCCCTCATTCCCCACCATAAAAAAAAAAAAAAAAAAAAAAAAAAAAAACTTATATTATGATATTTAAAATAATATTATACTATATAATATTTGTCTAAAATTACACATTATATACAATCTACGAGGACTTTTATAATCAGGTATACCTAATTTTAAAAAGTAAAAACTAACTAATTAAATTTATCAATTGTATTCTCTCTCCTAAAACAAATTCTCTTTTCTATTTAATTTAAATGTAACAAATGAATTTAATTTTTTGGTTTTTACTTTTTAAAATCAGGTATATCTGATTATAAAAGTTCTCTACAACCTACTATATACATATATGAATTATGAGATGATAAGATAAATTATATGTTAGTTTTAATTTATAACTTCTCTATTACATCATTTTGATAAATAATCTTGAGTGTCTAACATTTCATTAATTTATATCTTACTCTATCTGGTGTCATATGAATTAGTAAATAAAATTATATTATAATTAATATTATAATAATCATCCTAAAAATATGTAACTAGTGTATAATAGCTGAAAGCCAAACATACCTGGTGAGTGGAAAATGTTCTTTCTCTAGCTAGCGGCTGCCTTTTTGTTTCTGGAGTTTAAAGTACCAAATATAATTAGTGTCACCCAATAGGGTAGTAGTTGGCCCACTAAGGTATCTATCATATTATTGCTAACTTCTTCTAAAATGATATCCAATTATTTAAATTTATATTATGATGTGATATGTGTTATTGATGTTTATATATATATATATATATATATATTTGTCTCATCCCAAAGAAATCCAATTCATTGAAGATTGGCGATTTCAGACCAATTAGCTTGGTCTCTAGCTTGTACAAAATTATTGCTAAAGTTTTATCTCTTAGAATGAAAGATGTGTTAGATAGTACCATTTCTGATTGTCAGTTTGCTTTCGTCAAAGATAGACATGTTCTGGATGCAGCCTTCGTGGCTAATGAGGTGATGGAGGATTATAGATCGAAGAAAAAAGAAGATATGGTCTTCAAAATTGATTTTGAAAAGACTTATGATCACGTGGATTGAGATTTTTTAGACTTTGTTTTGGAAAGAAAAGATTTTCGGCTAAAATGGAGAAGCTGAAAAATGGGTTGCTTAAGGTCTTCAAATCTCTCAATTATGATAAATGGGAGACTTAGGGGAAAGTTTTCGACTTCTACGGGTCGCAGGTAAGAAGACCCTCTTTTGCCCTTTTTGTTTACTCTTGTGGCAAATTGTTTGGGAAGATTACTTGATAAAGCTAAGAAGTGTCAGATAGTGAAGGGTTTTTTAGTTGGAAAGGAAAATGTGATGGTTACGCACCTTCAATTCACGGATGATACTATTTTCTTTTCTTTGAGGAATGAAGAGAATTTCGGTTCTTTGGTTGAGTTGATTCAACTGTTTTGCTTTATATCGGGGCTTAAGGTGAATTTGGCTAAGAGTGTGCTGGTAGGTATTAATTGTAATGAAATGAAGATAATGGAAATGTCTAATGCTTTTGGCTGTAAGGTGGGTTCTTGGCCTTTGAATTATTTAGGTTTGCCTTTAAGAGGTAAACCGAGATCTTCTGATTTTTGGGCTCCGGTGGTCGAAAAAGTGGAGAAGAGATTAAAGGGGTGGAAAAATACTTTTCTTTCTAGGGGAGGAAGATTAGTGCTAATCCAAAATGTGCTGCATAGTATTCCAACTTATTATCTTTCCCTGTTTAGAATTCTTGTTAGGGTGGCAAAAAGAATTGAAAAGATCATAAGGGATTTTTTGTGGAATAGTCATGGTGAAGGAAAGAAGATCCATCTTTTAAGTTGGGATGTTGTTTCTCGATCGCGTGATAAAAGAGGTTTAGGGATGGGGAATATAGTAAAGAAAAATTTGGCATTGCTTAGCAAATGGTTGTGAAGGTTTCCTATGGAAACTAATTCTTTGTGGTATAAAGTTATTAAAAGTAAGTATGGCCTCAAAGGAAATGGATGAGATTCCAATATGGTTTGTTCAAGCTTTAGCAGGTGTCCTTGGAAAGCTATCATGCAAGGCTTCAATGATTTTGCTAGTAATTTGAGGCTTGTGGTTAGAAATGGAGCTAAGATTCGTTTTTGGGAAGACTGTTGGTTAGATTCGTTTGCTTTATGCTCGAAGTTCCCAAGATTATATAAGCTAGCTTCCTTTCAACGTGTTTCAATTTCAAATAGATTGGACTGTTCATCTATTTCTAGAGGTTGGTCGTTTAATTTTAGAAGAAACTTGAATGATAAAGAGATTAAGGAATTTTCATCTCTTATCTCTTCTCTTGAAGGTGTTTCTCTTAATTTAGAAAATGAGGATCTAAGAGTTCAGAAGTTGCGCTTCAATGGTTTGTTCTCTTGCACGTCTTTTTTTGATTGGTTGATTCAGAATGATTCTCATCCAATATTTCATTTGGCTAATCTAATATGGAAGTCAAAGGTTCCAATCAAGATCAAGATTTTAGCTTGGCTTATCGCTCATGAGAAATTAAATTCTTGTGATGTTCTTTAAAAGCGTTTTCCTAATTCTTGTCTTTCTCCCTCTTGGTGTATCTTGTGCAAGAGTTATGAGGAGAACTTGGATCATCTCTTCCTTCATTGTTTTTTCGTTGGTAATTTATGGAGTAGATTGTTTTCTTCGGTGGGATTGATATGGGCTGCCCCTAATTCTTTTCGTTCTTTTCTTTTGGAAGATTTTAAAGTTCTTGAAAGGGGAAAGAAAGCTGGTATTTTTTAATATTATGGAGTTTTTGCAATCTTATGGGTTATTTGGGAAAAGAGAAACAAGAGAGTTTTTGATAAAATTGAAGATGAGACAAATTATTTAAGGGATAAAACATATTATTTAGCTTCTCTTTGGACATCTTTTTGTGAAGATTTCAGGAACTATTCTTTACTTCTTATTCTTCTTGACTGGAAGGCTGTTGTTAATTGAATTTTTAGTTTTTGTTTTAGTTTTTTATTGTTTGGCTGGTGGACCTCTAGTTCATGTTTGTATCTTATTTGTCATTTAATAAAGTTTTGTTTCCTATAAAATATATATATTTGAAAGTTATCAATGTTTCTATTTTAATTATTATTAGTATTATTATTTTAAAATTTGACTGTAGAAGCTGAACTGCAACGTTCACTTTTTTAAAAAATTTACTTTAATATCATACGAGCTTCAAAAATTCACTCTTATTCATGATATATAAATAGAAAGAAAGTATATAATTACTTAAATTATAATCAAATATACTTCATGTTAATAAATTGGTATATGATTAGCGAAAGGAATCGATAGAAGTATAAAATAATAAAATAAAATATATTTGTTGTAACTATAAAATTTATGAGGTAATCTAAATCTATTAATACAAGAGTAATGTTAGGTTCCCAAATTATTTACCCAAATTTGTATTCAAATGATGAGGCACGTGGTTGTTAACATCATATTAATTATCATATCATTTTATAATTAATAAAATTTTAACATCTTACATACCGCATTACTTAAGTATGAATTTAGACAAAAAAATTGGAATATGTAGTTCTACTCTTGATATTAATAGTCTGTTGTCTATCTAAAATTATTGAGATAAAATCCTAAATGTGTAATTTCATAAATTTATTCCCATGTGGAATGAAAGTTTCGATAGTAAGCAACAATATTCAATTTTTATCACAATTACGCAATAAATGTATGACATGAAATCCTTTAATATGAGATCAAATATTCGAATCTCACTCTTGTTTTATTAAAATATTAAATATGAGTATGAGTTTTATTTTAATAGTAATAATCATTTTTTGATCATGAAAATAGTTATATAAACTATGTTATTAATGACTGGATCTTGATAAATCTTGAATTTAGTTTCATCCAGGGGGTCTTGGCGTAGAAAAAGACGTGCAAGAAGAGATCAAAGTATCTGTGAAGGCTAGAAAAGTTAAAAGGACAAAGAAAATTCTGAGTTTTACTGAGAAAGCTGTTGCATTTGATAAAACAATGATGCGTAACACTGTTTTCAAAAAATCAGCGTTAAATTGTTGATATTTCTGGAAAGCGAATAATTTCCTTCTATAGTAAAAGCCCGATCGCCTGATTATGAGGAAGTTCCACGTGGAAAAGACATATAAGAGGAACGTGGTGACACGAAGAGGGCACGTGAGGGTCCCAATTGGAACACGCGCGAGTACCGACACGAAAATGTTTATAGTAAATGAAGATCTTCAACGGTTGACCCAAGATACGGACCTCCACCTGATGACAAGATACGGACGGCGTGGACTATGCGTCTGGCAACAGTCCCAACTTCTTAAATCCTAAAACGGGCCCCACAAAAACAGACATAGTGTTTCAAGCTCTATGCTCGATTAACATAATCTCACAGTAATCACTTGGTGACACGGCGGGAAATTTAAATAATCAGCCCAATGTATTGTTACTCCACACTCTTATCTAGCGCGTCACTTGCACACACCAATCTTCAAATTATCCCTTGGACATTTGTCATGCTGCAATTTGACCCCGATCAAGAAGCCGGTATTATGCAATTCAACACTAGTATAGCTTAAACTTTTTAAAACAATACACAATAGTTCCCAATATTAATTTTCTAATTTAATCTCCACTGCTCATCCAGATTGATGAGCGGTGGATATCTATATTTTATATTAATTTTTTTCAAGAATAAAAATATTTCTTAAGTTCTAATTATTTTTAAAGTTTTGATATTTTATATTTTATTTTTATACTTTTCATTTAGTAAAGGAATTCATGTACCAGGAGTAAAGATGTAAACTGGCGCTCTCTGCATAGCAGAAATAGGTCAGACTTAACTTTGTTAACAGCAGACTAACAGCGGGTTGGGATATTATATGTGTCCTACCGGCAGTTAACCCAAATTATGGGTTTACAGGAGGCGCGTGATGTTACCATAATACTCACTTGATCTCATAACCGTTGGCCGTTTGGTGCTGCGTCTCCATCACCCTCCGTGGCAAATTACAGTAATCAAAAACCAAACTCAAATAAACAAACACAAACTAAAATTAAAAAAAAATAAATCTAAACAACAACACACAGAGACAGTTAAAATCCACCACCAACTCCAACATGCGAGCTCTTCCCCTCCTCTTCGCTCTCTCCCCGTTGATGCTATCCGGACCTGCAAATGGACGGCTTAGATTCTCCAGAAAGCGCGGCCGACAAGGATGAGGACGAGGCGCTGCCGCTTTCCGACTCCATCTCCGGCGTCCGCCTCGCCGATGCTCCCATTCTCTTGCTCGTCTACTTGCACAAGGCTCTCCGCGCCGAGCTGGCCCAACTCCGCCGCACTGCGGTTGCTGCTTCGGAGCTCCGGTCCTACGACCGCCAGCTTATACTCGAGCTCCACCGGAGATTCCAGTTCCTGAAACTTGTTTATAAGTATCACTGTGCCACCGAGGACGAGGTCTGCTTGCTTTTTACACTTCTTTTTTTTAAAGCATGCTTTTTCTGTTTGGTTCCCGAGAAAATGAAACCAATGAAAAGTAAAAAGACTTTTATCTATATATATATATATATATAGAGTCCTTTTATAATTAAACCGTCCTAATTTTAAAAAGTTAGGACGAACCAATCAAATTTATTTATTCCATATGAAGTAAATATGAACGAATTTATTTTAGGAGAAATAATGCAATAAATGAATTTAATTGGTTCGTTCTAAGTTTAAAAAGTTAAGACGTACTGATTATAAAAGCACTCATATATATATATTAATTTCTTAACAATTTTAGGAATTATTGAAATTAAGTATCAATATTAATGTGAGTTTTTAGTTCATGATAATATCCAGTTACAAAAACAAAAGCTTATTGAGTTTGACGGAGAAAACTAATTTTCTTGCGTTTGGTTCTAGGATTGAAATGAGGGAGTGGTTAGACAAAAGAACAATTGACCATGTTTCACATTAGACACAAACAAATATGCAATATTGATTATTCACATTTTTCTCGTTTTTTTAATATCAAATGTGCCAATGCATGAGGTAATGATTTTGTTGCAACCACAACATCGAAGTTGACTTTTGTTAAATGCGAACTAGCATCAATTAATATCTACATTTTTGCAATGCTGATAGAACAAGCCTTTGCAGAACTCAAGTAGGAATTGGTGTAATTATAATTTAATTAAGGTTTGATGTATCCAAATATTTGAAACCTTTAAGAGTGAAACTAGAAATTTATTTTGGCAGGTGATCTTTTCAGCACTAGATGTACATGTGCAAAATGTGGCCTGTACGTATTCGCTTGAGCATAAAAGCATAGATGATGTTTTTGATTCTGTTTTTGAGCGCTTGAATATGTTACTACTGGAGGGAGATCAAATTATGTCCAAGCCATTTCAAGAACTTGTCTTTTGCATCGGCACCCTTCAGACCTTCATTTCCCAGCATATGCTGAAAGAAGAAGAGCAGGTTGCCATTTATATTTCCGTCTATATTGTTGACCATATAGTTGTGTAACATGTTTTTCTATTGAATTAAGTTACTTCGCTTCACTATGAGAGGTAGTCAAGCAACTTTTGATTCTCGCCTGATTACAAGAAGGTTTGATCTCTCACTTAGTTGTGTGAAGGACATACTCCATTAAGTTGGTAAATTCTTTCAAGTTATTTAGACATGATTAGGGTGTCTTTTATATTGAATAATTTAGGTTAGAGGAATAATCAATTCTGGGACCTCTGTTTCATTTCACTGGAGAGAGTTTGACTGGGGTTTGGTGGTTGCATTGTGAAATCACAGAAATTACACTGCCAATTTCCAAATGAAGAGCCTTAAATTAGTTAAGGTAGGAGACCTTTGACTAGCTACCATGTAGTAGAAAGAAACATTGAAGAGGAAATTGAATAAGTTCAGTGTTGAGAAAAGTTTTTTGAACTATTTGTAACTGGAAATCTTTCGCGCTGCTTGCATGTAGTATGAACAAATAGAACAAATGAGAAAACGAGAACTAGTTCAATAGTAATAAAAACGTTTCAGCTTTGGAGAATCCCATAATGTTCAAACAGAGATATTGATGATAATATCAATTTTGGTTAAAGTTGAGAATATCTTAAAAGACTCTCCTACTGATGCTTGAACAATAGAAGTAAAATAAATTAACTTAAAAGAAATATGAAGGAGCCACAAGCAACATCATTGCTAGCTCTTTCTCTTTGTCTGCCTCTGGTACAGCTAACAAAAAGTTAACTTTAATCATATTAAAGTCATGTAGAAGAGGTTTGTGGAGTTTTTCTTTTCTATTAGTTTGTATCTGTTGACAAGGGGACCAGAGACAAAAGTTTCCAACACTCATCAGTTGCAGACCTTTATATGTTCTGAGTGGCTAAGATTGTTTAATTTAATTTCCTAACAGCGTGTCTGCTGATCTGATTGGAATAATATCAAATTTATTATTCATTATAGATTTATGTTAGTATTCATTACGTTAAATTGCCCTTATATAATCCAACTGTGATGTGTGGTTTAAATATTCTTTGTATGGGGCTTGCAGGTTTTTCCCTTGCTGATGAAGCAGTTCACTCGTACAGGACAAGCTTCACTTGTGTTTGAATTTCTATGTAGTGTCCCTGTAATACTGCTAGAGGTTTTTTTGCCATGGTTGATGTCCTTTTTCTCGCAGGATGAGAAAAGAGACATCACACATTGTATAAGAGAAATTGTACCTGAAGAAGCATCACTGCAAGAGGTAGATCAAAAAATTAATTTTGCAACCTGTTCAACATGATCTTTTGGAGAGTGATTAGATTAAATAACTTTTGTAGGTGGTTATTTCTTGGCTCAATAAAGATGGCCAACCCTCTTTTTGGGCAAATTTCAAGACTGGACCAAGAGCTGATGGATCTCAAAATCTGGAAATTATACTAAAATTGCTTTTGGCTGAGAAGTCATTTGGAAAAAATTGGCCCTGGAAAAACGCATGTAGTCTCCAAACAAATATTGCAGACGGTCCAATTGATGGTCTTCTACTTTGGCATAGAGCTATAAAGAAGGATTTGGAAGGAATTCTGGACAACCTATATCGAATAAAGTCTTCAAATGCTTTTCTGGATCTAGATTCCATTGTCCAGCTGAAATTCCTCATTGATGTCATTATCTTCTATAGGTAATTAGTATGCTCAGTTATGCTTAATCAAGTTTCCAAATTGTCCACCTGTTTCATTTTACAGTTTACTTCTGCTGCTATTAGCAATAACCAATTTTTATTTTTTATTTTTTATTTTTTATTGTTTGGTGGTTTACAGATCTACAATGGATAAATTTTGTTACTCTGTATTAAATGAACTTCCAAGCGGCTGTACATCTCCTCCCAATGAAGAATTTCACATTGAAGGGTTACAACAGTTACTAAACCGTTTTTTTAAAGATGGTGTACCTCTTTGCAATTTTGTGGATACACTTATTCGTGAACTAGAGTTCTTTGTGATATATATCAGCAAACAGTTCTCTTTTCAAGAAACAGAGGTATATCATCTATTTTATAAATGTTCTTGTAGTGCATGACTAGGAGAGAATACCAGTTACTAAAGGTAAAACTAGCAGTAAGCAGTTAGTACCAGCCATGATCCCTTTGTAATTAGCTGCGCTGCCTGTGCTTCCATTATCAACTTCTTAAATTTTGGATTAGTTTCAGTTTTTGAAGAGTTTTAGTAAGAGTATTTTCTTTTTGTCTTGTTATTATCAGGTATTAACAATCTTTAGCAACATCGGCAACAATGAGATGCAGCAGCAGCAACTACTATACATGACCTTCTACATGATGCCACTTGGGTTGCTAAAGAGTGTGATCACTTGGTTTTCAGCTCACTTATCTGAGAATGAATCCAGGTCCATTCTTCATGGCATAAATCAGGAAGATTCTTTAGTTGATAAATCATTTGCGTCCCTCTTACATGAGTGGTTCCGCATTGGTTATTCAGGTAAAACCTCTGTTGAAAATTTCAGAATGGACTTGCAGAAAATGTTCAAGAATAGATGCTCTTTCCTATCTGAGCAAGTCAAGGAAGCTGTTGAATCTTCGTCCTTGCACTCAGATACGCGACCTTGTAAAGGAACAAACCAAACACCGTTGGAACTGATCTCTACCAACAATGACAACAAATGTTTGCCTTATTCTTCATCTTCTGACTTCCGCATTGCTACGAAGTATGAGATATCGTTCACCAGTGGAATCAGTCTGAATATATTTTCCCCTCCAACTATTAGAACTGTACATCCCGCTCTAAAAGTTTCTGTTGAGAAAGGTTGTATCACTTCCACTGTCAATGCACCTATCCCAATAGACCTCATATTCTTCTTCCATAAGGCATTAAAAAAAGATTTAGAATACCTTGTTTCTGGCTCAGCTCTGCTGGCTGACAATCCTCTGCTTTTCATGGATTTTCATCGACGATTTCACCTGATACGGTTTCTGTATCAAATTCACAGTGATGCAGAGGATGAAATTGCATTCCCTGCTTTGGAGGCAAAGGGGAAACTCCGAAATATTAGCCACTCGTACTCCATCGACCACCGATTAGAATCTGAAAAGTTTAGAAAGATATCCCATATTTTAAATGAGATGGTTGAATTGCAGGTTTCGGTTTCTGGTAGTGATTCAAGTGCACAGGATCAGACAATTTTCAAGTATCATCGGTTGTGCATTAGGCTCCATGAATTATGCAAATCAATAAATAAATTGTTGTCAGAACATGTTCATCGTGAAGAAACTGAACTCTGGCCCTTATTTAGGGAATGCTTCTCTATTGAGGAGCAAGAGAAGATCATAAAGGCCATTCTTGGAAGAATGAGAGCTGAAACCCTGCAAGATATGATACCCTGGCTAATGGCATCATTAACATCAGAAGAACAAGGTTCCATGATGTCTTTGTGGCTAAATGCCACAAAATATACAATGTTTGAAGAATGGCTAGGAGAATGGTGGGAGGGGTATGCCGTAGCCAAGGTAGCAGAGAAATCAAAAGTTGCTCCTAAGTTGACTACTGCAGATCCTTTGGAGATTATTTCAACGTATCTGTCTAATGATGTTCCCAATGAACAAAAAGAAGAAGAATTCTTTTGCAAAAAAGACTCTGACTTTCCTCAAAGAAATTGCAGCTGGACTAATATGGAGCCATTAGAGAAGTGTAGCATGGGTTACAAAGCTAAAGGTTTCAACGAGGAACGTAATAATTGTGAGTGTTCAGAATGTAAAAGACATTACAATCGAGATGAAGTGAAGACATACAACGAAATGGCTAATGTCAAGGATTGGATTGATGAACCGGGTCAAATTTTCACGGACAGTCAGAAGTGTAGAAATCATGAGAGCCTTTGCTCAAAGAATCAAGAAAATCTGGTGACTACAATAAGGAAGGTATCCCGTGACTCTTCTTTAGATCCTCAGAGAAAGTCATATATAATCCAGAATCTGCTAATGAGGTTGGTAGTAAGCACCTCTTTCCATCTAAATTTTTTAAATGGTTTTTTCCTTGTAATTCCTTTCTGATAATAATAGGCCTGTATGTTCATATTACAAACATATGAAACTTGATACTTGGTGTCAACTGTTTCAGCCGCTGGATTACTGGTCAACAAACAAACAATTCAGAAGTGACCACCTCACAGAATGGGGCAGAAATTCCAGGTCAACAACCATCTTATCGGGACCCTCTCAAACTAATATTTGGTTGCAAACACTACAGGAGGAACTGTAAGCTGGTTGCCCCCTGCTGCAGCCAGCTTTATACATGCATACGCTGCCATGATGAGGTAGCTGATCATCCATTAGATAGGTAACAACTGCATTGGTTATATTCCCAGCTTTCATCTTTAGAAATTGTAGATTTTTATTTTTTTCTCATACTTTTCTGCCCTTTCAATATGCCTCGTAGGAAATCTGTAACAAAAATGATGTGCATGAAATGCTTAGTAATTCAGCCAATTGGCTCCACATGCTCAACCATCTCCTGCAAAAATTTCTCCATGGGAAGATATTATTGCAGGATCTGCAAATTATTTGATGGCAACAGGTGATGTAGCCTGATTAACCTTTTTGTTTCCGAGCCTTCATGTCATTTTGCAATAATTGGCTTATTAAATTACCTTCTTCAAGGACTAAACTTGTTAAGTTTCAAGCAGAATTCTTCTGATAATTACTTATATAAACATACTGTTCAAGAACATTTCTAATGTCAATAGTTATTTTGATTATGTTTTTTTTTTTTTCCTTTTTAGTATACTGCAATGATCTACAAAGAGTTCAGTGTACCTTGTTTGATGATGCTTATACTAGACTTATTAACTCTAATTTGTGGAGTTTCTTAAAAAAAAACTTCCAACAGGGAAATCTACCACTGCCCTTATTGTAACTTGTGTCGCATAGGGAAGGGATTGGGCATTGACTACTTTCATTGTATGAATTGCAATGCTTGTATGTCAAGGTCTCTTTCAGTGCATATATGCAGAGAGAAAAGCTTTATGGACAACTGCCCAATCTGCCACGAGGACATATTCACATCTAATGATCCAGTGAAGGCCCTTCCATGTGGTCATTCAATGCACTCGGCTTGTTTTCAGGTACTTGGCTTTTGTAATTCTCTCCTTTTCTTTCATTGAGAATGTAGATATTTGGACAGCTCTACTAACACTTCTGATGCTGCTGCTAGGATTACACTTGTACTCATTATACCTGCCCTATCTGTAGCAAATCACTTGGGGACATGCAGGTTAGCTACTATTTCCATCACTTTCCTTCTTTTTAAGTTTTGAAGGAAATTTCGAAGCTTTTTACTCCTGAAAACGTTTTGCAGGTATACTTTAGGATGTTAGATGCATTGTTGGCTGAGGAAAAAATTCCAAAGGAATATTCTGGTCGAACTCAGGTTTGCCATCCTCTCCATCATCACTTGTATCAATTCAATTACCTCTATTCTGTACTCTATCACCAAATATATCTTTTGACTGACTATCAAAGGAAACACAGGTCATATTATGTAATGATTGTGAGAAGAGAGGCGCTGTTCCCTTCCATTGGCTTCATCACAAATGCTCATATTGTGGGTCATACAACACCCGGCTTCTTTGAATGTATTCAACAGTGAGTGAATAATTTCTTTACTCAAACTACTTCATAGAGAAAGATGAAGTTCTGTATAAATAATACCTTGTCTACTTGTGATTAAGTGAAAACACTCTGTTGCTAATCCTTACATCCATTATGATATCTACCATCCTCTTTTTTCCCTTGCTTGAGATTTATATATCTGAAACACAGGTGCTAAAGTAGTGATCATTTTTTTTTTCAAGTATAATTAAAATATCAAATTGTATTCTTCTGTTATTCAATGGTAGAAAAACCATAGAAAGTTGGATATAATGCTCCTAAATTCTGAATCTGGTACCTCATTTGCAATCAATGCAAAATCGAGGGAAAGTGATGTGAAAATAGAAGAAAGTAAGAGGGAGGAGCAAATAGACTTAGGAGAGAAAGAAAACAGAACTAGGAGGGAGAATTAGAATAAGTGGGGAGGAGATAATAACAGAAAAAAGAGGGAATAGGGTTTTCATCTGTCAATTTCAAAAAAAAAGAAAGGGTTTTTCAGCTATCAATTCGTTATTCCAGTTGTCTTCCTAAACATAATAACAAATATGTACACGATGTCATGGTAGGTACTGCAGCCAATTATTAGTGTTTATATTGAACTAGAACAAGGATGTGAGTTCAACATCAAACAGGTGCAAAGATTATTTTAGAAGGATATGACTTTCTACACAGAAAGAAATATTAGTGACTGCATTATACATCAATCTGCATAATTTCAAATAAAAGAAATGACTTTTATTGAAAAACTATAAATTGTTATCTGAATTTAATCATTAAACTATAAATGTTTTTGGCTATGGATGTTTATAATTTGCCTAAAAGGAAACAAAAAGATAAACAGGGCTCAAAATTGTGGAATCTACACTATAAAAGAAGCGATAATAAAGAAAGAAAAGAGAAAAGAGCATGGTAATCTTCTCTGGCTCATTAATCAGTTGACACTGGTAAGACTGAAGCATGCAGCAGCACTCTTCAATTCGTTTTCTGCAACGTGCTCCATGGATTCTGTTGCATCTTTCAGTGATTCCTCCGAGCTACTGAAAATCACGCTATTAACTTCAGAACAAACACAATAATGAACTACAACCAAAAACTTTTAAGGAATACTGAATATGGTTCACGTACCTTGAATCATAAGCATCTTTGGTATCTATGTAGGATTGTCTGTCATCAATGGTATCAAAAAACGGATGCATCTCATCATAATCATGATCAACTTCCTGCTGCATCCCTGAAACCAGTTGAGATTGTATTGCCATGGAATTGTTATTGTTGCCGTTTGTAGCATATGCTTGTTGAATCCACATTGAATTAGAGGCGTTGTCCTTGGAATCAAGGCAAGTAGAACTGTAGTTATTATTAGTTAAAGAATGCTGTTGCGTGATAGGCAAAGCAGCAACAGCATTGTAAGGCTGTGTTGTATTGTTGAAAAGGGGAAGTCCATTATTGGGTGGCGCCATGCCCAACTCAAGTTGTGAAGGCACATCATCAGGAATGCTCATAACCTGTTGCTGATAATGCTGCCTGTACATGTCCAGCTGTGCAAGAACTGCATGCAACTCTTCTTCCGCTTGCCAAATCTGATACCTTAACTGACAAATAACCCCCCAACATCCATGAACAGGATACTTGTCGCGAATATTCGCTTGGTGAATAATAGACCGCATTGCTTCAGTTTTCTGATCAGCATCCAAGTTCTTTAGTATCTTCAAAATGTTGCTGACACCAAATAACTTATGAGCATTCTGAAACATTTTTGGTTGATCAGGAGGGAAGTAAGGCGCCAAAGGACACTCTGCATGGCACCTTCTTCTTTGGTACTTGCACGCAGCGCAGGCTTGGCTGGTGCCACCCTTAAGGGTCATATCTATGGCATTCGAATCAAACCAATAATAATTACAATGTGAGTTGATTAATATTGCCCAGTAGAGGAAGAATAAGATAGAATGATGTTTCATAAGGGTGAGGAGAAAGTGAAAAAGTGAATGAACAAGGAAGAAGAAAAAGAATGTGAAGATATAGTTAGTAGAAGAAAGAGAGAGGAGATTGTTGAAACTGAAATGGGTAACATAATTGATCTGAACAGGTCTGATATCAGCGAATTAAGTGGTATGAGGAGACTTAGTAAAACAAAAGATAGAAGAGAGAACCGAAATAATAGGGATGTTTCTTTTTGAGTTCTCTATGAGGGACTGACCGTTAGGGACAAATGTTCTAAAACTATTAAGAGTTCCTAATTTTGAGGCCACCTTTGGTCATACCTAGCATTTTTACTTTTCTAACGTGGCTTGGAAATTGAATTTTTACGTGATAAGTTTGTTTGGATAGGTGATGGTGTTTAAATTTTTGGATACCCACCAAATGTCTCTTATTTGTTCTAAACTATGCTATGAACGTATAGCTTTTATTTTTCATACATTTATTTTGTTAATTGTCCATAATTCACCTCTACTCATAATCAGCTTTTATATATATATATATATATATAGATTTTAGGTGTTACACAGGCTCTATCAGTTAATTTACAGCCAACATTTTTATGGCGGCAGCAGAATCTTGCCCATGAATCGACTACTTCGAATTAAATCTGGGTTGAAATTTAAAAAGAAAAAAATCTGGGTTGTCAATCCATTAAAACAGAAATAACAACCAATTTGAAACCTTCAAGTAAATTATTTTTTTAATGAAGTTGGGAGTTTGATTTAATCATTTATTAGTATAATGCTTTGTCCGAGAAAGAAAATATTACGAGTAATATAAGTTCAAACTAATGCTCATTTTCGTTTTAACTAGCACGAAGTTGTGATCGTTATCCAAAATTGGAATATTGAACAAGCGTCAGTGGCCAACTTACTGCAGTAATGATTTCACCTATAAAATAGATTTAGAATATGGTCAAAAAGATGGACAAAGAACAAGAATCTGTTTTATTCCTACCCAAAAATTCATGTACGTTGCACATATTTTGAAACTGAAACTGAATTATACGCAACATAAATTCAAAATTTCAACCCGATCGGCATTACGGTGATGATAAATTTAGGTACAAAGAGTTGAGGACCCTATGGGACCATGATCATATCTATACATAAACCTTTCTTTAAATTGGGGGGAGAATGTCCCTTAAAAAGATAACATCTACAGGAAATTTTTATCCTAACTAAATACCCCACTTACATGTATGCTCCAGGCAACAACCGGCAATAATTGCACAGCAATCAATTCCTTGCAATGAACTCGGAGACCTGGTGATTACTTCTCCTTTTCTTGACCAAACCATCTTATTGTAAACATCCAAAAAAAAGGTGAAAATTTCATGGATTGATTAATGCCTATCCATGCAGACAGTTTTCCAAGGCAATAGTACCAAAAACTATGTTTTTTTCAGGCTACTCTATGATACGATTCCTCAACTTAAAAGAAAGTCTCCTTTTCGACACCTTGTTCTTCCCAGAAAATGCCACTTTCTCCTACAAAATCCTTGAATTATATCACAAAATTCTTGATTTATATCACAATTCTGAATTTTGTACCAAAACTTCTCGACTCCCTTTAGAATCAATGTTGCAAGTATTTGTCTCGACTGCAGGGATGGATGTAGGACGCAAAGCATTACTATATACAACTTCCCCATCATAGACAGTGATTGAATGCCAGGTCATGACTCATGACAAATTTGTGCTTCCATTTGCAGCAAATAATTGAGATAAATACCGTTATGTGTATCTAATTTACAGCTTCAAAGAAAAGAACCTGAGGTTGCAAGTGCCCCCTTTCACACATGGTAAGAACTTCGGACCAGCTACCAATCACCTAAACATAAAACATAGATCATTGTAACATGGGAAAAACCACATGCATGGGCATATTCTTTCAGATTATAAGAAAATAAAACTCAAATATAAACCAGATCCCAGAATGCATGGAATTCAATCACAAGACCTCTTTTACATGACTATAAGAGACCCCACCTCCAAGCTATGTGAAACCCACATCTATTAAATGCAGTGTTCAGAAAAGAGTTTTAAAAAACAAAGGTAAATTTACCTTGACAGTTTTGTCATCATACATGATCCACTGTTCATGGTCATGACTGTATGCAAAGCAATGGTAATGTTGTCCGTAGTAACAAACCTGAAAGTTCCAACA
Organism: Nephelium lappaceum; assembly: GCA_021234005.1. Taxonomy (NCBI): domain Eukaryota; kingdom Viridiplantae; phylum Streptophyta; class Magnoliopsida; order Sapindales; family Sapindaceae; genus Nephelium; species Nephelium lappaceum. The sequence continues at coordinate 16,223,138 of CM038007.1, forward strand.
GTGACAGATTATAACAATCTCTAAATTCAATCTCTGCAACTAAGTTATTGATGGATCTATCAAACATCTGAAATTCAAAATAAAGGGTGAGACTATAACAAAAGGGAATAAATATATATATCATTCAGTAAGCACAAATAACAGATATAGCAGTTACTCGGAATCTTCTCCAATAGGTAGCTTCAGAGCAGAACAGGAAACATTTTTCTTAAGCTCGTATCAAAAGTTTCAGGCTCTGGCATACATATGTTACTCTCTTAGGATTTTCTCTCCCTTTTGTTGTATGGATGTTATCGGCAAGTAAACCCAAGAAAATAACATAAGGTAAATTCAAAGCTCTGCCACCTTTGCCAATTCTAGGTGTTTTAACTGACATCTTCTTGGTCTACCTAGAATCCGGTGCTTAAAAGTTTCTAATTTTAAGCACATTGGTCCAACTCTGCTACTACAGTCCATGCTAACACAATGATAACTTCACATCCAGAAATATTAAAAAACCAAACCCATCTTTCAAAATTTAGAGAAGAAAAGGTCATCATATCAAACTGCATATAAATATCTAATGTCAAGGTCCATCCAACAAAACTTACCACTGATACTAAGCTATGTTTGCTCTTTGGATCCAGCCCACGGTAAAGGACACTGATATCGATCTCTGTACTTAAGGCTGCCAGTGTTGCTGTTATATCTTCAGCACTCTCACATGTATTCTGCCAACCCAAAACTGCAAGACCAAACATACATATCAACACCAGTAATATGGTAAGAATCACTGTAAGACTTTGAAATACCTGTTGTAAAAACATGTGGCGGGGTTGAAAGAATGTGATGGATGTAATTGAGTTTCCCACATCCACCGGCCTCTGGATCACAAGCTAACTGATGATTCATCTCTACAAGATTCAAAAGCTCATCCAAAGAGCTTTCAGGGCACATAACCTGAAAGAAAAAAGAAAACAAAAAGAGAAGGGGAATTATTTCATTTACCAACGAAAACGTGACAACTTCCAGAGACTATATCCACTATCAGAAATGATAAGCAACTGTACAAAAGTTATCTTCCTGAAATGGATACCTTCATAGTTCGGAGGGCACTAGCGTTTATGTTATGAAAAAATGAGGTGTACTTCAAATGTCTGGACTCTAAGCCACAATGCTGGCAGTACATTTGTTCAAAAATGTCCATTCCGAAAAGGGAATGGACTATGCAAGCATTGTTTGTACAATCCCAAGCCCCCGTGCAATTGCTTTCCACTGATTCAGCATCAGAAACACTTGAACCAGGAGTAAATGACTGATGAAGGCAATCAAAAATCACTGCCAGTACTTCAGAAGCATCATTCATCTGAGCCTGTCATTTGCTGGTATATTAATCATAACTTCTCACTTAAAGAAATTGTTTTTGATAGGGTAGGAACCAATCTATCTAAACTGATTATAGAAGAACCATGACAATTTCAGGGGATTGGCCAATAAATAGATTGTAAAAGATTATAAAAAAACGAGTGCAAAAACAGTTATGTCAATTCACCTCCTGGAAAAAATTACTATCTGGGTACAAATTGCTGAGAGCTATTCTTAGTGATGTAGGGGCAACTGGTTCTTTCCGCATATCTGTTGACGCAATGCTCAGTGCAGTAAAAATCTCATACAAGGCACAGACCACGCAAGGATCTCCCACATGAGCATGTTCTGATGGTGACCTCCGCAAGAATTCCTCTCGGAACCGTTTCAAATGCCATAAGGACTGAATTTATACAAAAAAAGCACAAAATGCAGGTCAGGAAAAATAAGTATACAGAGAAATAAAGTAAATTAACTTTGTGTCACACCCACCTGTATAATAACATTCAAAAAACAATTGTATTCACCAACTTCATTCTTCAGTCCTGTACCATATATGTCAGTTCCATTCACAACCTCACTGGTGATTTCATTTGACGAAATGCCAAAGGTATTTACTTCCTGAGGCAACTTTTGTGGCACCCTCGAACATGAAACCAGGGGCATTTTCTGACGTGCTTGGAATGTGTCTAAGAAACAACATAATACAAAGTTAGAGAACTCACTAGTAGCTTTAGATAACATTTTGAGGTAACCCCTAATAAGATAATTAATTAATAAAGTTATCTGACAGATTATCCAGTTACGGAATAGATTTGAAACACTTGATTATTGAAGCACCATAACATAACAAAAAAGGCCAACATGATAATAAAAATAAATAAATAATTAAAAATTTAAAATTTAAAATTAAAAAAAAAATAATATAGAGTTTACCAAGGCTTTGCCGTACAGCTTGTTTAAGGTCAGCCTGGAACCTTTCCTCGTCATCCTCCTCAGCTTGTAATTGTCTCAACGTCTTCGTTCCACAATCTCCCAACAAAGGAACAGCTGATTCCATGCAAGGAAATTCATGATAACATTAATGCCAGACCAGATAGATGGGCCATGGTTCAAGAATGGCAAAAGGTTATAATTTTCAGGCAGGCAGTCACAAGTTATGGAGAAAATGTGTCGAATAATAAGGCATAAGTGAAACCAAGTAACCAACAAAAACATAACACAATACTTCTGGAGTTTAAATTGATCTAATACGTAGGTGTCATAAGACAATTTGGATAAGCAGAAGGATCAATGAAACTCGTAATATGTATAATTCACATTACAGCATTAACACAGCAGAAGGTTAACTGTTCCCATAAGAATAATAACTCAGTCTAGTATTTCCAAAACTCTTATTCATATATTCCATTCTAATATAAAATCTGAAAATAATTTATGGCACCACGTGGAGTAACCTCTCAATCTTCCTTATGATGTGTGTCATAGACACAATACAAAGATGTCCATCAAGGATCTGATTTCAATGGTTCATTCCTACTGTTAAAGTCTACAGACCAATGGCAAAGCAACATTGCCCAGATGGTAGAAGCAATGTTAGAGGCATTCACTTCCACAAGAAGCAAGTTTTAAGTATTATTTAATAAATGACATATTTAAAATTATTATTATTATTATTATTATTTTAAAAAAAGGAACAATATAATAAGTATCCCAATATACTAATGCTTTACATTTTCGTATACAGCTTTCTGCAACTTGCACAAGATGTTAACAAAAATTTGGGAGTTGGTGGTTTTATATCAACATGAAGAAAGCAGTAGGCAGATCAAGGTTCATGTTTCTGACTCCTACCCACCACAGTTGAGAAAACCAATTTGGTATTATAACACATATCTAGAATGACAAGCAACTATCTTTGACGTGTTTCACCAATCACCATGCGGCCAGGTGATCTCAATTCCAATATATTTTCATCGAATCACCTCAGAAGCACTAAAATCTACCGAAATACACTGATTTAAGCACCTATTACAGCATTTTTGTGAACAAATGAAATGGCCCTCTTAAATACAAGTAAATTGCTTTAGATAGCATAATACTAAAGCACAAAAACCTAATAAAAAACATAAAGCTTACCACCACCAGTATGAAGACTATCATGGGATCTAACATTATTAGTTTCCTTTTCCGATGAAACGGCCTGATTTTTCCCATCTTGAGACCTGGTAGAACTCCTCTGCCGTCTATTCCTCCTTCCTGGCCGTCTATCAGAGGGCACAAAGCCATCCTCCAGAATTCCTCCATTAGACATCCCTGCAAAACAGAAATAGATGATAAACATGATTGCACATGTTACAGGATACAGGAATCTCACTATAAGATTTAGAACCTTGTTTAATATTTGCATGATGTGCAGCATTGGTGCTTTGTAAACCAGTAGTAGAAGAAGATTTAATTACTGCAACACTGTTTGCACCATTCACAGGCATGCCTGCTTTATTGCTCGGAAATTCATTCATCAGCGGCAACTATTCCAGGAAAGTGCAAGTATATAAGTGCTAGTTCATAAGGATTTATTAAGTAAGTATATATATCTTCTAGAATAGACAGAGAGTTTCCTCTAAGCATATCTCCAGTATTCAATTAAACAACCCAATTGTCCAAGAAAATGTACTGTGGAACTGGTTGCACCAAGTTCTATCTTATTTCATATAACAACATCAAAGATTGGGATGCTTACTGGTGTTGAAGGTTTACTCAACTCACGCACATATAAATCATTGGCACTGTGGTCCATGTAATCATTATGAGCTCCCTCTCCCACCTTTCCTGAAAATGTTTGAACAGATTTTCTATGTTGCTCAGCAAGGTGTTTAAGTTTAGCCTCATTCTCAATTCGTCTTTGATACTCCAAGGTTTCTTCAAGCTTTCTTTCCTCTGCTTCAAGCTCAATTTTACGTCTAAATTCCTCTTCTTGCAGTCTCAAGTCATCACCATTCATAGAAACAACAGTCTCCGACTCTGGATGATCACCATCAGATTCAACTGGAAGGGAACTGCAGCAAGACACGCATAAAAAGCTTGTTACACAATAGAAGAATCTTTGATGAAGTTGAAGAAAAGGAGAATTTTTTAGGGGATAAAGGTGTATTATTTGACTTCTCTTCGGGCTTCTAGTGATGATTTTAAAGATCTCTCTTTATTTTTTATTATGTTTCATTAGAAGGCGGCTGTCTGTTAATTAATTGTTCTTTTCTTGTATTTTTTTGTATTTTTTGGTTTTTGTTTGTGTTGGAGGGCTACTGGCTCACGTCTATACTTTTTTCCCTCTTTTAATAAAGTCATCGTTTCTTATAAAAAAAAATAGTTTGTTACACAACAGACTCTAACCAGTATAGCATCTATTTTTAAAGAGGGAGTCATGTCACATAAAGACTTAAAGAGTGAATGTGTGCATGGAAACGGGATGCAGTAGGGAGACATACACTTGCTCAGAAGTCTCATCATGAACCATATGTTGCTCATTCCCTCCAACAGCCTGAAAAAGTAAGCATATATTATAATTGAACAATGGATTTTGGAAGTTTAAGCAACGTCCTACCAAAATCAAAAAACAAAACAAAACCACAAAATTAAAACCTTTGAATCCTTGGTTTTCCTGAACTCTTTGTGCTTTCTTTTATCTTTCATCTTATCATGCATATGTTTCGAATTATCACTTCCTCCCCGGGCACCCTTCTTAGAATCAAGTGCAAGTTCTGCCAAAAATGCTTCTCTTGCAGCATCAGACTTCTCTGTGGCATCTTTCTCAGCCAGATCCTCCAAATGTGCCTGGAATGAAATATTGAAATTTAAATTAGGCCCAAAAAATACATGAAACTCCACAATGAGATCAAGCTATCTACCCTTAAGTATGACTTCACTAGAGGCAATAATATTGACCGATAGTCATGGGCTGAAACAGGCTCAAGTTTTAGTTCCAACTGCTGCATCCCAGTGACATTTCTCATGATTTGAGCATCTATTTTGCTGAGCTGCATGAGCAAACAAGAAAGTTGGCACAGAAAGGATCAAAATGAAAATTTATATTAATAAAAATGTGCATCTAGAACCAATGAACTGACCTCTACTGATAAATGTTCTTTCCGGCTCTGGATTGCGACTTCTATGCATGTGTCTACTTGATGCAAATAGTCTTTAGTTCTCCAGTCATCATCTTCACCAGATTCCAGATCACACAAATGAGAAGTCATTCCAGCATAATTATCCTCGCAACCAAATTGATTGACATTCAGAGTTTCAGCTTCTTTCAGAACATTAGATATAGCATCTGATTCGAACCCACTGCCAACAAATGAAATATCATTTTCACCCTCAAGAAGCTCTTCTCTTCTCTTCCTAAGGACAGACTCATAGCTACGATGACCAAATTCATTGACAGTCTCCCGCTTCTTGCCCTCTTCAAGACACAGATCCTCCACTGCCTGCAATGCTTCCTCATAGCTTAAATGCTTACATTTGCTCTCACAAAGGCTCTGTAAGTGACAAAACTCCTCCTTAAGAGTCTGGAAAATTTCCATTCCCTGCTGTGTTTTCTCTTCTTTTGTACGCATCCACGATGTCAGATGTTCCCCACTTGATGGGCCTCCAAAGATCCAAGACAGTAAACTCTCTGCATCTGACACACCCCCACTTTCATTGCCACGAGTTAAATCAACAGCATCACCAGAAATACGTTCAGCTGACAGTAACCGTTCATCCAGAAGCAGACATGATGCATCTCCATTAAGAACAATCTTCTCTTTGACCTCAAAACCCTGACTGCCACTTTTTCCTTCATCCAAGGAATTAGTTTTCTCAGAATATCTACCCAAACCACAAGAATGAGATAGTTCCTGCAAGAACTTGACGATTTTTTTAAGTTGCGATGCACCTAAAAAGCATATGCACATTGGTGTTTGGTCAACACCATGATTCAAAAGCTGGGAACCAGAAGCAAAACTCTGCAAGTCATCCATTGTGTATTGTATGACTTTGCTAAGATGGCTTGCAGCAAGATATTTATGTTTAATAAGCATCTCAAACAAAGCATGAATTCTTTCAAGTAGCTTTGCACGCTCAGTGTCATCAGACACCGGCCAACTATCAATAACAGGATATATAACAGTCCCCTGGTTACCATCACATTCTTTACACTGGATGCTTCCCATTTTGTCACACTCATTGCCTTCAACAGCACAGCAATTATAACTATCGCCCAAATTTTCCTTCTCAGGTGAAGAATCCCACGCATCTTTAAAGCAATCATCACAGTCCTCATTACGATTCCCAGAGTAAAAATCCTCACCAATCTCAGAATCTCGGGACTTCGATTCCTTCCGCCCAATCATTTTAACAGCTGCTAAAATATCCAACGGCTTCCAAGAACAATTAAGAATCATATCAATCCACTCATTATCAACACTCTGAGGCAAAACTGACTGCATCTTAGGCAACAAATTCCCCATATGCTCCTGCACAACATGATGCATATGTGACTCTGAATCAGCAAACTTCTCACTACACTTACAACATACCCAAAACCTCCAGCTCTTATTCTCTTCCGCAAACCCCAACACCTCCCCTAAAACCTCACTCGCGAAACCATCCTTCAACGAACCGAAATGCTCCTTAACATCACTAACCCTAACTTTAAGCAACTCCCTCTTCATCTCCCCACTCATCGAATTCCAATACGACCTAACAAAATCCCTCCTCTCTTCCTTGGACCCATTCTTCCTCACATTACTCCCAAACTTCCTCCTCTCCCTTTCCCTCTTCTCACTCCCACCCGAAACCGAATCCACACCCCTCTCCCCATCATTACTCTGCAGCAACTGACCATTCTCAGACTTCTGTTGCATCAACCTAGCAGCAGCAACCCTAACCTCAATCTCTTTGCGCCTCTCTTCAGGTGTTTTGGTGGCCTTTTTAATCTCATTGGGTCTCCTAGCTTGAACTAACTTAACCTCCATAGGATCCTCAGTGACTCTCCTAATAGGAATCAACCTAAACTTCTCCTCACCAGTCCCTAAGTTCTTCATCCAAGTCGAAATCGAAGCAATGTTCGATTTCTGTATCAAGCTCCTAAGCTCACTCTGCACGTGACCAATCCGTGCTTCCGGAGTAGAAATCTTCTGCTGGCTCTCATCCTGCAAGCTCTCTTTGGCGGGATCTATAGGGTTCTCTATAGCTAATGCCCTCTCGCACTCTTGAACTACCTCCTCGTATTCCTTGCCTTCGTTGGCCGCTTCGTATAACAGATTCGCGTAGAAATGAGCGAATTCGACCGAATTCGGCGACAGCTCCACTGCTCTTCTCGCCGATTCGATTGCGTGCTTCAAATGCCGCTGCTTCGAGTTCAAATCGTCGATGATCGACGCAACCTTCACGCACACCGTGCCTTGCACGCGGTGAATCAGCGCCACGTGCGGCGAGCTCTCGTGGCGGGAACACAGCTCCTTCATCAGCCGCAGCGCTTTTGTATAATTCCCCCGCCGGAGAGCCGTCAGCGCCCGCTCGCACTCCACTTTGATCGCCGCGTAACTCGAACCACCACCACCGCCTCCGCCGCCGCCGACGACTCCTCCGTCCAGTTCCGACGGCTCCGTCTTGGCTTGAGCAGACGGCGCCGCATCGGAAACAAGAGCAGCCGGCTCGACTTCGGCTGCGGCCATAGCAGTATCAGCAGCAGCAGCCGACGACGGCGGCGTGGGCGGCGGCGGCGGTTGTTTCGACCGAGATGGAGTGTTTTTCTTTTTGTGCCCCATCAATTAATTAAATCGCTTTACGTTATTTACATGCATATAGATTTATAATTATAAAATTACAAGAAAAAAAAAAAAAGAAAAAGAAAACAAGACGAGACACGAGGTAAGCGAGGAGGAGGGGCACTTACTTGTAAATAGGAGGAAATGGTGAGGGCAAAGTGGGGATTGGAGACTTAAATGGTGACGGAGATGGATCGGCGGTGAAATCTAAGAAGAGACTGATAGAAGTTTAAAAGGGAGACTGACTGACGGAAAGTGTGACAGACTGAGCAAAAAAAGAATGAGAAAAAAGACACCTAGCCCATGGAAAAGGGTGAGGTTTGATAAGAGATGAAAACTTTGATTAATACTTGTATTTATATTTAATTACCTATTAATCCCCCAATAATTTTCTTTTATTTAATTTTGCTCATTAAGTTACTGATAGTGAATAGTCTTTGTCTGTAGCAGTCTAGGCAGGTTTTAATTTGTTTTTTTTGTAAAAAAACAAATATAATTAAAAAAGGTCTCATAATTGTAAATTGTAATTATGCGATAAAAGGCATGTAATCAAAGTTAATGCAATAGAAAAATCAATTTGGCTTTTACTGGTGTAATGATACAAGATACACCCATCATTAATCTTTTTCCATTTAATAAGATCAAGGGGGATGAATATATACAAATGTTTTTGCAAATTGATTTGTTTATGTAAATCAACATGTGTTGAAATTTCATTGAAGTCTTAATTTCGATGATTAATTGATTTTATATAAGTTTAGATGAGATTAAATTACATGTAGGTGTCATACCAAAACACACGGGATCTTGAATAATGGTTGGATGTATCCTTGCAACTGTGAAGGAAAGAGCTATGTCATTATATTCCGATTCAGAGAGAGAAACTATAAAAGCTTCAGGTGCAATAAATTAAACGTTTTTTAATTGTGATTTAAGTCGAATATTTAGAACCAACAATTCTGTAACTTCTACGGCAGTGCTTGATTGGAGAAATGAGATTTTCCCACCTACCGAACACCACAACCTGGTCTCAATATGTGTTATCTAATTTTTTATAAAAGAGTCAATTCTATTCTTGGTCAAGGGAATGATTGTGACTATGTGTATGAGAGTTTTGTCAATTTTACATGTTTCATCATTCATGACATCTTATGACCAACCAGGGGTTGAAAATTGCCAATGTTTAGCATGCATGCATGCATGCATTTTCAAAAAGCATGGCATGGCACACCAACAACAATGCAACAACCACTTGTCAACCTTAGAATTCAAGAAAATCATAGCATCTGTTCAAGTAACTTCTCTACAAAATACTGCAATGAAAACTGGTGTGAGCAAAGTTGTGGCACCTAGCTTTGAAGAATATCTGTCATGTGCATGTGTTTTCAATTCTCTCACCAAACACTCACAATTGTCATAGCTCTTTAAATATCTGTGTTATCTAATGTGGCCTATCACAATTTGCGATTATGTATCAGGCAGATCCAATTTCATAGAAGGGCGAGGAGCAGTTGTCAATTGCCATGGACATCAAAGATTTCAAGATATAGAGGTTAAAAAACACGGCCGGCTATGAAGAAAAACTAACACCATTAAAAATCTAGCATCAGCATTTCATTTACATCTCTTTAATTCAATTCGGAGATAGATGGACATAAATACATACCAATGCAACAAAGATTAGAACAGAACACCTTTCACGACAAAATTGTGTTCATCCGACAGCGGCAGAACCAGGCCACAATCAATCTCAACTATAGTAAATGCATGCGCTCCACATATGATTGGAGCAACCATCGATTGAGAGCCTCCCCACACCCTACAAAACAACCCGAATTGCCATTTTCAGTGAAGAAAGGGAAGCTAAAAATATGAAGCAGTTCCTGCACTGCTTGTCTAACAAGAGAGGATCCTGTCACCCTGCTACGCCGGCCCCAACCAGTCACTATATCTATACGACTAGGAGTAACCCCTGACATCAGCATGTTCTTGCGAAACCAGGCTAGCGTCCTAGAGAGCGCTATCACAGCAGTACCATCTGACATGACGTGCAGGTTTATAAGCCAATAACATGAGCTTTTCTCTTTAACAGCATCAGGATAAACATTCTTCTGTGCCGCAACCTCCCAAACTGAGCCTGCTTCTTCCTTCAGCCCTGACTTGTGAAGAAAATCCACCACTGCATCAACAAGTCCCCTCTTGCTCTCTCTATCCTCACTGTGCATCATATCCAGGAACTTGCTAACATGATCTCGCACATTTTGACCATCAGGTCCTGCTGCAGGCATGGAGAGTAGGAACATATGTGCAGGGTGGGCAGAGACCGCCATAAGCTCACAACAGAACCCCATTTCATATGGTGATCGTGCTTCTGTACAACAACTTAGGAGCAAAGTGTAAGTTTGCAAAGAAGGCTGTAGACCCAAATTCAACATCCCGTGCAATAAGTTATAAGCATCTGAGAGCCGGTGCACCCTAAGGAACGCACTAAGCAGGGAATTGCAAGTGGGCACATTAGGACGCAAACCTGCATGAAGCATGGCCTGATACCACTCCCAAGCTTTCTTAACGTTACCAGCCTTTCCCCACAAATCAACTAAAAGGCCATAAACTGGTTCATCAGGCACCCAGTTTTTCCTTTTCATCTCAGCAAAAACTGCTTCTGCCTCGTCAAGACATCCACAATGTCCAAGAACCTCCATCACTATGCTGTAAGTCACTTTGTCTGGTTCAAATCCTGCATTTTGCATGTCCCGGTAAAGCTTTAATGCACACTCATAATTCCTAGCCTTGGCTTGCAAAGCAATCATGATATTGTAGGTCACTAAATTGGGAACACAACCCTGATCAACCATCTCAGAGAAAAGTTTGTGGGCAGCAGATAAATGGCCGGCTTTTCCAAGGCAGTTGATTATAACACTGTAAGTGAATGTATCGGGAGAAAGGCCAGCTGCTTGCATTTTCTTATACATGTCCATGGCAACATCAAGAAACCCAGCTTTTGCATGAATGTCAATGAGTGTACAGTAGGTGACACGATCAGGTTTGCAACCTGCTGCTTGCATTTGGTTAAACACAGCCAAAGCTTTGTTCAGGTAGTTTGCACGTCCATAACTGTGGATAAGGCGGTTATATGTCACAACATTTGGCTGGCATCCATCAATTACCATCTGCCTAAGTAAGTTGTTTATAGCACCAAACTGCTTAGCACGGCCAAGGATACCCACCATGGTTGTATAAGTATGTTCATCATGTTTGAAACCAGCCTGCTCTTTCAACCAATAGAAAAAGCTGAGAGCAACTGTATGATCTTGAACCTGCTTTAGAACTTGGTTTGCTTGATATGCATCCAGAGTATAATTGATATTTCCAAGAGCCTTTTCTGCTGCAGGGCCCCACCTCATCTGTCGTAATATGCAAGAAACACTCTCCACAACGTTCCCAGAGTTTGCAAACTGCCTGGGCCTTGGAACGATTACCACCGGCATTCTCATGTCTTTTGAAGGTCTGCTAAAACCTTCAGATACAACGGACTCCACAACCTTGGCTTCTGTAGTCCTCACATTGGAATTAAAATCAGATGTTAAGCGATTCGAACAAGCCTTGGGTCTTTGTGGTATGGTCCTTCTATCATAAGTATCTGAAGATACGCCATGAGTTTCAAGTTGATTCCCAGTTGCAGCATTTGAAACCCGCTTGAAACTCTTTGTGACATTTAATTTATCACCCTTATCCTTTGCACCGCGATTATAATTTGAAGGATTTGACCCTGCTGTTGTTTCGGCATAAGATTTTGGGTGAACTTTTGAATAGGTTTCTCTTCTGCTGGTCTTTGCATTTGTTGGTTTTACTCTTGAAATAGGCCCAGTTGCTTCAATTACACAGTTTTTAGGGGTGTTTGCTATTCCACTCCCCTCTAATATGGGAATCTTATAATTTACCAAATCAGACAAATAACTCACGGCTGCAATACCGACCTTGACAAACTGGTCAGAAATAGGAGGTGAGGTGAGCATGTCTTTTGGACTAGCATCAACATCACTAGCATAATTGACGCAATCGGATCTTCCTAAAGAACCAGGGGCAGATACTCTCTCAGCTTGGTGAGAACCCACTACTTTTACTGTATCCCCTGTAATCACAGCACCTAATCTGGCTGAGGTAGACTGGATTTGCGCATTATGCTGCCTTCGTGAAACACAAGATTCATCCTCACAGCATGTACATGAGCTTCCATCTGATGCACTACATCGTGAACCATTAAGAAAAAATGACCGAGCAGTGCTTGAAAGGTTGGTGAGCTGCTTTGCTCTCAACATAGTCTGCAAACACCATTGGAAGTTAACATCACACAGATAAAAATAAAAACATTCATGATACCTCACTAACAAAAATAAACCATCCATTATCAAATCAAATCTCGAGTAAGAGAATGAGCTTGTCTGTTACGTCATGAATACAAGGCCATCGTCCTAAACTCTATTAAGGGATCATATACCCTGTCCTTGTCACGAACTACCGTAGCAATTATGTTCTATCCAATAAATGAACAGTACAGTTAAAAGTCATTAGACCATTGACACATTGCGCAATTTCCAATCAATACAGCAGTTGCTAAAAAAAAAAAAAAAACACCAGAATAAGCACCCAGAAGATTTGTTTTATAGTTAAATGCCAGGATCAATAAGTTTCCGGAGCTAAACATTAACTATATAAGATACACAAAGTGCTTGCAGCAGAAAAGGATCACTAATTACAACGAATTAAGAAAAATCCAATATCCACTGTCTGTTCTTACATAATAGTAAGAAATAAGGTTAACAACTTGCCGTTATTTGGAAACATCCAGGGAGACAAGGACCAGACCAATCACTAGGAATTACATGATAAAGTTTTTATGATTTTGTCATTTCTTGTTCACATGTCAGTTTTTGTTTGAATTTTGACATTGATGTATCAACTATAAAGTATAAACTGAAACATTTGCTCACTATTCAATGACTATGAAAGCCCCATATAAAGAATGCAAAAACTTAAGGGTGCAAACACAATATTGTGCCAAATCAAATAGAAATGCACCAAGCAGAGGCTGATTTGTCTCTATTCTGCATCAAGCATAAATTGATGAATACTCTATATTGTACAGGGCAAATACTTAAATTCTTATGGCACCTACAATCAATTAAATTATGTAACGAAAATAAGTAAGCGAATAAACTATATAGAATCCTTTTAACAGGCCTTTGCGACTCTACCATACCAATACCAGGGCATATGGGTGAAACAATTCGAATCAGTTTGATTGCACCTCTATAAACCTGGTTAAGAATCTCATGCCATATAGAGGAATTGTATGAGAGAACAGCCAAGAAAACCCAACAGAAGCTGTAAGGAACCATCAGCTACTAAGGGAATTATACCAGAAGTACCAGATGATGGGAATATAGCATGTAACCTCTGGAGATTAAATGATGATTGCAATTCCTTCTCACTCCCCAACCAATCAAGAACTTCCAATCATTCACAAAGGAAAAAGAATTGAAGGATCCTTCCGTTCTCAGGTAGGCATACTTACCCAACCAACCTTTTGAAATTGCAAACAAGAGTTTATATGAATCTCTATACAAATCCAAATAGACATTCACTGTCTTGACACTTTAACTTCTAAGTAGCTAATGTCCATCGGTGTGGACCATGGAATTTTTTGACAAAGAGCACAAATGAGTGTCTTGAATCTATATCAGTGCCAGATGAAGAGTGTGAAGAAAAAAGGTGATGAGACCTCCACAAAAACTTTGAAGAATAAGAGAATAACTAAAACACCAATCATTCCATTCTAGAAAGCTTAACGTCTCATAAAAGAGACCTCCCTCCATCTTTCTCTCTGATCAGCCTCTCATCCCTGTAACTAATAAAGTATCACCTCTCACCTTCTCCCTCTTGGTCACTTGGTCTCCCCATTGCCTTACAATTTTTTACAGCAAAATTCCCTTTTTTCACAGGCTAAAAGGCATGCAAGTCAGAGACTGGAAAAACTCTAAAGAGGATGCAGTAAACAGTAGAACCAGTACAGGTGGTAAGCTGGTGGCAGCGGAAATGAATAACAAATGTATTGAAGCTGCCAGTAGGTACATAAAAATCACAGCAAGGAGGAAAACGTTTTTGTTCAAACTTTCATTGGGATGACAGAGCAGAGCATGAAGTGAGTGAAATGGTGAATATAGCAGCTCTTTATTGGTGCTGGGAAGATAGCAGTTCATTGAAAACACAATCTTCTTATTTCCATGTCAAAAGTATAAAATGTATAACTTTTCCATTTCCTTTACCTTTTTCCATGCAGACAGTGTTAAGCTGCACAATAAACTAAGGGCACTTATTTTTCTACCCACCAAATTCAAAGAGTTATTTTAAATTTAACATTCAAGATGCTGCCCAGATGTTGAAAATTTTTTTTTTTTTTTAACAAACAGAAGCTAAAGATTTGTATTGGAATAAAAACAAAATGCACAAATGTGGTGAACCAGCTGTCCACAGCAAGGAAAAACAGTGTGAGACTGAGTTTTAACTAGGTGCGTGCGGCTAGAAACTGTGACTGGTTTATTTTTGGGATCCCCTTGTTGCTAGAAGCTGTGTCTGGTGTTTAATTTTTCGATCTCCTTTCGCGATTACATTGTTGTTTAAACCTTTTCAATCAACCTGAACCATCAAAACATTAATTGAATAGTCCAGACCACAATTTTTGCTTCTAAAAGCAAACCACAAAATTTTTAGTTTAAGTGCATAAAAAGTAATTCCAAACAGCCAGGAAAACCATATCCCCAACATCAAACACAGTTAATAACCCAATTAATATCCAAACCTTCAATAAATCATCAAAGTTCTCTCTTTTACACACAAAACATAAAAAAGAAAAAAGAAAATCACAACTCTAACCTTCAAAATACCATCTTTCTTCCACTTAATCTCTATTTTACACACAAAACACCAAAAAGATCACAACTTTAACCTTCAAAATACCATCTTTCATCCCCCTAATCTCTCTTTCTACACACAAAACATCAATAAGATCACAACTTTAACCTTCAAAGCACCTTCTTTCATCCATCTAATCTCTCTTCTACACACAAAACATCAATAAGATCACAACTTTAACCTTCAAAGCACCTTCTTTCATCCATCTAATCTCTCTTCTACACACAAAACATAAAAAAGATCACAACTTTAACCTTCAAGAAACCTTCTTCCATCCACCTAATCTCAAAAATACTCAAAAAGAAGCATCACATTCACCCCATATAGCAAACAACAAACAGAACCATCTTCTCAAATCACCAAAATTACACAACAAAAAAAATACCCACATGTCAAAGAACAAATAAATGGTACTAATAACATCACAAAACCAACAAAACAAAATTACCCCAACAACAATGACACCAAAAATACCACAAGAAAGAAGATCATGACATGAAAAGTACCTGAAACTAAGAAATAGTCTTCTGGGTCTGCTCAAGAAAAGGAAAAAAGAAAGTCTTAAGAGAGAGGCGGGAGGGAGGGAGGCGGCTCCCTGCTACCGTCAACTCGTTTATTTCCAAGCAAGTTGGGGTGACTCAAGGCTCTTCAGGTTTGGCTTTCATATTCAACTCATTCACAGCCGTTTTAGTTTCACTTATTTTTATTTTTTTCCCCTTTGCTTTTTAACCTACTTTTTCATGGTTTTTTTTTTTTTTTTTTTAACTAATTTTCATTAGGGGTGGCAATATGGGTCACAACACGACGGGTTGACACGAATTCGCGAAAAATAAATGGGTATGGGTTGGGGTTAAACGAATTCGTGTCGTAATCGTGTCGACCCGCTTAACCCGTTTATTAAACGAATCGAATTGGGTTTGTTTAAACGAATTGCGGGTTGACACGATTAAATTAGGGGTAAAATTATAATATTAAAAAAGTTTAAGGGTTACTATGTAATTATACACACATATATATATAATTATTACCACTAGCCACAAACTAAACCTAATCCATTCTATTCTATGATTTTTATCCGCCGCTCACTCGGCCATTCTACCATTCTGTGACTTGTAGACTTGTAGTCTACCATTCTACCCACACAGCCACACCCACACCACACGGTCCACAGCCACACCTGCAGCTCGACGGCAGTCGCGGCACACACCTGCAGCTCGACGGCAGTGGCGGCACACACCTGCAGCTCGACGGCAGTCGCGGCACACACCTGCAGCTCGACGGCAGCCGCGGCACACACCTGCAGCTCGACGGCAGTCGCGGCACACACCTGCAGCTCGACGGCAGCCGCGGCACACACCTGCAGCTCGACGGCAGCCGCTGCACACACCTGCAGCTCGACGGCAGTCGCGGCACACACCTGCAGCTCGACGGCAGCCGCTGCACACACCTGCAGCTCGACGGCAGTCGCGGCACACACCTGCAGCTCCTCCTCTCCTCCCACCACACCCGACGGCAGTGGCAGCGGCAGCTCTTCCCACACCTGACGGCAGCGGCAGCTCCTCCCCTTCTCCACGGCCGCACCACGCCCACACGGCAGTCGGTAGCTCATTCTTGCTCACGGTCGCACTTTTTCACAGTTCCACCATCAGATCTGGTCGGCCAGCTTTAGCCTTCAGGATTCAGGTGTTTTTCTCTTCCATTTTCTTGTGATATTGTTTATTAATTATGTTTAGTTAACTTGAATTAGTATTTCCATTTTCTTGTGATATTGTCTATTGATTATGTTTATTTAACTTGAATTAGTATTTCCATTTTTCTTGTGATATTTTCTGTACATAGTGTATTACTGTATTGTATATGTTTATTTAATTTTTTACTATTTTAACATTGTAAAATGTAAATATCTAATGTTGTTTTTTTTGTGATTTTTGTGTAGGTTGGAGGTCCCTTGGAATCAAAGGGGGAAGAATTTTAATTATAATATTTTGTGTTTGAAGAATGATAATGTTAAATAATTTTAATTTCTATGAATTTGTAATTTTGTATTGACTATTGAGTTGGAGTATGATTTTATTTTGTTATGGTTTTTAATTATGGATAATATGGAATGTTATGTAGTTGATTTAATATGGTGGTTTTTATGTGTTGAATTAGATGGTTAGTTGTGAATTATTTATTTTATTTGTGTTTAAAATATTATTAAAGTTAAACGAATTAAACGAATTAAACGGGTTAAACGAATTAAACGGGTTAAATGAGTTAAATGGGTTAAACGGGTTAAACGAATTAACGGGTTGACGAGTTAACGGGTTAACGGGTTTGGATCCTTTATGATTTCATTAATAAACGAATTAATCGTGTCGTGTCGTGTCATTCGTTTATAAACGAATTCGTGTCGAATCCAAAAATATCGACCCGCTTTATAAACGAATTCGTGTCGAATTGGTCGAATTCATAAACGAATCGAATCGAATCGAATCCAACCCGACACGCCAACCCGTTTTGCCACCCCTAATTTTCATAGTTGTCTTCTCTCTACTGTGATTCTCTTGACACGTGGCTTGATCTAGAGTCTCACACGTGACAGCCAGATGATTTTATTAGATTTTTGGGAAACTTCCATTAGACTACCCTGAGGTTTATCGAAATTACATAAAAATGACAACATTTAGATAATTTACACTAACCTCCCTTGAGATTCTAAAAACTCAACATAAACCTTTTGTCCTGCTAAACAATCATTAATCAACCCCTATTAAGTCAAAATTATCAAGGGTGAAATGATCAATACACACCTTATATATTTTTTAATTTAATTAAAAAATTAAAATATATTTTTTTTTCATTATAAAATAATAATATAATATTTAAACCTTAAAAAAATAGAAATAAAAAATCTTCAACCTCCCTATCAAAATCATCATCTCTATCATTTTCATCAAACCAACATCACTTAAATCAATCATCATCATCAAACCAAATATCACTCAAATAAAAA
Organism: Nephelium lappaceum; assembly: GCA_021234005.1. Lineage (NCBI taxonomy): Eukaryota > Viridiplantae > Streptophyta > Magnoliopsida > Sapindales > Sapindaceae > Nephelium > Nephelium lappaceum. Next base: position 16,241,264 of record CM038007.1, read on the forward strand.
AAAATTAAAGTTAATGAAATTAAAAAAAACAAAAAAACAAAAAAATTTGGTTACCATTGTCTCCATCGTCGAAGACTAGATCAAGTCTCCGAATATGGAGACTCGATCCCTATCGCTGGAAACTAGCGTGTCTCCAGCAATGGAGACCTGCTCCCATTGCTGGAAACTAGTGTGTCTCCAGCGATGGAGATGATTTCCATCACTGGAGGTCTCCAGTGATGGAGTTGTCTCCATCTCTGGAAGTCCAGTGATGAAGCATTGTTGGACTTTCAGGATGGAGACCGTCTTCATCGTCGAAGGTCTCCAACGATGGAGATCATCTCCATCACCGCAAACAAAGGCCAGGTCTCCATAAGAGACCAAGATATGGTCTCCCATAAAGGTTTTTATTTATTTTTTTAATTAAATTAAGAATATATATAATATTAATTTTAAATTTATAAAAAATAAAATATTGACTTTAAATTTGACATGAGGGGTATTTTAGTCTTTTTGTATTTTTGATCATTGATAGTGAGAATTTAACAGTGGTTAACTAACAGTATGAGAGGTTTATGTTGAATTTTTCGAAGCTCAGGGGACGTCGATGTAAGTTATCCAAATATCGTCATTTTTGTGAAATTTTGATAAACCTTGAGGGTGTTGTGCAATTTGCCCTAGATTTTTTTTTTTTTTCATTTTTTGCTTTTCACTTTGCTAAGAGAAGACTGATTTTCCGTTGTGATTCTCTACCGCCGGCTCCATCGAGTGGTACGGTATTCAACCGGAGGTGTTTGACTTCCCACCTCCAAATGAAGTCAACTCTTAGTTAAACAAATCTCAAACTAAAAAATAAATTGATTAACAATTTTTTTATTAATTTACTTGCAAATTCAAGAACCATGAAGTGAATTTTTATAAAATGTGGATGGACAAAATTATCACTGTGAATATAATAGATATCAATAGTAGTAATGATTGTAATTATAATTTATAAAGGAGCTCCTTATATTTTTAATAAAGGATAAATGGTCATCATCAATATTGAGGTTGATTCGGAAAATATTTTGTGTATTCATACTTTAAAATTATGACACATTAATTGAATCATGTTTTCTCTATCATTTTCGAATTAATTATAATAATTAGAAATTCTATATTATAATACTGAATTAAGCTAAATAATAATCTATTTAAAAGAAGAATTTCGATGATAGATAAAAATTATCTAAAATTGAAAATAATAATATACTCCAACGGGACTAGAAATGTGTGATACTATACTTTACATATAAAAATTTCAATTGATTTTTACATGCAAATTTTAAAATTATATTTCCTTTCTTGGCCGTGCAATGATTTACTTCTACGAATTGAACAAATCTCAGCGGCGCCCACGCGTTTCCCGTTTATTTATTCATTTATTTAAAAAAAAAAAAATCTTCATCAAAGGTCACGCATTGCCTACGGTGAAACATGATCCAACAGTTGTGAGTTGATGGTGAAACGGAACGGAGATCTCCTAGAGAATCTGCATACGTGGCAGATACCGACATGGACCCAGTGCAAGACAGATCCGTCTGCGCCATTTTGTGGATGTCAAGTGTTTGTGTTTCTTATTCGTCGAAAAAAAAAAAAAAAAACAAGTGTTTGTGTTTCTTGTCTTTCAAGCAAGATCTCTCTGCGGTCTACATTGAATTCCGTCACTGTTGTTAGTTTCAATGGTCATAGATAAGAGGGCAGCCTCTATATAACTGATACGTGTTTAGCGAGGTCGATAATTAGATTTTAGATATTTTGTATCCCTTTGAAAGCAGAAGAACATTTGATGATGTGTACCAATCCAATCAATTTCTACTCTTACCTGTACTATTAGTAGTTTGTGCCTCATAACGTTATATATGTTTCCTAGAAACAAATGATTACGTATTAAATTCGCAAATTTAAATTCTGATTTTAATTAATATAATCCATTTTTTAACTAAAATTTACTTTTGAAAGAACTGTCGTCATATAGAAAAATATGTTACAAATTTAAATTATTAGAAAATTTTTAAAGAATACTTTTGTTTATTGAAATATCTAAGTAGTCATTTGAATTTAAATTATTATTATACATAACAATAAAGATAATGCAAAATAATGAATAACTTATAAAAAAAGAAAGATAAAATAAGATATTCAAACTACTAGATAAATTTTGTTTGGATGAAGACATATCATGCATTCATATCAATAAAATTTTAAATTTAAATGGAGTATTATTTCCCCAAAATACTAAATTATAATACTTGAATTTATATATTACCATTGTTATTTCCTTAAAATTTTAAATTATAATAGTTGAATTTATATATTATTGTTAATTCCTTGATTACTTGTTGCTACTTTTCGGGAAAAAAATCATCATTAAATAGTTATACTTTCATATATTTTTTGTGAAATATCATTTAGAGCTACTCAAACCAAGAGATTATCCGACTTAGTTAATGCTCGTTGCCACTTAACCACATTGGGCAATAGTGTATTTTCTTATAATTAGTGACTCACTAGTCTTAATTGTTCAATCGAGTATTATCCCCCAAAAACCTACATTAGGATAGTTGAAGTTCTTTAATTACCTGTTATATAGTTAGTAACTCATAAATTTAGTTTAAAAAAAAATCCCATAAATCTTATTTTAAGTTTAAAAATCGAGGAAGATTTAAGAAAGAAATGTATGTATAAGTAAATTAGACTCAAATCTTGAACGATTTGATGAGATCCACCTTCGAAAGATGAAACAAAAACAGCTGGTCCACCGCAGTATCCGGGTCGTCACTTGTGGGCTTACGTGAAGCAACCACTTCGGACAAAGGTTGGGCTCTCTCGGGGAGGCCCAATCAAGTTGCAGATATCAAGCCTGCGAACTTATGGGCCCAAAAACCGAAAGCAGCAAGAAAATGATCAGGATGATGATGGTGACTGGTCTTAACATGAATATTTAAATATTAAACTGTTGTTGATTATAAGTCGTAACAAAATTTAGTTGAGTGGGGTTCACTTTGCCATTTTTTTTATAATTCATGAAAAAGAAACAGCAACCCCTAAGTATAGTTTATATACAACCTTTTCATTTTAATCAACTTGTATGATTGTGTCTACCATCAAGCCACCATTAGAGGCAATCAATTTCAATAACTATTTACACTAATATCCGTGACCTTTTTATACGCACGACAAAAAAAAAAAAAAACCATCAAGAGACCTACCGAAAACGAATTTTATACAGAGGTTTGTGACTAATCTTAAAACTATTCAAATAAATTAAACATCTAATCACATGATTAAGCTTGATTGGATTAATGGAATTATGAGAAGGAATCAGTGTCTCTAAGGATGAGAATGTGCTCCATTGTAGGCTAGTCACACTAGTGCACTTTTTGAAATGAGAAAAGGAGGAATTCATGTAAAGCTGTGAATATGTTGTGCTGCTTTATTGAAGAGGCGTGCTGGGGAGGTGAGCTGTGGGAGTAGTAAACACATGCTTTTTTGTAAACCCATCATCAAACATCATCATGTTGGTCACGTACCTCAACAGCATGGCATTTTTTTTTTTTTCAAAACTTTTTCTTTTATTGTTTGATCATCTTCTTCAACTATGGCCTACTATTCATGCCAGACTATAAAGTTAGCCTGCCTGAAGCACCCCCATCATTGCCCTTTGCTGGTGTCCAATTAGTTTAAGCTCAATCAGGTTATACTTTCACTATATGTACCCGTTTTGAGTACATGAATCCAATCAATCATGGCTTCTAAAAATACCCTTTTATTATTGTCAAGGATAACTTGAATAAGCCTTAATATAGAAGATTGGACAAAATTTAACTCTTTTCATAGTTAATTTGTCGGTATAATAATGTTATAGCCTTATCAGAGAGAATTAATTATGTTATATTTTTATATGTCCTATACAGAGACAAATCAATTATTGCTTTGATTTGAGGTGTGACGGGAGACTGCCAAAATTTACGGATGATCGAAGTAAAATTAATGTCACACCAGGTGAGAGCAGAGGCATTATGACTTATGAGGGCAGAGAGATTCTTACCGTCAACGCAATTACGACACCAGTACACCACCCAAACGTGACCTAATCATTAATATTAATTAGTACATTATTTGACTAAGTATTAATCCACGAAATGATTAAACATTTGCGTGTTTAATAGTTTATTTATCACTATACAAACATTTGAACTAACATTACTTAATTAATATGAATTAAGATTAAATATTCATATCTTTATCTAATATATTTAGACTCTTTTCATCTAAATGCATCATAAATCATAGAATGAAACTTAAATTTAAGACTTGAATATGTAATTATGAACCGACCAATATGGTCTCAATTAAAGTACCATCAAAAAATTTCATATCTTGTATTACGATGGAATGAAGTTCTAAATGAATATACAAGTATTTCATCAATCAAGCAGATATGTTGTTAACTTTTAAGTGAAGAATGTTTACATAGGGATGATAATACAACTATAAGGAGAGGGTTCCTAGTTTCGAAACTAAAGATATTTTGCCTCGCCTCTGCATGTATCAGATAATGAAACTGATCATTTGCTAGAAAGAGCTAGGTAGCTGCGGTCATGTCGTCACCATGACCATCACACCAACGCATGGAGATATAATGCAGAATCAATAAACTTTTTTATTAACTTCAATACATAAAGCATCTCATCCAATAATAAGAACAGCTGCTCTTCAGGCCCAGAAACTTGGAGATTTTTTTTTTTTTTTTTTAAAAAAAGTAACATTATTGTCTTAATATAATTATAAATGATTTCCTATAAAATATTCTCTGATAAAAGCATTTAAAAAAATGACGGTATATAAAATCGTAAAAATTATTATATTTAATCTTTATAAGATTCAATAAATTTCTACATTAAATCAGTATTTTATTATACTAAAGTTTGATTACCTTGTTGGTTAAATCAAGTAATCCATCAACAATAACTCCTGGATTATAAGAGTGATTATTGAAGAATGTTTAAGATAGAGGTGATTATTGAAAAACATACTAATGAATTATGATTAACGGGTAACATTATCTAATTAGTGAGATAGTTAAATCCTTATACTAAAGGAAAGGTTATCCTAGACAGACTATAATTTGATGCAACCAATCTCTTAATAATTGAATTCAACAAACTTATAGAGAGAAGGGGAACCAAAAGTGCCTTTTTTGGGTTTTTGAGGGATTTCACAGCAGAAGTGCCTGTGACTTGTGGGTAAAGTTTGTAAGGAAGAAGGATGACTTGCCCAAATCATCATGGTATTGGTAGCTTTTTAGTAAGAAAGAAGATGATGTTTCATAATTATGTTGACTTTGATTGTGGAATCTTGAATTTTCTCCGTTACGATCAAAGTCTATTATGATGTTATCAAATATTAATTGCTCGTAACTGCTTTTAGGACTCGAGCCCCTCCATTTTTTTTTAACTACTTCTCTACCTAATTTTCCATCAATGTTGGCTCTCTCCCCACTTCGAATTTCTATGGACCTTCCTAATCCACACTAAATTTCTTGGACATTCCTAATCCGCATTAAATTTACATGTATTTGAAAATTTTGTACAAGGGTATACTTTTTTAGGTCATTGGGGTTGATTTTTCTTCAACTGCAACCCCAAATGTCAAAAGCTTGAATACTTAAGAATGGGGCCATTTAATTTTCATCGAAACCTTCCTGAAGTGTGAAACCATGTTTACGCGGTGTTGAACAAATTGTGTAAGTTTCTTCATTAAAATAATCACCTCTTAAATACTAGTTCAACAAATATATCAAATAATTATGATAATAACCATGTAGCTTTGGGTTAATATATAGTTAAATTACAAATTGGTTCATTGGATTTCAACACGAAGACTAGTCAAAACTATGTTATAGCATCCGAAAACGTCATTAGTAAAGAAACTAAATCACTAGTTTTGTCTGTATACTATCTAGAATCATATGAACCTCAAATTTTATATTTGAAGACTTATACTACAATTCAAGCATATATAATAAATAGATGACGTTAAAAAAAATAAAATCTTTATTAAATTTATAAGAAAAAACATGTACCATTATTTGTATTAGAACAATTTTTAGAAAATATTTTACTGTCCCTAATAATTTTAAAATTAGATGTACAGTTATACTTAATTAAGGTCCGTGAATTCTTACGAACAGGTCAGACCAAATCATGGAATTTAAAAACAAAATCGGTTTGTTGGCTTGTACACACAGCACACCTAATATGAAGTCAAAACTATTACGGTAAACTACTTCAACAACTCGTGTCAAAAAGATCTCAGCCCTTCCCATCATTGTCCCCGTTAAAAAATGCAAAATCAACGGCTATGATTCTGTCCACCAGAGTTAGGTGGGTCCACAAATCATTGCATTTGCATTGGTCCCATATAAACAACAAAATTAGAATAAAATATTTTGTACATATTATGTAAATTTCGTTCAAAAGATATCCCAGTTTCAGAATGACCCATTTGACTTGGTATTACATAAGCTAAATATCTAAAGGGAACAAGATTGCTACCTAATTAATTATAACATCAAACCATCATTAAACAAATAAACAAAATTTATTATAAGAAAAATTTAGTTGAAGAATTGAACATTTCACCTAATCATCCCTCTTGAAGACTTGAAGGGTATTTGAGTAATTTCATAATCTCAGCTAGATTAATGTTCGATCAAGCTCACAGTCACCAATCACCAACTCTACGCAGATTAATTAAACAATTAAATCACGAATAATTAACTTTTAAAAAAATTGTTTTTAAAATAAAAGACTGAAAAGATGAGTTAGAATTTTCAAAATCCTCACTTTCCTCAAACTGACCCGCGTTTTCTCTCGTCCACTCCACCCGCCACCGCCAATCCTTCACCACCACCGCCACCGCCACCAACTACTGAAAACGCACCGTTTAACAGCTAGCAAGCAAGCAACCAGCAGTCGCGACAACGGTTTCATGGGGAACTGCAACGCGTGCGTGAGACCATCGGAGGACTCGACAAAAGCAGACTCCAGAACCCACCACCACCACAACCCGCGGCAGCGGAAGAAGAAAGCGAAGGAGCGGAAGCCGAATCCGTACTCGGGGAGCCTGAACGACCCGATTCATGGGGCGGCGCCGATCCGGGTGCTGAAAGACATCATCCCTCTAAGCCACCTCACGCGCATCACTGACAAGTACATACTGGGTCGGGAACTGGGTCGGGGCGAGTTCGGGATCACGTACCTCTGCACGGACCGGGAGACGAAGGAAGGACCTGGCATGCAAGTCGATATCGAAGCGGAAGCTGAGGACGGCGGTGGACATAGAGGACGTGAGACGTGAGGTGATGATAATGTCGACGCTGCCTGACCACCCCAACGTGATCAAGCTTAGAGCTACCTACGAGGACTCCGAGAATGTTCACTTGGTCATGGAGCTCTGCGAGGGTGGAGAGCTTTTCGATAGGATCGTCGCCAGAGGACACTACACCGAGAGAGCGGCTGCCGGGGTTGCAAGGACGATAATGGAGGTTGTGAGGATGTGTCATGAGAATGGTGTCATGCATAGAGACTTGAAGCCTGAGAACTTCTTGTTTGCTAACAAAAGGAGAGTTCTCCCCTCAAAGCTATTGATTTTGGCCTCTCTGTGTTTTTCAAGCCTGGTATGGTTTCATTTGGTTGGTGGAGTTTTGAGTTGTTAGTTTAGTTTTGGTTAGTTTGGAATTGAAAGTTAATGTTTTTCCTTCTTCATTTTAAAAATTTTGAATTTTGTTTCGGTTTGGAGTGTGTAAAATGTGTATGTTCTATGCTTGATTGCTTGGGAATTTGGTTAATTGATGAGTAGATCTTTGGTTAATTGTCTGACTTAGTTTTGAGTTTGTATTACAGGGGAGCGGTTTTCAGAGATTGTAGGGAGTCCGTACTATATGGCACCGGAGGTGTTGAAGCGGAATTATGGACCAGAGGTTGATGTATGGAGTGCTGGAGTGATTCTATACATTTTGCTATGTGGGGTTCCTCCATTTTGGGCAGGTATTGTATCGATTGGTGCTTATTTGTTGAGTTTCCGGTGATAATGCTGAGGAATTTTGATTGGACTGAAATGTGAAGTTGTGTTTGTTGCCTCGGTTGTGGCAGAGACTGAGCAGGGTGTTGCTCTTGCAATTTTGCGGGGGAATATTGATTTTAAGAGGGATCCATGGCCTCAGGTTTCTGAGAGTGCTAAGAGTCTTGTTCGGCAGATGTTGGAACAGGATACCAAAAAGCGGTTGACTGCTCAACAGGTGCTTGGTAAGGCATTTACAAATCTGTCTTGATGTTGAAATTTTTAAACTTAGTGCTGGATTCCAATTAATACACTTTTAAATAGTTGGCTTTCCATAATGGATGATATTGTCTGAATTGGTGTTGGACTACTTGTTCAAGAAATAAATAATGAACACATCTTTACAAGGTAGAATGACTAAGATATTTATCGAACTTAAATTTTTATTTTTTTCCTAGCTTGGAGATTGATAGCGGTGGTTTAGTGTACTGCTTAATTTGCGTGCTTTCTGAGTTGTCTTGGCCACTTCAACTTTATGAGCTTTGGCTCAATTTTGATGGAAAGCAGTTGAATTTTGCCATTCTCCATGCCTCATGGCATGTGTTAAGCCAATAAAGTGGAGTTGGAAGCTCCCTTGAGTCTACACTGGTTGAAAGCCGATATTATTACTTGTACATAATTTTGGTTCCACAAAATTAGGTGGTTACCACCTGTGCTTAGGACGTAACAAGAAGATTATATGCTGGTGGAAGACAAAGCTTTGTTTTTGTTACTCTCTCTATCTCTTTCCTCTACTTTCAGTTTCTTGTTTTTCAAATTGGAGTTATGTTTATTTTTATTTACTCTTTTTCTCAATGAGGATCTCTGATAATGATATGTGTGCTGATTTGATGTGCAACCTGACTGTGATTATCTTAACTGCTGCCTGGGGTCTATCACACTTTTTGTGACTTGTGTGAGTACATGTAGCTATTGAATGAGCAAATCTGTTGGACATCTAGGAGACATGATTTCTCTGGCAACATGAACAGCGAGGTTGAATTGCTTGTATTGATTTTGTATTTTCATTTCTTTTCTGCCAGAACACCCCTGGTTACAAAATGCAAAGAAAGCTCCTAATGTCCCATTAGGGGACATCGTGAGGACAAGGCTCAAGCAGTTCTCTGTGATGAACAGATTTAAAAAGAAGGCTCTACGCGTAAGATTGGTTTATGTGTAAATTTTCAGCTCAACTAATAAAGTCAATTGTAATGTTGTGCAAATCATCAATATCTGTTGGTGATTTGGCTTTGTTTCAATTAAATGCTACAGGTCATTGCAGAGCACTTATCTGTTGCCGAGGTAGAAATAATTAGAGATATGTTTACATTGATGGACACGGACAATGATGGGAAAATAACAGTACGAGGAATTGAAGGCAGGGCTTCGGAAGGTTGGTTCACAGCTGGGTGAACCAGAGATAAAAATGTTGATGGAAGTGGTACGTTATTATTGTACTCACTTAAGTTCAGACAAAGGCTAAAAGTTGCTTACTATTTGGTCACCAATCCAATGCTTTACTGCTACATTCGCATCTGCATGAGTTAAAATCATTCTGGATGCCATAGATATCAAGGAAAGTCTGTATTATAAATTATTTGCCACCATGGTGAAAATCGCAATATCGTTTTTGGTCATTCGCGTTAAATGTCCATCATCCTGTGTTCCCAGTCAATACCAAGAATCAAACTCCAGACATGATCACATTCCGCCCTGGAAGATGCTTCCAGCGCTTTAATTATTGCGATATAACGAGTTTGGCCTCTTATTTTTCTTTTTCCATTTTTGTTTGAGACGAAGTGAAAAGGCTTTACAGATTGATGATATGTGGTGTTCACATGCACTATTTACTGCCTATTATTTTTCATCCTGGGAAACTTTATTGATATTGCAATTATTATGTCTGCTTTTCAGTGTTTTACGTACTAAACTGTATAGTTCATTAGATAATAAATTTACAAAATCTTTTAATCCTCTTTCATTATTTGAAATAGGATTAGTAATTAAACATCTAATGGAAGCCTGGTCTGATACTTCTTGTAATATTACCTTGTTCTCTTTGTTTAGGCTGATGTTGATGGAAATGGAGTATTGGACTATGGAGAGTTTGTAGCTGTAACAATTCATTTACAGAAGATGGAGAATGATGAGCATTTCCGTAGAGCCTTTATGTTCTTCGATAAAGATGGAAGTGGCTATATTGAGTTAGATGAGCTCCGGGATGCCTTAGCTGATGAGTCAGGTGAAACTGATGCTGATGTACTGAATGACATAATGCGTGAAGTCGACACTGACAAGGTTTGACCCAAGCATGTTGAAAATTCAAAATATTTCGCCTCCTACTTCTGCGTCTTTGCTGCAATGTTCTTGTGCTTTCAATGTCTCCTCATATGCCTAATTTTGTGTGCATTTTTCCAGGACGGGTGTATTAGTTATGAAGAGTTTGTTGCCATGATGAAAGCTGGAACCGATTGGAGAAAGGCATCACGGCAGTATTCAAGGGAGAGATTCAAGAGCTTGAGCCTTAATCTAATGAAAGATGGCTCACTGCAGCTCCACGATGCAGCCACGGGTCAAGCTATTGCCGTCTAACTTAGATTGTTTTGCACTTTTCGCTTGTGCCCTTCTGTGTATTCCATTCCTTTTACATTGATACATTCTATTTGTGAAAGTATGCCATTTGGAGTGTTCCAAAAAAATGTGAGTCTTAGGTTCAGGAAATGAGTTGTGTGAGAGGCATAACAAAGATTTTTTCCTTTACAACCGTGGCTGCATGACAGAGAACTGCATATCGGCTAGACTTGTCACCCATCGGAGATCACAAAAGTTCGGTTCTTAAACTCATGCCCCGTATCATCATGTATATATACAGATATATATATCGTTGTTGATTGTTGATTCACTTATTTATTATTTTTCTTTTTTTATACTTTGTGCATAAACCAATTTAACAAAATTTTCAATATGTTTGTGATTTTCTTGCAAAGCTTTGATCTTTGAATTAGTTATAACTCATTGACTCATGAATCATGATATTGAATCTTGAAAGCAACGTATATCATGATAACCAAAAAAATTAGAATATATATTTTGTGCATGTTATGCAAATTTCGTTCAAAAGATATCCCAGTTTCAGGTTTCTCTCAAAAAAAGAAAAGAAAAAACTTGAAGACCAAGTCCAATAATGCAAGCCCATCAAAATCCACAATCAATGGGTCCGGCCCATTTTCCATCTAGTAGTTTTGAGCACGTAGTGTTTATGGGGACCCACTTTTTTCCTTCGTTTCCTCTCCTTCCAACACGTCGTCGTCTTGCTTTATTAAGCTCCATATTAACCGTCAGATCCTCACCTCCAGCTCGTTTACGTTACTCATCCAACGGTCACCATTCCCGCCCCCGCACTCTTCCCTCTCCCCGGCCACCAGCCACCACAACTACAACAACCGCAACATTAAAAAACGAAAACAAACAGACCCAAAAAAAAAAAAAAAACCATTTGTCGAAAGCTAAAAATGGGTGTGGATTACTATAACATACTGAAAGTGAATCGAAACGCGAACGAGGAGGACCTGAAGAAGGCGTACAAGAGGCTGGCCATGATATGGCACCCGGACAAGAACCCGTCGTACCGGCGGAGCGAGGCGGAGGCGAAGTTCAAGCAGATCTCCGAGGCCTACGACGTCCTCAGCGACCCGCAGAAGCGCCAGATCTACGACTTATACGGCGAGGAGGCTCTCAAGACCGGCCAGGTCCCGCCTCCGCCTTTCTCCGCCTCCACGTCATCGGCGCGTGGCCAGCCGCATTACTACCAGCGCCAGCACCCGAACCCGTCGTTCCGGTTCAACCCGAGGGACGCGGAGGATATCTACGAGGAGTTATTTGGATCTGAGAACGGTGGTGCTGGTGGTGGTGGGAGTAGTACTAGTGGTGGCCAAAGAGGGAATTATAGACATAGGGAGGGGTCTTTTAGGAATTGGGATACAAGTAGCGGGACTGAGCTGAAGAAAGCTGTGCCTGTGGAGAATTTCCTACCTTGTAGCTTGGAGGAGCTCTATAAAGGAGCTAAGAAGAAGATGAAGATTTCGCGAAATGTCTACGACTCTTCTGGGTATGCTGTTTGTTTCATTCATTTTATAATCATGCATACAGTCTTGAGTAGAAGAAGCTTTCAACGGTCTTTGTGATTGGATGCTACGTGTTGATCCTGTTATATAGCATTTGGATTATCCTACTAGAGACTTATGTAGTATTTGGATTTGTTTTTGTAGGCTATATGAATGTAATTACTAGGGTTCTTATTGTGAGGAAATTGGTGGGGGCATTTTACTAAAGATGGAATTTTTGAGAGTTTGCTTGAGATTAAGAGATTTGATTTGTGGCTAAATTTGGAGAAGTGCACTAGTTTTGTAATAGTGGATGAGTGAGTGAGAAATCTTCTACCAAGATACCCACTTTCTTGGCACAATACTGCAGGTTATTGATTATCTCTAGGCCCTAGGAAGTGATAACGAGGAAGGTAAGTAGAAGGAGAATGCAAGAGGGTAAAAGAAGAGATGATGAGAAGAACCAAGCATAATGTCTATGAGTTGTTCTCGTAAACTTTGTTTTTTAGCAATATTGAGGTTGATCAGAACGGTTCAACCATTTTAAGTACCATGCAACACCCTTACTCGGTTTTTTTTCTCTCTCCTTTTCTAGGTTGGCCTAGATTGTGTGTTGGGTTTATCGTTTGCCTTGGGTTGCATCTGCATGTTTCAGCCTGGACTAGGTTGGATCTATGATTTCTCAGTCCCAGCTCCAAAGTTCATCTCGTTTCAAACAATATTATAATAAAAGGTCAAGCAACCACTTTCATACTGTCACATGAAACCATGACTTTGTTTCTTTGTTGAGCCATGGAATGTAGGGTTGCTTTGTTCCTTGCCGAAAGATTTATCAGCTGATTTTTTAAGGCATAGTTAGACTTGGTGTTGCCACCTGTGTTAGTGAATCAATGAAATGTCTTTACTGGATTTATACAACCATGTATTTGCTGCCAAAAGTTTAGATGCTGATGATGTTTATGTTGGGGTAATTTATGATTGAATTTTCTACAATTTTACTTAATACTAATGCACTCTCTGGCTTTTAGACTTAAACAATATGGTTGTGCTAGAAGATGTTGCCATTGGAATCATGATGGAATTGCTCTACTTGTAATAAGAAGCAGTATAATTGATTAAGAACTCAATGCTACTTATTCCTGTAAGGTGATTAGGAAAAGGAAGCTTTGTCATGTTGAATTCTTTTATTAGTTATAAGGTTTTTTATCATTTTCAATTTTATTGCTGTGGAAATAATTGTATGGCAAAAATCTGGAATCAAAGTTATTAGTTTTAATTTTAAATTTAATATCATTTGTTATTCTTTCTAGTTATGCTTTTCCTGTTGTGATTTTAGCTTAAATGACAAATTTTTTCAATGGTTATAGTTGGTTAAATCAATCTTGCTTTCTTTACCATAAAAAGTGCAAAATTGCTATGAGTAATTGTGGTGGCTTTCATGTTTTGAGGTAAACGTATAGAAGATTAAGAATATTAGTTAGCTTTATATATATATATATATAATCTCATTGGATTATTCTCTGAGTTTGTTTCTGCAGCCTATTGGGCCTTACATTTTATTAGCATAGAAGTATTTGCTTTCCCTTTGTATAGGTTTTAAAATAATGTACGTTACTGTCGGCAACTTAAAAAATTTTAAATCTTCTTAAACCTGTGATGTAGATTACGAGAAATATTGCAAAAATGATGCACGCTTTTGGATGCTGTGTATCAACGGCCTTATTTAATGACTTTGACTAAATATATGAGCAATTCTTTTGCAGTAAGCTAAGGCCTGTGGAGGAGATACTGACCATTGAGATAAAACCTGGTTGGAAGAAGGGCACTAAAATAACATTTCCTGAGAAGGGTAACCAGGAGCTTGGGTTTTTGCCTGCGGATCTTATCTTCATCATAGATGAAAAACCTCATGTTCTGTATAAAAGAGATGGGAATGATCTAGTAGTAAACCAGGAGATAACACTGCTGGAGGCCCTCACAGGCAAGACCCTTGACCTGACGACTCTTGATGGAAGGAATATTATGATCCCACTGACAGATATTGTCAAACCTGGTGCTGAGGTGGTTGTGCCAAATGAAGGAATGCCAATCTCTAAAGAACCTGGGAGAAAGGGTAATTTGAGAATTAAAATCGATGTCAAGTATCCTTCAAGGCTCACATCTGAACAGAAATCTGAGCTGAGAAGGGTTTTGGGAGGAGTTTCTTGACGATCATTCGAGTCAAACATAGGTTTACTACTAATCAACACTAATAGATGTTACGGGTTTTTTTTTTTTTTTTTGTAAATAGTGTGTATGCTGTTGTAGAATGTGAATACAAGGCAGCTTTTGTTGGTGGATATGGAGAGATCGGGTGTAGCTACAGGCTGGGTTTCTGTTTAACAGGAAGGATTAGGTAGGTAATTTCTATCTGAGCTTCTGTCATTTTTTCCTTACAATTCTTTTGCGTGTGATTTGGGTGCTATATATAGCTATAGGGAATGATGGCTACCTGGACTCAAAACATATAGTGGAGTAACCTGGTCACATTTTTCCATGAAGTATATGATATTGAATTTATTGGTTTTCAAAAGATTCCTTCTCTTAATTTGCTTCATTAGAAGCACCATAAATATCTTCTCTGCTTGCACAGGTTTCCAAACAGCTTATTAAGATAAAGATATCTCTCCATGCTATTGAAGTGGTAGGATATTGCGTGGAAATGTTTCTGTTGTTTTCTTCTTTGAATACTTACTCTCATTTTGGTCATTTTAAAAGGTGAAAATTATAGATTTCTGGGTTGTCTAATTTCCAGATGCTAGAGCAGGGGAACAGAAATCCTATATGTTGGGTGGTCATTAGAAAAGTGTGGAGTCTGTAAATCAGTTTGGTAACTTAGACTTGGAAGCTCACATTTGGTATGTATGTCCTTTGAGTCGTGACCCTTGTGAGAGTAGCAGGATAGTACTGCTCTGAGCACTGGCCACCCAAAATAATAAATAAATTATACAATTATACTTCGCTGGATAGGCTGGCCGATAACTTTTAGGTAAAATTATAGGTTAAAGGAGGGAGGATTTTGATCCTTTTGGAGGATGGGAGGGACCTGCAAATCTTATTGAAGACGTATTTTTATATAATTATGGTGACAAGTTTTAGTAGTCATTAACTGTTCATGATTATTCTGTTTGACACCAAATTTCAACCCAATACCAAGCGAAGAAAGGGAGGAAAATCGGGGTGAAATAAGGGTTGAAGTACTTTTACTGAGAGAGTGGTGGTTCTGGAAACCTGGATTCTTGTATGTAACGTGTGGTTTCCATTGTCCTGGGGGCACCTACGCCTCAATATTAACCTGCACCCAGGTTTTTGACTGCCCTTTCTGGGAATTGTAACAATTAGGTGGAGGATCCATACTGAATTCTTGGGCCAAGATTTGGGTCTACACCACATGGATCTCATATAAGATAGAGTGGAGTGGCAATATTGACACCCCTAAAATACTAAACATGCACCCCTTTTTGCATGTTCATTCCATTAATTTTGTTTTTTAAATATTAAAAATTTGTAGTCACACCCTACAAATTATTAATATATCTTTTTCTTCTTTCTAGTCTTTGCTACCATCATCACCATGCTTCCCATCAAAATTATCATTTAAAAAAAAAAAAAAAAAATTCATCAACAACACAAACTCACTAACACCACAAACTGTTTCATGTTTGTCGATCACCAATTGTGCATCGCTTCATCTTCTTCCATTGTAGTTGTCTTTGAGACACAAACCGGACAAACCTATTGGTTGCATTGACAGGTGAGAGTTTGCGGGGACATATTCCAATACAAATTCTAAATGGCTATGGGCTCAGGCAAACATGAGCATATTCTGCGGAGACCTTGCTATTGGAACTGTACAAAGCATATTCTAAACTGTGATTGTTGCCCGCGAGTTGCAATGCAAATTCTTCAAATGCAACAGTTTTAGAATTAGCCATTGGAACAAATTCTTCAAACGCAAATGTTTATCAAGGCATATTCTGCAGAGACCTTGCAGCGGTGGGCCTGTTTGTTGTCACAAGCTGGGTTCAACCGCCCACTTCCGGTGAAATACGAAACACTTAGCTGCTAATTTTGCTTGAAAGTTTTGAAATTACAGTTTTTCGATAATGTTGTCAGGGGCAATATTGGGATTTTAAAAGTAATTATATTTTGGGGTGTACATGCAATTTTAGAGGGGTGGAAATATGACCGCTCTATACAGTGGATTCCCCTCTTATTATAGGGGCCCAACCCATGTAGATAAAGTCGGGCTTGTATTCAGATCCAATAAGCGCTTCTAAATAATCAATAAACACCGCTGGCTCTGGCTGCGTTAGAGAAACAGTATAAGAATATTCTCATCACTCTAAAAGTTGCACCAAATCTAATCCCCATCACAACATAAGTGGTCCTTTTTCTTTCTCTCCTGCCAATTCTTCTTGTTCTTTTGCATTTGATTTCTTCTTGTTCTCTCGTTTGTGCTTCTGGGTTCTTCTTCTTTCTTCATTTTTGTTTTTGAATTTGTAGCAGTGGAGTTGTTAAATTTTGGCTTTATATTGACCCTTGAAAACAAAGGGATTGCTAAACAGTAAACACAAACGACAAAAGGTCTAGCTTGAAAGGTGACATCGCCATGCAAGATTATTTGTTGCCTACTCTAATTCTACACATAAACAAACACAATTATCAATCCCAAACTCCTGAATGACTCAAAATTATACTTAAATCAAGATTCTTTATAAAAGCTGTGAGAGATAAAACAGAAACGGAAATTTGCACATCCCCACAGCCACTGCAACATTAAGTCTTTTAGATAAAGAAAAGCTGGTTTCTTTTGTCTTTGAGCTTTCATTGATTCCTTCTTAATCATATTTTATCACCAAAATATCAATCATCTCCAAGTCACCAAATTTAATCTACTTTAAGCCATTATTTATCAGGCAGCTAAAACGAAAAAGGGAATCAGATTGATATTTTTTGTCAAATTACATACAATCCCAGTACATATATTGTGAATTATATCTAATGATAATAAAATTTTTTCCCCATCAATTAATTCTATGACTTCTTATCATTTTTTTTTTTTTTGACAATGATTCTTATCATATTCAGGTCTTATCTTTTTATTTTTTTTGCTTTCCTTTTCTTTTGATGTTTGCTTTCTTGTACTGTTTGAAAGACACGTACAAAAGTGATGTGTGGATAAAGCATTTTGGCCCTTTATGTAATATCAAGAAAGCAACCACATCCAATTAGGCTTTCTAAATTTCTCTTTCAGCTTGCTTTTTAAGGATTCTGGTCACTTTACCTTTTTTTTTATTTGAAGTAAAAGAAAAGATTAACAGATAAGTACTATGAAAGTGGGAAAAAAAATATTGAAAGCATGCAAGAGGGTCCAATTTTTTTGTGTACATATCAGAAATCCACTTGCTGCCCACCTTGAATCCACCAAATGTCCTACCAAACGATTGCTGCTTTTGTTTTGTGTCTATCATAGGTCATTTCTTTATTGATTGCTGACTAATCCCTAAAGTTGACAATTTTTATTTTTATTTTTATTTTTTTTATAATTATGTTTTAAAAAATTTAAAGATGCTGTCTTGGTTAGAAGTATTATATATTTAAGAAGATTACAACAACAAAATCATATGATTGATTTATGATCTTATAACATACGATTAAATTATTTGATAGCGGGCCAGCTGGAAGGTTTTCATGGTAGCACGTAATTATAAATCATTTATATGGGAGAATGTATGATTAATTGCATGCTAAGAGACAACTTTATGCACATTACACATGATTAGATTATTTCACTCTGACAGATCATTCAAGTTAATAAGTTTAAGAAATGGATTATCATATCTATTAGTACTGTAAACTTTATTAGTATTATAAATATTTTATTAGATAAATCAAATCCAGAGAGCTTCATATAAGTGATTAAGATTACTAATTATAAGAGATCTTGCAAATTGAATAAATTGATAAATATTTACGAAATCAATGCATTGTATTTTGTTCCCTTAAATGCCAGCTGGGGGTGATGATGGTTTGAACCGCAACTATTATCAAACTAAATAAATATTTTATACTACCAAATCATATCGGTACAGATGTTCAACATATCGTAGATATACTTTTTAATATGAAAAAGATGTTTCTTTCAGTAGAATGATCAGTGGTGATGTCTTCAAAGTAAGAAAATCTACATTATTGTAAGGGAAACATGTGGTGGTGTTGGGTCGGCATTAATTTCTAGCTTTGGAAGAGTAGTAGATGGGGACCATATCTAGTCAGAATGTGTCATTCTTCGCCCGCTGTGGACATGGACTTTACCAGCGAAGCGACAATTTGCAGCCTAGAATCCCACCTTCATGATCCCTAAAATCAACGACAATGTATAGTAGTGCAACTCAATTGTTGTCTACTCTTATAGTAACTTTAACCATCTTCATTTAATATAACTGTCTGAAAAAATTGATATAAATGAACGGATAATAAAAGGCACTGAATTAGGATTCAAAAGTCAAGGGCCCCATAAAGCCTAAATTTGATCATATAAACTATGCTAAACTACTTTGAATTTAATCGATTTACCTAGTTCATGATACACGATCACTCCCCTTTATCCCATGAATGCCCATACCCTGAATCAAATTCATTCTTTTTTAATATATTCAAAATCTTCATGTGAAGTTAAATTGATATGAAAATGGAGTACTTTTAGTGTTGTTTGATTTACGGTTTAAGAATTATTTTAACGTGTGTATGAATTAAGAACCAAATGTGTTGAAGTGGATTGGTCCACGTTAGTTGGAGTTGGGAAGCAACGTCATTGAGCTGGCTTCTGCTCAATATTGTGCCCCTCATTTGGGTATACTAATGGATAGTCTTTCTCTACCACACAATTATGGGGATTTTGTTGCCGTTGATTGTTATTACTAATCACTGTATTGTTGAAAACATATCATATAGTTTTCATATGAAGATCCTTGCTAGGTCATCAAGATATGCATCGTGCATGTAAAGGCTTGGAGTACTAACTTGGAAAGGATGAAACTAATTTGGAACCGAGTGAAAAGGAAGACCACGGTCCACGGTTGGCTGGAGGAATAAGCGGAGTCAGGAATCAGACCTTGTGTTGTGTAAATTGTAATGATCACCAGATCTATCATGCAAAAGAGATAAAAGAGAAAGAAGTAAGAATGCAGTCTATCCATAATATTTTAAAACATCTAAAACCTAATGGGTTAATCCCATATTTACTAGAGGGTTACGCTAGTCAAAGTTATATTACTCAAATATTTGACATTATATTATTTGGATGTCCACAAAATATAAATAATTAGGCTAGTAGGATATAAATACAACATATATATATATAATTTTTAAAATGATATACAAATGCAACATATTTGTCTTGTAATTTTATTCATCTATTTGTTCTATTAGTTACCATCAAACTCAAAAGGCTAAACTGATAGAAAAATGTCCAATTTACAGAAAATAAATGCATGTTAAACACCCTCTAACGTATAACAATTAACAAATAATAGATACATGCTAACAGATGATGAATACATGCTAAATGTTCTTTACTATATAACATGTCTAACCAAAATTTTAGATAAATGAATACATGTTAAACGTCTCCTACCGAACTAACAGATGACGGACACATGACTTTAAGAGTCTGATAGCATGTTGGTTATCATCAAACTTAAAACTATGTTAATACATTCAACTTTATACAATTCAACGGTAAGTATAAGTAAATGAAAATATTATATGAAAATGGAATAATATATATTGGAATCATGAATTTAAGTCATCTTTAATAATAGAATAAGAATCTGAGGTTATAAGCATGTCATGGATATACCTAAAGATGAAATCTAAAAGGGGAAACTTCATTTTAGTCCCTAAGGATTTCGCGAAATATCAAAATTTTAAACATCTATTGAAAACAGCTCTTTTAATCCCTAACTTTTCCAAAACTCTTCAAAATTGTCCAAAATGTTAGTCAACTACCGGTCAAATTAAACAGAAAATTAAAAAGACTTAATTACCCCTTACAACTTATAATGACTGTTTTACCCCTAATAAAATCATAATATTACATATTATTTAACCAATCAAAAATTAACACGTGTACGTAAAATAATATACAATAATATGATTGTTTTTTTTTAAAAAAGATTGATTATTATTTTTTATTTAAATTAAACAATAATTAAAAAAAAATCAATTTAGGAAAAAAATTAAACTAATTATTAATCTCATTTCCTCTCTCTTTTCCCCCTCCTTCTTCTTCGTTCTTCTCCTTCGCTTCTATCTCCTCCATCAGCCACCATTTCCTCCGCCTCCGTCTCTTCTGGCCACCATCTCCTTCGCCTCCTCCTCCATCTCTTCTCCTTCTTCCGCGGAAATGGAGCCGATCTGGGTTCGATCGAACCCAGTTGAAGAACTGGGTTCATTCGAACCCAGATCAGATCTGGGTTCGTTCGAACCCAGATCGAAGCTAGATGAAGATCTGGGTTCGTTCGAACCCAGAACTGGGTTCGATTTGGGTTCGTTCGAACCCAGATCTGGGTTCGAACGAACCTAGATGAAGAATCCAGTTTTGATTTTTTATAACAGTTCATCAGTGCAAATGTGTCGAATTTTTTTTTATAACAGTTTTGATTTTTTTGTTCTTAATGTTGTTGTTGATGTTGTTGTTGTGGAAGATGATGATATTGATGATGCTGCGATGTTATTGATGATGTTGTAGTCTGTGGGGTTGTTGATGATGTTGATGAAGTGGGTTGTTGATGATGTTGGTAAATGGTTTGAATCTTGGTTGGTTTGTTGAAGATGGTAGAGATCCACCAGATTGGATCTCCACCGTCCATGGATCTCCATTTTTATTAATTTTTTTTTTCATTTGTTTTAGAAAATTAACTTTATTATATAATAAATTACCCTCTATAAAAAGACCATTTTACCCTTCTCATCTAAGCAATCCGTAACTGTTGACCGTTAATTGACCAATATTTTGGACAATTTTGAAGAATTTTGGAAAAGTTAGGGATTAAAAGAGTTGTTTTCAATAGATGTTTAAAATTTTGATATTTCGTGAAACCTTAGGGACTAAAATGAAGTTTCCCCAACCTAAAATGTTTTTTGAATCCTTCTATTAAAGCATGAAAAGGACTTGTTGATTTTTAAAATTACATTTTTGCCCGTCTTATCATGTACAATTTTTTTCTTTTTTTGGGAAACTTATTATCATTTACAAATTGAATGAACATAGACCAATATCTTTTTTATACAGTGAAGTTTTGAAGAAAAAAATAGAAATCGAGGACAAAAGTAAAAGCTTTACTACAAAATGACAACGATATATGCATATACCGCACATTACCAGTAGTAAGCCCCGTACTAAGTCACAACTTGTGAGTAAGTCAAAATCAAAACGAAAGCGACGTCGTATAGGATTGCAGGGGCAATTAATCGAACGGCGCAGATTGGGCAAAAACTTCAGCGGCATGTGATTTCGATTGATTAAGAGATAAAAGTAAGATGCGGTTACATCGCATAATTCTGGCTTTTTGAAAAAACAAAAAAGAACAGAGACTGAAGAGGTGTCATGATATTACGGCTTGGTACGGAGGATTGTACTTTTGTTAAGCGGTGCGGAGGAGACAAATCTCGTTGTGATTTTGATTCGCGTTTTTTGTTTTGTTTGTTTTTATATATCCAGCCAATCACACTTGTGCCACATGTGCTGTGGGCCCCCACTACTCTTTCTTTTTGTAGCTCTTTCGCTTGCTTGCTTGCATGCATGCATGCATGCACGCACATGCAACTCTCGGACCCACACACCCTTTTTTTCCTTTTTTAATTGATAAATTTAACAAAACGGCCGTCCGCTAGTAAATGGATCCACCAACCAGAAACGCCAATAATTGATTAGAATATTGATTATCATTCTTGCATATTTTTTTGTACAGTTATCATATTTTAACTGTGTTTTTATGGTGAAAAGAGATATTAAATTCAGATAAAACTATAACATCTTACATGTTTAAAGATAAGGGTGAGACTTAAAACACATTAATAAGAATTAAAACGATTAAATTTGATTAACTTAAGGTTATTTAATAATAATCTTTAGGTTAGTGGTAAAATTATTCAATAATTACTTTTATAACGATTATTATTGAAGATTTTGGTTTGGATAACCTTATAAAAATCAGTAAATTAACAAAATCTAATGATTGAAATTTGATGGAAGCCGAACCATTCTATTTATTTTTTTGTTATTTATTTTGATTAATGCCTATTGTATTTGTCATGTGGAAAAACATCAATTTTATTTACTTAATACAAGTTTAGTCAATATAATTTGACAATAATAGGTTTTTTCCTTTCTTTGGGTAAAAAAATAAGATAGATGGAGGAGATGTATGGGAAGCCTTGGGCTTGGGTTGCACACCTACCAAAAGAAATCAAGCAAAATCTTTCATTTCCTTGAAATCGAGGTTACTTGATACCCCATTTTCTATTAAACCCTAAAATATTTCTTCATTTTCCAATCACCACGCTTTTTTTAATGTTTTAACTTTAAATGATTTTATGCACACCTTAAATGGTTGAATTCTCACTAAATTATAAATCTACAAACAATATAAATGAAATAAAAAGATAAATTATTTATTACCTTTTAACTTGCTTTCACTATGAAAAAATATAATAGCATTAAAAGTATGTAGCAAGTCAGTATGATAGTTTTTAAGACTTGAATCCACGTGACACTTTTTATTTTACTTATCAACGTAGTTGATTCACTATTTTTTTAAGTTTTCAGTATAAAGTAAATTTTATATTATAAAGGGCCAAACATAATTACTTTCGTAAGATTATTTCATGTTGCTTATGATTCAAATTTGAAGTTCAAATTAAAGAAAAAATACAAATATTTGAACCAAATTAAATTCAAACTCATTTTAATTTACTCAAATAGTAGCAATTCCATTTGAGGTATATATGATACATACACTTAAAAAAATAAAATCAAACACGTTATTGTCTCGATATATATATTTTTTTATGTTTAAATAGGAGAAATCGTAAACATAACAAACTAATATACACATACGAATCAAAACAGGTCAAGGTGCAGGTATTTGGTGTAGAAAATGTAAGTTAGAAGTTGATATCGCATCTATGACTGGTAAGAATTGACCATAACTTTAGAATTGATCAAGTATTTGTTATTAATTAATGACATTTATTGCCCCAAGATTAATACAAATTAAAATAGGGTTTGATTAATTTCACCTATAAATTATAATTTTTAGGTTAACTTTAATAATTATTCTTATAATCAATTCAATAGTTATATTTTATGTGTAAGGTTAATGGTTCTATAAGTTGGTTAAGCTAATGTCCCAAATTGGATTAAAATAAAAAGAGCAATCGTTGTTGTTGTTTTTTTTTTTTTTTTTTGTTTATTTGAAACTAGCAATAGTTGTTGATGGCTGGTCACCAACGACAAGCCAGCACGATACGCGTCAACGAGACGTGAACAATTTTTGAAAATTGAAAGCGGCCGAATTATTATTTTATTTATATTTTCTTTAGTTTTATAATTGGACCCGGATATTTACGGGAACCTGTCTCTTGGAGTGGCAATAGCCAATACGAAGTGCCAATATCAGTAAAACCAGACATGTGTTGGTCATCAGATGCACTTCTGATTACGTGAACTTTGAACGTATTTAACGTAGGACAAAATCAAATCCATTACTATTACTATTACCATTGCCGAATTATAATTTATTTATTCTCTCAAATTTAGAATATTAATTTATACAATTTTTAATCTAATATGTTTCATATACAGTATATTTCATACGTGTATTATATATTATATGATACAAAAATTAAGTATGACTCAAATCATGTTAAATGCGTGAGGCTTATCTCAATTTAGAAAAGGATAGAGCCTCAACTCTAGCTGGCATCAAGAGACTATCAATGAGCAAGCAATCAAAACCAAGTGAGCCAAAAAAAAAAAACGAAAAAATTAGAGAGAAAAACGTAGACGGAAAACAAGGCAAAAACTAGGGAGAGCCAAAAATTGTCAGGGATGCCGACACCAATAAGGCAAAATTGGTGTCGGCATTGATAACTTCAAGAAAATGTAGATTATGCAATTCATTGATAAAATTATGTTATCCTCATAATACAACTTTTAGTTAATTAATTCCTCAAGTAAAAGGGAGTTGTATTGTACTTTGTTTAGGTATTATTTGACTATATTTTAATATAATGAAAGGTCTTTTTAAAAATGAAACTAATATAATTAAAATTTATCAATACTTGTGTTAATTTTTATTTCTTTTGCTCAATCTTTTTTTTTTTTTTTCAGTGAAATCAATGCAAGAGATGTCTTGATTAAATTGGGGTATTAAATTCATGCAAATATGAAATTGTTTTTTTTTTTTTTTCACAGTTTTCGTTGGTATCAACCTTTTTTTTTTTTTTTCCCTAATCAATTATCATAAATCACATCCATTATGTATTGATGGATCAATATATTCTCTATCCCCATAACAAATCTCATTCTAATCTTTGATTGTTGTGGCATTTACTAATTAGAAATCTAGAGAAGGAAAGAGAATTTAAAACCCAATTTGATAATTCCTATGGGGATGTATTTAATCTAGAGTTTACTAAGCTTTGATAATTTTTTATTTTTTACTTTTTAATGATGGATTTAGGCGGAAGTTACAAATTCTATAGATTCCATATTGATTTTATTATAATTATCTTTAGAAAATCCAATGAAATTTTAAGGAGAATGAGATACTTTTTTATAAACTTTATTCCTCATAAAAATCTCTTTAAATTCCATCAAAATCTACCACTTAAATAAAATATGTGAAGTTAATAAGTTTTTTAATACACTTGAATTTTATTAGATCTCATACCTATCTGAATTTAATACATCTAAATTTTATTGAGTTTTATACAAATTTGAATTGAATACGCTTAGATTTTAATGAATTCCATATAAATATGGATTGAATATACTTATATTTCAATGAAATCTATTCAAATCTGTATTGAATATACTCAAACTTAAAAATCCTTTAAATTATAATGAAATCTTAAATTGAATACACTCATTATATATATTTATTACATCATTCTCTTTTGCTTATTATTCTCTGCTGTTTTTTTCACTTATTGTCTTCTTCATATCCCCGATGAATTCAATAACATAACTTATAACAATAAACATAGTGCCTGCTTGATTTATTAATTGTTTTCTTTTTCAATATCGTTGTATGAATATACTTTAAAAATAAAAAAAATTGATTCTCTTCTCAATTCAATTTAGTTTTCTATGAAATATTTTATGTGTTAAAATCACAAGTTGATTTTGATGAAAACTGACAAATAATACACATATAAAAAAAAGGAAAAGAAATAATAAATTAATTGGTTGATTTTGTCGATTTAGGTTTACTATGTGTTTTAGGATTTCTTGAAGCAAAGAAGAGAAGAGAGAAGAGAAAATGAAAGGGGTGTTTGGCCGGTCAAGGGTATGACTTCAAGGTTAGGTGTGGATATATATATATATATATATATATAAATATAATATAAAATTTGGGTTAGGTTTAGTTCATAGGTCTAGAGATCCAAAATCGAATAAAAATCGAATATTGGTTAGTTTTAGATCCAAAACCGAACACCCTTTATTTTTGTTACATGAACCGAATTGAACACTTGAAATTCATTTCATGTCGCGGTCGTTTGGATCGGTTCGTGTTCAAATATCAATTATAAATGCATTACTGCAAAGCTTTCCTATCCTGGTATTTATTTTATGATCTTTGGTTTTATTTTTTCCACAAAGCAAAAAATCTGAGAGAAAAAATATATATGTATATTTTTAGTAATATGCGCAAAGATCCGTTAAGAGAAGAAATGTGGGTGCATGTGGGATTTATTATTCATAGCTTTGGTTGGTGTCCTCATCCTTGAAATTATTATTATTATTATTTTATCAAAATAAACTATAAAAAAGGGCCATGGTGACCATGGTTGTTGCAAAAGGGCTTGGTTTTTAAATTTATAACCAGTGCATAAATATATAAATTATATCAAAATGACCCACAAAGTACAATCCTCCTAGCACAAAATGCAATAAAGTGAACAACCATGGGTCGCGGAATGCTACATATAATTTCCTTTACTATATTAATACACTTCTTCATTTAATATATCCCATCTGTATAAATTGTACAATTTACTATAAATTTTATATTCAAAATTTATAACGTATACAGTATCATATAGTGAATAGAGAACTAAAAAAAGACATATAATGGACAAAGAAATCAACATCCGTAAAAGGTCAATAAGAAATTTGAAGTACAAGGCCATTACAAACAAGCACAAGAAGATTGAAGACTTTTTCATATGAAAGATCTATTCAAGTGTCGAGGAAGAGATTCACATACTAATCAAAAGTTTAATTCGAGCATTCGAGGACAAATTCTTTCAAGAGAGGATGAATTGATGCAGGTGATTTTGACCCACAAGGTCACAAAAGATAAGGAAATCAAGTTCGAAGGCCTAGTCCATTAGGCAATATTTGATGCATGAAAAATGAAGTGGGATTGGGATTTGTTTTTAGGATAATCCCAAAGAATCTATTATAGTTTGTAAAAATATTTATTTTACCACTATAATTTCATTTTTATCTAAAATCTCCTTTAATATTAAAAATTTAATAGAAAATGATCCATTTACCCCGTATAACTTTATAATTAATTTGTGACCATCTGATATATATTTATCATTTCACATCCCTTCAAAGATAATTTTGAGTGTTTTTGTTAACATCAGAAGGACTTTTAAATAAAAATAAAATCATATGTGGTAAAACTGACATTTTTACAAATTATAATGAGTTTTTTAGGATTATCCTTTTGTTTTTTTCTATCCTCCCATATCCCAGGATCACGTTTGGGTAATGGAAGGAAATTAATTTTTCATTCTGGAGCGTACCTCTATTCCTACTTAACTTGGAAAATGGAAACTCAAACTCAACCATAAATTTCTTATTTCCCAAGTTGACCAGTTTTTGCTTTTATTTATTTTTTATTTTTATATTCTTCCTCCCTCATCAAACAACCACAAACTATTTTCTCTCTTAACACAACTTTTCGTCTCTCTCTCATTTCTACCACACTCACCCACCACCACCACAAACCACTTTTCTTCTCTCTCATCTCCTCCTCCATCCAACGAAATAGCGACAACACAAATCATTTTCAATTTTTTTTTCATCTCATTTATGTGTGTGTGTGCATGTGTAGATATATCTATATACTGAGTTTGTTCTAGGTTCATCAACCCATAACCTGATGGTTATGGGTTTAATGAACCCAACCCAAAACTATTGTTTTAGGTTCATGGGTTCATCGATGAACTAGAACTCCCTTATTTATTTTTAAGTTTATGCTTTATGTTGATGGATGTTATTGTTGTTGATGTTGTTGATGATGTTATTGTTGTGAGAGATGATGATGTTGACGAACTGAATTGATGATATTAATGAATTGTATAGGCTGATGATGTTGAAAACAGTGGGATCTTGATGAACTGGGTTGTGTTTTTTTTTTTTTTTTTAGATTTTTAATAAAATTAATTTTATATAATTAAAAATTTGAATTAACTTTATTTAAATCCAATCAAAACCTACACAAAATATAATATGACATAATTTTAATTTAATTCTAAATTCTACCAAACATGAGACAGTAATTTTTCATCACAATCCAATTTTCATTCAAATCCAGCGTGTCAAACATATTCTTAAGGATAAGAATGCTTTGATTTTATTTAATTTATTATTTATAATTTTAGTTTGATTAGGATTTATATTTCATTTAGTATTAGTGTTTTATTTCATATATAATTTAGTAAATCCATGTCATTACAGTTAGGATTAGAAAAAGAAATAGTACAAATAACCCTTTTATTGAATTGGTATGGAGCCCTTCTCATGATACTTTGGGTCACGGGATAATTTTTAATGAAGGAGGGTCATTTTTGGAAATAGAAGTTTGTAACGGGTCTCGTTGGTTATTTTGTTACCATAGAGGGATATTGTGAACTGTTTTAACTCACTGGCATGCTTTGCCACCCACTACTCTTAGCGGTCCTTTTCTCCTCCTCTTCACAGATTTGGTGTTGGTGGGTTGTTCTCATTTTGGCCTAAAAGCTTTATTTGTGCTCGAAACTACTCAAGTGTTTCGTAACTGCGGTATTGATTGATTTCTCTTCGTTTGTCTAGTTTCATTGGCTTTAGTGGTGGTTGGTTAATGTGTGTTTCGATCTTTGGTTTGTTATTGTAGTGAGACAAAGTTTGAAACTTTGAATGCTTGAGAGAGAATATGGAGAACAAAGACGAAGCTTTGGAGGGTGTTTTGAAGGAAACTGTGGATTTGGTAACAGATCTGAATAAAGTTTGAAGCTTTTTATTGATTTTCCTTGTAACTTTGTTGTGTGATGTGTTGGGGTTGTGTTTTGTTGGTTAAAACTTATGTTTTGAGCTTTTTTTATCTGTTGAGTGCAGGAAAACATACCCATTGAAGAAGTGTTTGAGAATCTGAGATGTAGCAGAGAAGGTCTCACCAGTGCTAGTGCTGCACAGAGACTGCAGATTTTTGGTCATAACAAGCTTGAAGAGAAAAAAGTGCCATCTTTGTTCTTGTTTGTTAATTTGGATTATATGCCTTTTGTTTGCTCATGTTTTTTGTTTTTCTCTTGTTTGATGCTTTCCAGGAGAGCAAATTTTTGAAGTTTTTGGGGTTTATGTGGAATCCTCTCTCGTGGGTTATGGAAGCTGCGGCAATTATGGCTATTGCTCTGGCAAATGGAGGAGTAAGTGCTGGCTTTTTTTGGTAAAATTGTAGTATATTTTTTGGAAAGTTGTGGTCTTGTTGGGGTTTTATCATTTAATTTTCTCCTCTTAATTTTTTTTCAGGGGAAGCCTCCAGATTGGCAAGACTTTGTTGGTATTATTACTCTTCTTCTCATCAACTCCACCATCAGTTTTATAGAGGAGAACAATGCTGGTAATGCTGCAGCTGCTCTCATGGCTCGTCTTGCTCCAAAAGCCAAGGTAACCAGGTTCTGAGCAACATGTTCTTGACTTGGAAAAAGTTCAATGATCTTTAGGCATAAGCATATTATCTGTATAATTATATTTCCATTAAGAGAAGCGTTTGTGTCGATTCTGATGATATTGTTGAAAAAGGTTCTTCGAGATGGAAGGTGGAATGAGCTAGATGCTGCTGATTTAGTTCCTGGAGACATTATTAGTGTAAAACTAGGAGATATCATTCCAGCTGATGCTCGTTTGCTTGAGGGTGATCCGTTGAAAATAGACCAGGTATGTTTGTGAAAATCATGTTTTGTATGTTGTATGTCCATTGGATTGGTCAAATTTTATTGTATGACTTGACACTTATTTTTTGTTATGTGTTTTCCAGTCTGCTCTTACAGGTGAGTCTCTTCCTGTTACCAAAGGTCCTGGAGATGGTGTGTACTCGGGTTCCACCTGCAAGCAGGGAGAGATTGAAGCAGTGGTCATTGCCACCGGTGTCCATACCTTCTTTGGGAAGGCTGCTCACCTAGTCGATACCACTAACCAAGTTGGTCACTTCCAAAAGGTAGGAAGATGGATTTTTATCCTTGTTTAACACTTACTACTACGATGGCTTCTCATGATACTTATTTCATTTCTCCAACGTCACATGTGATGTAGGTCTTGACCGCAATTGGGAATTTCTGCATTTGCTCAATTGCTATAGGAATGATAATAGAGATTATTGTCATGTACCCTATTCAAGACAGGAAGTATCGCCCTGGAATTGACAACCTTCTTGTACTTCTTATTGGTGGTATTCCGATTGCCATGCCGACAGTGCTGTCTGTCACGATGGCTATTGGTTCTCATAGGTTATCTCAACAGGTTGGCTAAATCTCAGTATATGTTCTGATACTTATAATGCTGAGCAATTTCAGATGCAGTTATGGAATGTGTTAATGATGAGTGCAGGGAGCTATCACAAAGAGAATGACTGCAATTGAAGAGATGGCTGGCATGGATGTACTTTGCAGTGACAAGACTGGGACACTCACGCTGAACAAATTAACCGTTGACAAAAATCTTGTTGAGGTTGGTGGTGGTTGTCCTGTTTCTTGCCAAATGTCGGGCAGTTTTTCCTACTATTGGATTATAATATAATATGTCAGTGTGTGCCTGAATTACAAATCTCAGGTTTTTGCAAAAGGTGTAGATGCAGATACTGTTATTCTAATGGCAGCTCGGGCCTCTAGAACTGAGAACCAAGATGCCATAGATTCTGCCATTGTAGGGACGCTGGCTGATCCAAAGGAGGTACGTGATTGATGTTGCTACATTGTTTGGAAAGCAACTTGGCCATTTGAATGCCACTTCATCTGCTAATGTGGTTTACTTTTCCGTCTTGCTACCAAAAGGCTCGTGCTGGCATTCAGGAGGTTCACTTTCTTCCATTCAATCCAACAGATAAGCGGACAGCTCTGACCTACCTTGACAGTGATGGCAAAATGCACAGAGTCAGTAAGGGGGCACCGGAGCAGGTTAGTGTCCTCTCTAACTTATTTTTGATTTAGTCCTTTGTTTTTCAAAGCATTATTCTTATTCCTGGATAATATGATTTTTAGATTCTAAATCTTGCGCACAACAAATCAGAACTTGAACGAAGAGTCCATGCTGTGATTGATAAGTTTGCAGAGAGAGGCTTACGATCTCTTGCTGTGGCCTACCAGGTAAATTGAAATTCTTTTATATTGCATTTCCTGTTTTATATTATTTTATTGCAATTACTAATTATCCTGTCCTTTATGAATGTAGGAAGTTCCAGGAGGAAGAAAAGAAAGTTCTGGAGGCCCATGGCAATTTATTGGTCTCATGCCTCTCTTTGATCCGCCTAGGCACGATAGTGCAGAGACCATAAGGAGGGCCTTGAATCTTGGAGTAAATGTTAAAATGATTACAGGTGGGTTCGTTTTTTGCAGTCGGAGTTCAGGCATTGGCTTGGTTTGTGGTTTTTAAATTGCTGCTATCTCACTGCCTGATGAAACCAAATTATAGTAATAACTCTAAGATATTGCAAGTTATTGAAATTTATAGCAATTTGAGGTTTCATAAGTATCATAAGATGTAGTTCAAAATTATTGGGTTTCTTGTGCTCATTATGCTTATGATACTTCTACAGAATGATGAGTTATTTTTGTTTCCTCTTTAGTCTTTATTTCCTATAATTGACTGTGTTAAGTACTGCATGAAGGGCCATGTTTTACTTGGTTTATTTATGTATCTTGAATGACATATTAATTTTTTGCATCTGGATCTTCTTAGAATTCATTGTTTGTGTGAAATTATTATGAAAACCTAGGTAAATTTATAGCAACTATCCAACCCATGCCTGCTTAAATTAACTGATCTGCATCCATAACCTTTGATAATTTTTTCTTTTTCAAAACTTGCATTCGTTAATTTGACAAGTTTTCACTGTCCTATTTCAGAATATAGTAAACATCATTTTCAGGTATTACGTCACTAAACCTTATACGTTCTTCAGGTGATCAGCTGGCTATAGGGAAGGAAACTGGACGTCGTTTGGGAATGGGAACCAACATGTATCCTGCATCAGCTTTGCTAGGACAAGACAAGGATGAGTCTATTGCTTCTCTACCAATTGATGAACTGATAGAGAAAGCTGATGGTTTTGCTGGTGTCTTCCCTGGTATTTTGTTTTTTATTTTTTTGTTTGTGTAATTGATTTTTTACACTCTTTTCTTTTCATTTGATATGCGCTTGACATAAAAATTAAAATTTGTGCTTGCTATTCTTGAGTAGCCATGACATAGTTGTAGTTATTCGTTACATTGATGGAGTTGATATATGTATTGGTTCAGAACACAAATATGAGATAGTAAAACGCTTGCAAGCTAGGAAACATATCTGTGGGATGACTGGTGATGGAGTCAATGATGCTCCTGCCCTGAAGAAGGCTGACATTGGGATAGCAGTTGCTGATGCAACTGATGCAGCTCGTAGTGCTTCTGACATCGTCCTTACTGAACCTGGCCTTAGTGTCATCATCAGTGCTGTCTTAACTAGTCGAGCTATCTTCCAGAGGATGAAAAATTACACAGTAAGCATTTATTCTAACTGTGGAGTAATTTTCTTATTTCAATAAAAAGTTGTGTCAAATGTTTTATTCTTTATTTGTGTTACTTTTTGGGTTATATTTATTCTGTGGTATGAGTATAGATGTAGGATATGAACATATAGCAGCAGTACGTGTACTTTGTGTTAGTTTACTTACATTTATTTTTTCTTGTTTGTCAGATTTATGCAGTTTCCATTACAATTCGTATTGTGGTAAGTATTCATCTTCTTGTTGGATGGTAGATATGAATATATAATGATGTTTCTGTAGCTCCTGCATCTGTGTCACTTAACAAGGAACAGTCAGTAAGACTTATTTTGCTTGTTTGTTATGTTGACAGCTTGGTTTCATGTTGCTGGCGCTCATATGGAAGTTTGACTTTCCGCCATTTATGGTCCTTATCATCGCCATCCTCAATGATGGTTTGTTGTTTTCCCTCAAACTGTTCATTCTCTTCTTCATACCAAGTATTGAGAATGTGCAAATAATGGTTCCTACTGTTGGAAAAATTATATTCATCATAGGCAATACTTTGTCCATTTATACATTTATGCTGCTAAGTTTCTATGCTTGGACTATTGCATAATATCACCTTCAGGAGATCTTTTCTGCACTTCCAACTAATCAAGTGTCTATAAATCTTCATGTTCCTTTTTTCATCGGCTGATTATGTTGTTTCAATTTTTAATACTTATTAAATCCTTGTCATGATTTCTCTTTGCTAGGTACTAACCGAATCGAATTTCAGGAACCATCATGACAATATCAAAAGATAGGGTAAAGCCATCTCCTCTGCCGGACAGCTGGAAGCTAGCTGAGATTTTTACAACTGGCATTGTCCTTGGTAGTTACTTGGCAATGATGACGGTTATTTTCTTTTGGGCAGCCTACAAAACAGACTTCTTTCCGGTAAGATTACTTGCATTTCGTAATTTAGGGATGAAGTTGTTCTGATCCCTGAAGATTTGTCTACATGTTAGTAAAATACTTGAGAATCATTGGTCACGGTGGGATATCTTATGGATTTTCCAGTTTTCTTTTATTACGAGAAATCTGTGATCTGTTTTTGGCTTCCCTGAAAGATGACTAACATCCTATATATGATGTTATTCAGTATGCCTAGCTAGTGCTCTTGTAAAAAACCTTGTTGGATTTCTGATAAATTCCTTCTGATTTACTTTGCCAGCGGATATTCGGGGTGCCAACCCTTGAGGAGACAGCTCATGATGACATTCGAAAACTAGCCTCAGCAGTCTACCTGCAAGTGAGCATTATCAGCCAGGCTCTTATATTTGTGACTCGATCTCGAAGTTGGTCTTATGTGGAGCGACCTGGTTTATTGCTTGTGGTGGCCTTTGTGGTTGCTCAGCTGGTGAGTTAATTGCTATACACTTAATTTAAGTTCTAACCATTAGGTCTGGAAGACTAAAAGCACTAATATTCATCTTTATTTTGGGCAGATTGCTACTTTGATTGCCGTCTATGCAAATTGGAGCTTTGCAGCGATTGAAGGGATTGGATGGGGTTGGGCTGGTGTGATCTGGCTTTATAACATCATCTTCTACATTCCACTTGATTTTATTAAGTTCTTCATCCGCTATGCTCTAAGTGGGAGGGCCTGGGATCTTGTTATTGAGCAGAGGGTATGAATTGCAATGGATTGCCAGTAGTTGTCCAGCATGGCTTTCGTATTTTACCCCATTTTGACTGATTTCTTTGTGTAATATAGATCGCCTTCACAAGGCAAAAAGATTTTGGTAAGGAACAACGGGAACTTCAGTGGGCGCATGCACAAAGAACATTGCATGGGTTGCAGGCACCTGATACCAGGATGTTCACTGAGCGAACCCATTTCACAGAACTCAATCAGATGGCTGAAGAAGCTAAAAGGAGAGCTGAAATTGCCAGGTAAAAAAATACTCGTAGCAAGTCTATTATCGTGATTCCTATAAGGATTTATGTTGGTTGGCTTTTATTAATCATACCAGTCAGGATAGATTCCGTTTGCTATGGTAACATGGTCCCCAGTAGTATCGTAGCTGATATACTATCTTCAACATGCAATATATGTTCTCTTTTGGATAAGTAATCTTACATTTTGTCTCTTCTATCGAACTTCAGTTAGAATATTGTTGTGTTGGTTCTTTTAAAGCCTAGTTCTTCTCTTATGTTCTAAAGTTAATTTTGTTATCTTTTAATGCTTTCTTGCAGGCTGAGGGAACTCCATACTCTGAAAGGTCATGTAGAATCAGTTGTGAGATTGAAGAACCTTGACATAGACACAATCCAGCAAGCTTACACAGTCTAAGCAGTTCATCCGTTCATATACTCATAGATTAAGATACATTTACCGGTGCTGAGACTAAAAGATATGTAATCAGCATGTTAAAGTGAGTTGCCCATCAAACAACAGTATTAATTTCTGGTTATCGTTCCATTCCAGCACTTAAGAGTGCAGTCATTTGCGTTTTATATGTTTGTTTTTCTCCCTGCTCTAGCAATTAACGTCACAAATGCCTTCAACATAAGCTTATTGAGTTACGGCTTTGTTTATATAGTAAGGTTTTTATTGCTCATTTTGCTGCTGTACCAGTGACAAACTTGCAATAGTTAGGTAGTTGCTTTGGTTGTTGATAATTGGACAATAAGAGCTTTAGGAAACTCTTAGGGTGCGTTTGTAACCGTCTTTAAAATGATGTATTTGAAAATTATTTTTAAAAGCAAAAAATATGTTTTTAAAAATGATGTTTTAAATGTACAATGCATTTAATAGGATTTTTTAATATTTATTTTCGAAAACAAAAAAATGATATGAATGTGTTTGATATTATTTTTGAAAATAAGTAAAATGGTAGTTCGGAGGAAAAAAATTGATTTATTTTGAAAATATGTTTTGATAACAGTGAAAAACATAAAAACATTTCACTTTTTAGTTATCATTAAAAAAATGTATTTTTTATTTTTGAAAATATGTTTAATAAAATAGTTAATCAAACATTATCTATCCATGTTTTGTTTTTCAAAATGAAAAACTATTTTTAAATACGAATCCAAATGGTAACTTAATATATATAGGTGCTGTTTTGAGTGTCAATACATTTTCTTAAGTGATTATCAATATGATCAATTACGAGCTTTCTAGGGGAGCTGGATACTTGGTTTTCCAGCTAGTACCGCATGATGAAGTGACAAATGTTGGTTGCTCACTTAAATTACTCTACATGACATGATCAATGATGTTTGTTTAATAAAGTAGTTAATCAAACATTATCTATCCATGTTTTGTTTTTCAAAATGAAAAACTATTTTTAAATACGAATCCAAATGGTAACTTAATATATATAGGTGCTGTTTTGGGTGTCAATACATTTTCTTAAGTGATCTATCAAGATGATCAATTACGAGCTTTCTAGGGGAGCTGGATACTTGGTTTTCCAGCTAGTATCGCATGATGAAGTGACAAATGTTGGTTGCTCACTCAAATTACGCCACGTGACATGATCAATGACGTTTGTTTAATAAAATAGTTAATCAAACATTATCCATCCATGTTTTGCTTTTCAAAATGAAAAACTATTTTTAAATACGAATCCAAATGGTAACTTAATATATATAGGTGCTGTTTTGGGTGTCAATACATTTTTTTAAGTGATCTATAAAGATGATCAATTACGAGCTTTCTAGGGGAGCTGGATACTTGGTTTTCCAGCTAGTACTGCATGATGAAGTGACAAATATTGGTTGCTCACTCAAATTATACTACATGACATGGGCAATGACGTTTGTTTTGATCCATTATTCTAGAAACATAATGAGAAACCAAAGTAGATACTTTCAAAGTAGAACCACCAAGAGCTTAACTAAAAGTCAATCTTTAGAGTTCGTAATCATTGACTTGTGGCCGCGATGGTTGGCGAAAGAAGTCATTGTGTTGTCCAATCATACAAACTAATAATTTATCAAGAGTCAGCAATTAATATTTCTTGTTCCTTTGCTTGGGTGGATTGACTGTTTTGGGCTACATTTTCAACATAAAAAGAAAAAAAAATATATATATATATATATTATTTTCATTCCATCTTGTTTTATTCTAATACAACAACGAAGTGACTAGAATCAGTACTAGATAGTTTACGTGTACATTAACATGACAAGTAACTTTTTTGACCTATGAATTATAATCATCAAACTAGAGTTTTATCAAATTTTTTGTATCTATATTGGCTTCCGCGGCGTCACAACCAGTCCCTTTGTAGTGGTACCACCTAGCACATACTAAAAAGTAGATCAAGTTTAGACCCTCCAATGCAGCAATCATGTAATAGAAGTAAGCCAGTCTTCCCTTGTTAAGATCCTCAGATAGCCAATTCCCCGTAGCTGATTTTTCTGTTGTGTGGTGAACTATAGTTATTAGTACACTACTCAAATAGCTCGAACCAGCTAAACCACAGTAGAATAGAGACCCTGCAATGCTTCTCATGTTCTCAGGAAATTGCTTGTAGTAAAATTCAACTTGTCCAATGGCAGAGAATGCCTCGCAGAGCCCTGCCAGGGCAAGCTGAGGAACCAAGAACATGCCAGACATCGATGAAATGGCCCCTCTTCTTGGTTCAATCCCAAGAGTTGGCCTGGTAAGAGCTATAGTCCTCCGGCGATCTTCAACAAATCCTGATACGAGCATTGTTATAATGGACAGAAGAAAACCAATGCTTATTCTCTGAAGCAATGTGATACCGCCTTCTCTTCCTGTGAGTCTTTGAAGAGAAGGGACTATGATTCTGTCATAAATAGGTATCCAGAGGGTAAAGCTAAGCATCAAAAACACAGTGTAGGATGCAGCTGGGACTTTAAAGTTGCTGTTTCCGAGACGTCTGTCAGTTTGTTGTGCTTGGAAGACAGCATAAGTTTGTTGTTGAACAATAACAACATGGTAGATAACAGCAGCAGCCCATATAGGCATCACTCTCAAAATGCATTTCAGTTCTTCCACTTGCTGCAAGCTGCAAAGTCTCCAGGGATTAGCTGGGGATCCATCCGGGTTTATTTGGTCTTCAGGGGTTATAATTGCTGCTTTATCAATATATCTGATAACACAACAATTATTTGTTAATTTGGTTAGTGTCCAATCCAAGATCAAATTTTTTGATAAGACTACAAAATGTATAGAGCTAATTATCAATCACCTGAATTGATCTGTGTAAGGGAGCTTGGAGTTGATAGAACTTGGTGGCATATAGTTAAAGAGAGAGAGCTGAGGTTGATCTGGTTGCTTCAATCTCCTTTTCTTAATTGCAACCACTATGACCTGTGCCACACTGGTCATTGGACTGCCAGTGGCTTTCACCTTAACATAAATTTTTGAACCCGCGAAAAAAAGAGCACATGCTATCAACATCAGCAGTGCTGGAATGGCTAAACCAATAGTCCAACTCACGTTGGATTGGATGTAGACGATGAGGGTCAAGGACACCATTTGGGCAAAAGTGAAGGTGAAGAAGTACCAATTGAAGAAGCTATTGATACCCCTTTTTCCTGATTCTGTTTCAGGATTGAATTGGTCTGCTCCAAATGCCAAGTTACATGGCCGAACCCCACCAGCTCCTATTATCATCAGTCCGAGCCCCACGAACAGAACTGCCATTTGCCCTGATGTTGGCCCTTTACATGTTGAACTCTCGTCTCCACAGTGTTGAGGATGCAGTTTTGAGATAGCTGCTGTTAGTTGTATTGCTTGTAATCCCTTCACAAAAAGAAAAAAAAGAAGAAAATAATCAACTTTAGTGTAATATTGCATAAAGCGGAAATTAACAAACACCAATTTGGTCTTACAAGTTTCTATAAATCATACAACAGATCTTAATTCACCTACCTAGATCGACTTCAAGTTTTTTGTTTTTCTTTGCATGTATAGTATCATTTACCTTTATGAGTGCTAATTAGTGTCATATTTTTATGAATACAACAAGCTTTATAGTAGTAGAAGTACCAAGAAAGAAGTGACAGTAGCAAATCCCAGTGTCTTATATCTACCAAAGTAGGTGTCACAAAGATAAGCTCCAACCATGGTACCAAAGTTGGCAGTGCCACTGAAGACATTGATGATGTTTGCAGCTGTAATTCTCTTCAAGTTGAAGACAGAAGTAAGATAGATCAAGAGATTGGCTAGAGTGCCTATAGCTCCAAGCTTCTCAAAAGTTTCATTACCTGAAAAATTCAATGCAACTTTGTTATTCACCAACACTGAAGAAATTGAAAATATGAAAGAAATAGAAGCTTGTATGACATGAAGCAACAAAAAAGGTGTTTTTCCAATTCACCTATGATCAAGGGCATAGCCTTCCACCCTCTGTAGTTAATCTTAGGCTCAACATTCTCAACAGCTTTCTCAATCTCCATGGTTCCATTTTCAGTGTTCTTCTCTATGTTTCCATTTTCTTTCTTGTCCATGATTTGTCTAACTCTCACTTTCTTTCAAATTGGTGGTTTGCTATTATAACCGTCTTAGCTTGTATGAATATAAGAAGTAAGGCTCCATTATAGGCAGGAAAAGTCTCATGTCCTTTCAACCCTATCTGTACACATTTTTCTTGCTTTCTGTCTAGGTTGTGTCACACTAGTTGAGTCCACACGCAAGTAATAGAAATTTAATGAACCCTGTTGAAATTATTTGATCATTTAAGGTTTTTTTTTTGGTTAATTAACCATACATAACAGATACTATAAATATATTAACAAACACTCTTAATCAGGATTTTTAAGATATGATTCGGAATTAGAACTCTCAGAAATAGAAAAATAGATCCATATTATGTGAAAAAATTGTCTCTTGCATCAAGAGACTGGTGAGCACTCCAACTTAGCACACTAAAGAGGTGTGCCAAGTGAAGGTTCCTCTGCTGAGGCAATCTCCCTAGCTCCTAATCATTTAAGTTATGTTATGTAATATATGTAGGTATAAAATTAGTTAAATATGTCATATATATGGTTTTATTGAATACAACCAGTACTTATCTGAAATATTGGAAGGTTCAGGGGTTTTTTTGGACCACGTCATTCCTGATCTCACTACCAGAAGACAGATGCATGAGTGGCAGGGTCTTGGAAGTAGGAATTTGTCATAAGTTTTTCTGATCAGAAACATGATTTTCCAACGCAAATTAAAGTAAACAAAATAAAAGATAAAAGCATTAATGTTGAAAAGAGATTCCTTTTACATCAACTAGTGGGAATGTGGGGTGCACTATCATAATTCGTTGCATAAAAGTTAGTCAATCCAAATCAAATTTTTTTTCGACATTTTGCACGCACAAGAATTGACATTGCAACAATCGTAGCCCTTTTGAGCTGTTTCCCATCGACGTAGATAACTTTACGGATTATTTGTTTTATTATATGAAGATTGAATAGTTTTAAATTTATTATTTGAAGACTAAATAGTTTTAAATATTAATAATAATGATTGAAATTTAAAATTTAGAGAATATGTTTGTTTTTTTTTTTTTTCCTTCTAATGTCTGAATATAAATGTTGATTATTTATTTTTTTAGAGAAAAATATCCGAAAACAAATACTTTTACATTTGTATCCTTTAAACTAATCATTGTTATGTATTCTTATTTCAAATTATATATGTAGCAAAAAACGAATTATTTAATAAATATATAATTCTAATTTTACATAGATGTAGTTTTTATTGATAAGAATAAATATATATGATTTTAAACAATAATAGTTTAAAAAAAATTAAGTTCACATCCTTTTTAGGTTATAAAATATATGTGGTGGAAATTGTTGCACAAATATAAAGATTCAAGTTAAAGGTAACAATATGAAAAAGGGCAAATTGTACAAACTTTCCCTGAGGTTTGACGAAATTGCATAAATATTACGATGTTTGGATAACTCGCACGGACATTACCCGAGGTTTTAAAAACTCTGCACAAACCTTCTCTGTCGTCAATCACCCGTTAATCAATCATGACTAACTCAAAATTTTGAAGGGTAAAATAGTCAATTCACATATAATAAATATTTTAATTAAAAATAATATTTTTAATTACTAAACTAATATTATAATATTAAAAAAAAAAAAACCCAAACCACCATCTTCTTCTACCTCCCTCATCTCCATCTCCCTCATCTCCATCTTCTACATTTTTGAAAATCATCAAATCATTCATCATCATCAAACCAACCAAATCAATTATCATCATCAAACAACCAAATCAAACAAAAATATATCAAAGTCATGAAAATTGAAAATATTAAAAAAAAAAAAAAAGCTTGATCTCCATGGGAGACCAGATCTGGTCTCGATGTGGTCTCCCATGGAGATCGACCGTCTCCATCGCTGGAGACGGCCGTCTTCATCGCTGGAGATGCTGCCGTCTCCAGCGATGGAGACCAGTTTTTTTTTTTCGTTTTTTAATTTTTTTTTGTTTTATTTTTAAATTAAATTAAAAAATATATAATATATTAATTTTAAATTTATTGAAGGGTATTTTAGTTTTTTTATACTTTTAACCATTGACCATCAGGATTTAACCATTGTTGACTGACCGCAGGGGAGGTTCGTGTAGAGTTTTTGAAACCTCAGGTAGTGTCCGTGCGAATTATCCAAATATCGTAATATTTGTGCAATTTCGTCAAGCCTCAGGGGAGGTTTGTGCAATTTGCCCTATGAAAAATGATAATTTATAGGATATTAATGACGATAAAATTGGCAAATACATATATTTTACAAGGACAGTTATGGAAGAAAATATTTTAATTGGCAGTCCCCTTGTACTGATACCACCTGGCGCAGGCCAAAAAGTAGATCAAATTCAGAAATCCTAACGCAGCAATCATGTAATAGAAGTAATCCAGTCTTCCCTTGTTAAGATCCTCAGGTAACCAATTCCCAGTAGCTGATTTTTCTGTTGTAAGGTGAACTATCGTTATTAGTGCACTACTCAAATAGCCTGAAATAGCTGAACCACAGTGGGATAGAGCCGCTGCAATGCTTCTCATGTTCTCAGGGAATTGCTTGTAGTAGAATTCCATTTGTCCAACGGCAGAGAATGCCTCGCCAAATCCTCCCAGTGCAAGCTGAGGAACCAAAAACATGCCAGACATTGATGAAATGGCTCCTCTTCTAGGTTCAATCCCAACAGTTGGCCTGGTAAGAGCTATAGTCCTCCGGCGCTCTTCAACAACGGCTGATACAAGCATTGTTAAAACGGAGACAACTACGCCAACGCCAATTCTCTGAAGCAATGTGATACCGCTTTCTCTTCCCGTGAGTTTCCGGAGAGAAGGGACTACGATTCTGTCAAATATAGGTATCCAAATGGTCATGCTAAGCATCGAAAACACAGGCGTAGGATGCAGCTGGGACTTTAAAGTTGCTGTTTCCTAGACGTCTGTCAGATTGTTGCGCTTGGAAGACAACATATGTATGCTGTTGACCCATAACAATATGGTAGATAAGAGCTGTCGACCATATAGGCATAACTCGCAAAAGGCACTTCACTTCTTCCACTTGCTGCATGCTGCAAAGTCCCCAGGGATTAGCCGGGGAGCCATTCTCGTTTATTTGGTCTTCAGGGGTTATAATTGCTGCTTTATCAATACATCTGATGACACAATATTTATTTGTTAGTTTGGTTAGTGTCCGATCCAAGATCAAATTTTTTGGTAAGACTACAAAATGTATAGAGCTAATTGTCAATCACCTGAATTGATTTGTGTAAGGGAGCTTGGAGTTGATAGAACTTGGTGGAATATAGTTAAAGAGAGAGTGACTAGGTTGGTCGGGTTGCTTCAGTCGCCTTTTCTTGATTGCAACCACTATGACCTGTGCTACACTGGCCATTGGACTACCAGAGGCTTTTACCTTAACATAAATTTTTGAACCCGCAAAAAAAAGAGCACATGCTATCAACATCAGCAGTGGTGGAATGGCTAAACCAATAGACCAACTCACGTTGGATTGCACATAGACAATGAGGGTCACGGACACCATTAGGGCGAAAGTTAAGGTGAAGAAGTACCAATTGAAGAAGCTATTGATACCCCTTTTTCCTGAGTCTGTTTCAGGATTGAATTGGTCTGCTCCAAATGCCAAGTTACATGGCCGAATCCCACCAGATCCTATTACCATCAGTCCGAGCCCGGCAAACAAAAACGCCATTTGCCCTGCTGTTGGCCCTTCGCATGTTAAACTCTCTGTTCCACAGTGGCGAGGATGCAATTTTGGGATAGCTGCTGTTAGTTGTATTACTAATAATCCCTTCACAAAATGATATAAAGTCAAAAGAATCAGATTTTAATGTTGAATTGCTTAAGGTAGATATTCAATAAATACTACTTAATTTATAGAATTCAATTTTGATGGTCTTTACTTGAATTGTTAACTTGCTCAAGATTGGATTATCTTTTTGTTACCAGTGTCTATAAGAAATCCAACAAATCTTAGTTCACCTAACTATATAGACTGTCAAGTTTTGTCCATATATAATAGTATTATTTTCCTTTTATGGGTGCTAAGTAGTGTCAAATTTTCATGAATGAAACTAACTTTGTATAGTAGTGGAAGTACCAAGAAAGACGTGACAGTAGCAAATCCCAGCGTCTTATATCTACCAAAGTAGGTGTCGCAAAGATAAGCTCCAACCATGGTAGCAAAGTTGGCAGTGCCATTGAAGATATTGATAATGTTTGCAGCTGTAATTCTCTCCATGTTGAATACAGAAGTAAGATAGATCAAGAGATTGGCTAGAGTGCCTATAGTTCCAAGCTTCTCAAAAGTTTCATTTCCTGAAAAATTCAATCAAAATTTTGTTACTCCTCGACACTGAAGGCACTAAAACTAAAGGAAGAGAAAAAAGCATGACATGAAACGAAACAAACAAATAGTCATTTTCCAATTCACCTATGACGTAGGGCATGGCTTTCCATCCTCTGTAGTTAATCTCAGGCTTGTTTTTCTCAACAGCTTTCTCAATCTCCATGGTTCCATTCTCAGTATGGTTCTCTATGCTTCCATTTTCATTTTTGTCCATTATCTCTCTCTCTCTCTCACTCACACTTTCTTTCAAATTATTGTCTTACTAATATAACCATCAGAAGCTCCTATAAAATTAGAATATAAAGTAATTGGAGGGGAGGGGGGGGAGGGGGTGTGTATGTATTCGATATGAAATTTATTGGAGTTTGATGATTTTTTTTTCTTTCTAATGATAGATTTTGATGTAATCCATAGAATTTATGGATTTCATATAGATTTTGTTAGAATTATTTAAGAGATACAATGAAATTTTAAGGAGCAATAATATTAGTTATATGTATTTGGTATGGAATTTATTGGAGCTTGATGGATTTTTTTTTTTTTTTAATGATAAATTTTGGTGTAATCCATAGATTTTATAGATTC
Source organism: Nephelium lappaceum (assembly GCA_021234005.1). Taxonomy (NCBI): domain Eukaryota; kingdom Viridiplantae; phylum Streptophyta; class Magnoliopsida; order Sapindales; family Sapindaceae; genus Nephelium; species Nephelium lappaceum. The sequence continues at coordinate 16,285,222 of CM038007.1, forward strand.
CATATTGATTTTGTTAAAATTATTTAAGAGATTCAATGAAATCTTAAGGAGTGATAATATTAGTTATAATTTTTTTTCTTTATGAAAATCATTTCAAAATCCATCCTAATTTATTCAAATCCAGCACTTAAGGTCAACAACTTCTTGAATGCACCCACATTTTATTGGATTATGGATTGAAATCTCTGTTGTCAATAACTTCTTGAATACATTCAAATTTTATTGAATTCATATTGAAATTTGTGATAGGGACGATGTATTCGATATGGAGTTTATTGGAGTTTGATGATTTTTTTTAATGATAGATTTAAATGTAATCCATAGATTCTATAGATTCCATATTAAATTTGTTAGAATTATTTAAGAGATCCAATGAAATCTTAATGAAATCTCGAGGAGAATGATAATATTAGTTATAAACTTTTTTCTTCATGAAAATCATTTTAAAATCTATCATAATTCATCTAGATCTATCACTTAAAGTCAACAACTTTTTGAATAAACCCAGATTTTATTGGATTATGGATTGAAATCTATGTTGTCAATGACTTTTTGAATACATTTAGATTTTATTGGATTCCATATTGAAATCTGTGAAGGGGGGATGTATTTGATATGGAGTTTATTGGAGCTTGATGATTTTTTTTTTTAAGGGCAAATTACACAAACCTCCCCTGAGGTTTGACGAAATTGCACAAATATTACGATGTTTGGGTAACTCGCACGAACACTACCTGAGGTTTTAAAAACTCTGCACGAACCTCCCCTGTCGTCAGTCAACAACCGTTAAATCGTCATAGTCAATGGTTAAAAGTATAAAAAGACTAAAATACCCTTCAATAACATTTAAAATTAATATATTATACATTTTTTAATTAAATTTAAAAATAAAAGATAAAAAATTAAAAAAGTCAAAAAAAAAAAAAAACTGGTCTCCATGGGAGACCAGATCTGGTCTCCCAGGAGACCGACCGTCTCCATCGCTGGAGACGGCGGCGTCTCCAGCGATGGAGACGGTCGACGCCGTCTCCAGCGATGGAGATGATCTGGTCTCCCATGGAGACCGACCGTCTCCATCGCTGGAGACGGCGGCGTCTCCAGCGATGGAGACGGTCGACGCCGTCTCCAGCGATGGAGACGATCTCCATCGCTGGAATCATTCCAGCGATGAAGATCGGTCTCCATCGCTGGAGTACAAGCGATGGAGATCGATCTCCATCGCTGGAGTACGTCTCCATCGCTGGAGACTCCAGCGATGGAGATCGTTGGATACTCCAGCGATGGAGATCGATCTCCATCGCTTGTACTCCAGCGATGGAGACAGGTCTCCATCGCTGGATATGTCCCATCGTTGGAATATCCAGCGATGGAGATGGAGATCGGTCTCCATTGCTGGAATGACTCCAACGATGGAGATCGTCTCCATCGCTGGAGATGGCGTCGGTCGTCTCCATCGCTGGAGACGCCGCCGTCTCCAGCGATGGAGACGGTCGGTCTCCTGGGAGACCAGATCTGGTCTCCCATGGAGACCAATTTTTTTTTTTTTTTTTGACTTTTTAAATTTTTTATCTTTTATTTTTAAATTTAATTAAAAAATGTATAATATATTAATTTTAAATGTTATTGAAGGGTATTTTAGTCTTTTTATACTTTTAACCATTGACTATGACGATTTAACGGTTGTTGATTGACGACAGAGGAGGTTCGTGTAGAGTTTTTGAAACCTCAGGTAGTGTCCGTGCGAGTTACCCAAACATCGTAATATTTATGCAATTTCGCCAAACCTCAGGGAAGGTTTGTGCAATTTGCCCTTTTTTTAATAATAGGTTTTGGTGTAATCCACAGATTCTATAAATTTCATATTGATTTTGTTAAAATTATTTAAGAGATCCAATGAAATCTTAAGAAGAATGACAATATTAGTTACAAACTTTTTTCTTCATGAAAATCATTTTAAAATCTATCCTAATTAATCCAAATTCATTTCTTAAAGTCAACAACGTCTTGAATACGTCCAGATTTTATTAGATTATGGATTAAAATTTGTGTTGCTAATGACTTCTTGAATACTTTCAAATTTTATTGGATTTATATTGAAATCTGTGAAATTAATGATTTGTTGAATACAAATTTGAATTGAATACACATAGCAGCTATGTTTGGCACACGAGAATGGAATGAAATAGATTGGATTGAATTGAATTGAATTGAAAAATTACTGTTACATTTTTAGTAGAACTTTGAATTGAATTAAAGTTCCGATTTTTCCTTCTCATTAAATGCTATATAGTAATGTATAATTTATATTTATTGAGTTGACAGCCCGTCCCTCGTCTCTATTATTTTTACAAATTAGTAGGTTTTATTTGTCTTGAGAGATGTCTTTGAGTTATTGGTGTCGTTTGGTGGAGGATTTTAGTTCTACTATTGTGGTTGTTTCGCTCGCTATCATTTAAGAAGCATTTAAGTTTGTTTCAATCATTAGGATTTACATGTAAGAATTGATTTTGAAGGATTATGAATTTAAGTTGTATAACACTTTTATTGAAGTGTTGAGATAAATTTATGTTTTTGAATTAATTGTTTTATGAAATTATTCTTTAAATGTGTTTTAGTTTTGGAGATTTAAATTGTTGATTGAACATTTTATTATATTGTTTTTTTATGACAAGTTGGGGTGTTACATGTACGGCAATGACGAGACCTCCTCTGCCCGTATTTTGGTTGATCGGGTTGTAGCCAAAGGTGGAAAAGACGACGAGGAGGGGGCACTAAATGTAGGTGTACAACAGCGGGGATGCTATAGAGGCCGGCGTAGGATGAGTTTGCTTGTTTTAATATTAATTAATGGATGCCGAAAGATAAAATGCCGCCTTTTGGGTTTTTTTGTATTTTCCCAATTAGTCATTTTTTACTTGTTTTCAAGTGTAAACATGTTTTCTGATGGTGACAGTTGTTGTTGAAAGATTTTAAATGAAAGTATTGGAGACGAAGTCTTTAGTTTGATTATTTATCAATGTTATGTAGGACGTAAATAAGCTGACATTGATAATATGATATTTAAAAAAAAAAAATAATTTATTAGAGTATTGGAGATGCTCTTAAATGAAATTTATGAAATCAATAATTTTTTTAATACACTCAAATTTAATTAGATTTTATATAAAATCTGGATTGAATGCATCTAAATTTCAATAAAATCTATTGAAATATTGATTGAATGCGTTTAAATTATAAACTGTTTGAAATTCTAATAAATTTTAGATCGAATATACTCCCTAAAAGTCTCCATAAATGGTAAGAAGAATCACATGACCTCCAAATCTACCTTACCTGTACAAATTTTAATTGCTTTATGCTAATTATGGAGAATTAAATTTAGTGTAGATGTCCAAATATATAATTCTATGAATAAAAGACAACTGGTTTCATAACAAAGGGGAAAACCCACACTAGTTGTAACATATATTTGCTTGAAATAGAATCTCTAACATCTTGAAGGATGCAAGCTAAACAACCATATGTGTGAAAGAGGTATTAAAAGTTGCTGACTTAGAAGGTTAAAATTTCTAATTTCGTATTTAATGAAAATACCCTTCAATAATAAATTAATATTAATTTTCTAAATTAACCTTTTACTATTATGTTATTGTCTAATAAAAAATCTCCAATCTTGAATAAAATCCAATCATAATACCTAATTAACTTCAACGATAATGGTGACCATTGCCCTAATCACCCAATGAATAATCAGAGGGGGCTGGCTGGTCTTCTTCCTACTTCGTTGGGAGGAGGTCAGCCAATCTCTTGTCGTTTGATGGGAGGAGGCCGTATTTCCTTGTATTTGATTTAGGAGAGAAGCTTGCAACCTAATCACTGTGTGGAGACCGTTGACGACCTCCATCCTTTTGCCATTGTTGGCCTTCTGTGCCACAGTTTCTTCCATTCAACTTTTAAAGTTTTGAAATATTTTATTTTATATTTTATTAAAATTATTCAAAAAAAGAATTAAATGTAGAGATTTAACAAATATTATTGTTAAAAATAATTCAAACTTGATTTTATTTTAATTAATTCAAATAATAAAAAATTTAAAATGTTTATGAAAATATATTTGATTAAATGTCAATGGTTTTAGAAGGTTATTGTAATGGATTTTTTTAAAAAAAAAAAATTCAATAAATCAATTAATTAAATTTGGACCGCAGTTAAGACAACTTTCTCAATCTCCATGGTTCCATTCTCAGTATTCTTCTCCATGTTCCCATTTTCTTTCTCGTCCATGATTTCTCAAACTCTCACTTTCTTTCAAATTGGTGGTTTGCTAATGTAACCATTTTAATTTGCATGAATATGAGAAGTAAGGGTTCCATTATTGGCAGGAAAAGTCTCATGTCCTTTCAACCCTACCTGTGCACATTTTTCTTGCTTTCTGTCTAGGTTGTCACACACTACTTGAGTCCACACGCAAGTAGGAGATATTTAATGCCCCCTGTTGAATGTATTTGATTATTTAAGTTATGTTATGTGATATATGAAGGTATAAAATTAGTTAAATATGTCATATAGTATGATGTTATTGAATACAACCAATACTTATCTGAAATATTGGAAGGTTCCGGGGTTTTTCTGGACCACGTCAATCCTGATCTCAAGTGCACTACCAGAAGACAGATACATGAGTGGCAGGATCTTGGATATAGGAATTGGTCATATGTTTTGATCAGAAACATGATTTTCCAATCATATCCCTTCTGGGCTGTTTCCGATCGACAGTTTGCCACTTTTTTGTAGTACAATCATATTGAAAATTCTTAAGTGGCTAATACAATCTTGAAAATCTATAGCATGCATGATAAATGTTTACTATTTATTTATGGAGTCAGCTGAATGTGCATTAAACTGCTGCCTCCTGTCAATTTCCATGTAAGGAAATTTTAAGTGCTGTTGATTACCTAACATGAATTTTTGCTATCAAACTAAAGTTTTATCAGATTGCTTTTTATCTTCGATGGCTTCCACGGCGTCGGAAGCAGTCCCCTTGTACTGGTACCACCTAGCACAGGCTAAAAAGTAAATCAAATTCAGAACTCCTAATGCAGCAATCATGTAATAGAAGTAATCTAATCTTCCCTTGTTAAGATCCTCATTTAACCAATTCCCGGTAGCTGATCCTTCTGTTGTTTTGTGAGCTACAGTTATCAATAGACTACTCAAATAGCTTGAACCAGCTAAACCACAGTAGTATAGAGACCCTGCAATGCTTCTCATGTTCTCAGGGAATTGCTTGTAGTAGAATTCTGTTTGTCCAATGGCAGAGAATGCCTCAGCAAACCCTGCCAATGCAAGCTGCGGAACCAAAAACATGCCAGACATTGATGAAATGGCTCCTCTTCTAGGTTCAATCCCAACAGTTGGCCTGGTAAGAGCTATAGTCCTCCGGTGCTCTTCAACAAAGGCTGATACAAGCATTGCTAAAATGGAGACAACTATGCCTACGCAAATTCTCTGAAGCAATGTGATACCGCTTTCTCTTCCTGTAAGTTTCCGGAGAGAAGGGACTATGATTCGGTCATATATAGGTATCCAAAGGGTCATGCTAAGCATCAAAAACACGGTGTAGGTTGCGGCTGGGACTTTAAAGTTGCTGTTTCCTAGACGTCTGTCAGATTGTTGTGCTTGGAAGACAACATATGTTTGCTGTTGAACGATAACAACATGGTAGATAAGAGCTGTAGACCATATAGGCATAACTCGCAAAAGGCACTTTACTTCTTCCACTTGCTGCATGCTACAAAGTCTCCAGGGATTAGCCGGGGAGCCATCCTCGTTTATTTGGTCTTCAGGGGTTCTAATTGCTGCTTTATCAATACATCTGTTAACACAATAATAATTTGTTAGTTTGGTTAGTGTCCGATCCAAGATCAAATTTTTTGGTAAGACTACAAAATGTATAGAGCTAATTGTCAATCACCTGAATTGATCTGTGTATGGGAGCTTGGAGTTGATAGAACATGGTGGAATATAGTTAAAGAGGGAGTGACTAGGTTGGTCGGGTTGCTTCAATCGCCTTTTCTTGATTGCAACCACTATGACCTGTGCTACACTGGCCATTGGACTACCAGTGGCTTTTACCTTAACATAAATTTTTGAACCCGCGAAAAAAAGAGCACATGCTATCAACATCAGCACTGCTGGAATGGCTAAACCAATAGACCAACTCACGTTGGATTGCACATAGACAATGAGGGTCACGGACATCATTTGGGCGAAAGTTAAGGTGAAGAAGTACCAATTGAAGAAGCTATTGATACCCTTTTTCCCTGATTCTGTTTCAGGATTGAATTGGTCTGCTCCAAACGCCAAGTTACATGGCCGAACCCCGCCAGCTCCTATTACCATCAGTCCGAGCCCCGCAAACAAAAACGCCATTTGCCCTGCTGTTGGCCCTTCGCAAGTTAAACTCTCTGTTCCACAGTGGCGAGGATGCAATTTTGGGATAGCTGCTGTTAGTTGTATTACTAATAATCCCTTCACAAAACGATATAAAGTCAAAAGCATTAGATTTTAATGTTGAATTGCTTAAGGTAGTTATTCAATAAACACTAAATTTATAGAATTCACTTTTGATGGTCTTTACTTGAATTGTTAATTTCCTCAAGCTTGGATCTCTTTTTGCCTAAATAATTGTTATCAGTGTCTATAAGAAATACAACAAATCTTAGCTCACCTAACTATATAAATTTTCAAGTTTTGTCCACATATCATAGTATCATTTTCCTTTTATGGGTGCTAAGTAATGTCAAATTTTCATGACCGAAACAAACTTATATAGTTGTAGAAGTACCAAGAGAGACATGACAGTAGCAAATCCCAGTGTCTTATATCTACCAAAGAAGGTGTCACAAAGATAAGCTCCAACCACAGTAGCAAAGTTGGCAGTGCCATTGAAGACATTGATAATGTTCGCAGCTGTAATTCTCTCCATGTTGAAGACAGAAGTAAGATAGATCAAGAGATTGGCTAGAGTGCCTATAGCTCCAAGCTTCTCAAAAGTTTCATTACCTGAAAAATTCAATCCAAATTTTTGTTACTTCTTAACTCTGAAGACATTAAAACTAGAGACAGAGAAAAAAGCATGACATGAAATAAAACACACAAAAAGTCATTTTCCAATTTACCTATGATGTAGGGCATGGCTTTCCAGCCTCTGTAGTTGATCTCAGGCTTATTTTTCTCATCAGCTTTCTCAATCTCCATGGTTCCATTCTCAGTATGGTTCTCCATGCTTCCATTTTCTTTCTTCTCCATGATCTCTCTCTCTCTCTCTCTCTCTCTCCTCTCTCTCTCTCTCTGTAGCACCCCAATTTGATCTAAAAACCAATATAATGAAATATTCAATTAACCACTTAAATCTACACAACTGAAACATAATTAAAGAATAATTCCATAAAATATTTATTTCAATAACACAAATATATCTCAACTCCTTGATAAAAGTCTTAACAGCTCAAATCCACAATCATTCGAAATCAATCCTTGCATTTAAGTTCTAACAAATGAAATAAATTTAAATGATTCTTAGATAATAGCAAGAGGTAACAACAATAATAAAACTGCAATCTTGAAAGAAAAATTCAATATTTAAACCAAAGTAAAAAATAACAGAAAACATTACATATACGAATTTAAATAAAACTAAAAGTGACTCCTGTCATGTAATATTATTCACAATCTCGGTGACTCGAACAATAGCACTTGTAGTCCTGCTGTGAGACCAATATAATTAACACCTGTGATCCAGGCGTGAGGTCAATACAATTAAATAAATATTCCAACTAGACCAATGCGATACAATTATGATATCTGTAATTTCTGTGCCTAGACTAATACAATTAAATGAACTACTGAACAGATGAGTTAAAACGTTTTTTTTTTTTTAACAATTACAATAACAATGCATATCATATTTTTCAAATGTATAGGAATACTTTCACACTTTTCAAAAAGGAAGTCAATACTTTTCATATAATTCGAACAATATACAAAATACATATATTTAAGGATGCAAAATTATTTAGATAAAATATAATGAAAAGCAACATTGAAAAACTAATGGTTTCATTTGATTATTTTAAAGAGCCTATCAAAAAATATATATATTAATGTTGAACACATAATATATTAAGGTAATATATAAAATTTACTTATCTCCTCCACTTATTCCATTAAGGAAAATAACTTTACGAAATAATTCCACTTATTAACTTAAATCCCATAACGAAACTTATTCATGTAAATTTATAGGAAATCATAACTTCATAAATTAATCTAGACTAGTCAAAAGTACATTGAATCTCCACATATCATCTTATAAATATCATACTAACATTAGCTTAACACAAAGCACACTTACTAAGTTAGTCTAATTCAAAATACCATTAAAATTCACCACTGTCAATATTGTCTCAACTGATGCAGTCTATTCTCTCTATTTTTAATAAATTTTATATAAAACCAATAGTATCGTAAGTGTATATATGTGTTCTAAAAACCCAAAATAAATACTATAAAAATTTCTAGCCCCAAATACCTTTGTTAACGTATCAATTTAAACCTCCAAATTCAAACCAAGGTTGTACTGACATTAGTTTTAAAACTGAATACCCCTTGATATCCGAATTTTTAAAATTGAACTGCTTCATAAAAATCCTTAAAATTTTAAGGGCTTAAAGAAGACTCATAATGGTTCCTATAAAAATTCAATGAGACCAAAATAACAACAAATGGATGCCCAAACAATTTGAGATTCAACCTAGTTCAATACTGTCTAGATTTTTATTTCATTGAGTCAAAGGTAAAGAAAAATTCCAAATTAATTGTACACTCATCATATGACTACAAAATTTTCCAGAATATAACCTAACATTCCAAGATCATTCATGTCAAATTTCATAATTTTACACCTTCATTTGTCTATTCAAAAAATTAAACAAATCTAAAAGGTCTACTAGGAAACAAATTTCCAACGGCCTTTATCTCTTCCAAAAGAAATCCATAAAATTTTAATCCTATTTTGAAATGACTTCAAATATAAACAATATGATGCCATAAACTTCTAATATTAATTTAAAAAAAAAAAAATGAAAGAAGGGAAGAAAGCTTACTTGATTCCCAAACACCCTCACAATCAACCTTGATCTCAATTTTTTTTTTTCTTTTCTTGAAACTTAATCTCCAATCTTGTTATTGTTGAGAGTTTAACTTTGATAATGAAAATGTGAATTTTGAATAATGTATGAGAGTTGGTTGATGTGAATAGAGAAAAACAATCATATAAACCCAAATTGTAGTGATTAGGAAATATTTTCTTTTTCCTTTTTTGCCAAATTTTCTCTCATCAATTACTCCATTTTTTGCAACTCAAAATTTATTTATTTGATGAGTAATACTATATTACTCAAAAATTTACCTCAAATTCATTGCCCAAATGATGTATCAAGTTTACGTGTAATTACCACATCATCAATACATTATTCTAAAATTAATATGGTAGTTATAAATCAGCAAACCACATCATTTGGTCAAAATTTTTGGGTAAATTTTTTAGAAGTGTAGCATTACTCTTATTTGATTGATGAAAAGTATTAAACGAATAATGTTACATTTCCTAAAAATTTACCAAAAAAATTTACTCAAATGATATAGTAAGTAGATTTGTAGTTATCACATTAATTTTGAGTTAATGTATTAATGGTGTGGTAATTACACATAACCTAGCTACATAATTTGGGCAATGAGTTTGCGCAATTTTTTGGATAATATAACACACTTTCTTTCACAATATTGTCTTACTAATATAACCATTAGAAGCTCATATAAAGTTAGAATATAACGTAATTAAAGGTTCCCATTCAATATAGAATTTATTAAAGTTTGATGATTTTTTTTTTTTTTAATGATAAAATTTGATGTAATTCACAGATTGTATGAATTCTATATTGACTTTGTTAGAATTTTTAAAAATCCATTGAAATCTTGAGGAGAATGGTAAGTTTTGTCATAAATATTTTTCTTTATAAAAATCATTTTATAATTCATTCAAATTCATACAAATCCATCATTTAAATAAAATTTATAAAGTTAATGAATTTTTATATACACTCAAATTTTATTGGATTCTATATCAATCTGGATTTAATATACCTAGATTTTAATGAAATTCATTCAAATATGAATTGAATATATCCAAAATTTTAATATGTTTTAAATTCCAATGAATTATAGATTGAATATGCCCCTTAAAAGTCTCCATGAATGGTAGGAAGAATCGATGGCCCCCAAATCTACCTTACCTGTACACATTTTAATCGTTTTATGCTAATTATGGAGAATTAAATTTTAGTGTAGATTTTTTTGTTTTTTGTTTTTTTCACTTATGTCTTATATTAAATTAAAAGTATACCTATATATATTTTTAATTTTAAAGATGAGGTAAAAGGTTTTTCAAGACTTGTTGGGTCAAAATATATAATTCTATGAATCAAAGTCAACGAATTCTGTAATAAAAAGAAAAATCCACACTAGTTGTAACATATACTTGGTCGGAAGTGAATCTCTAACCTCTCGAAGGATGCAAGCTACCTAAAAGGCATTGAAAATAGCTAACTTGAAAGATTAAAATTTCTAACTTCTTATTTAATGACAATATCCTTCATTAATAAATTAGTATTAGTTTTCTAAATTAGCCTTTTACTATTATGTTATTATCTAACAAAAAATCTCCAATCTTGAATAAAATCTAATTATAATACCTAATTAACTTCAATAATAGCAATGACCATTGCCAACAGTAAGCCAAATCAGAAGAGGCTGGTTGGTCTCCTTTCTACTTCGTTATAAGGAGGTTAGTCAGTCTCTTATCATTTGACAGGGGTGGGGGGAAGCTGCATTTCCTGGTATTCGATTTAGGAGAGGAGGTTGCAACCTAATCATTGTGTAGAGACCGATAATGACCTCCATTCTTTTGCAATGAGCAAATTACTGTTTAGCTACCCGGTTTGAAGCTATATTCAAGCGGAGCAAACTTTTAGGTTTTATTACAATTAACCCTCCTTGCAGTTAGCCCATGACCGTTAGAGTTAATAGTTAACAGTATAATTCAGATAAAAGACCAAAATGCCCTTGAATGACCCAATTGATCGCTTTGATCGAATAAAAATTAAAAAAAAAACTATAATACACTTAAATAGATGAAAAATAGAATTAAAAAATTAATTTGACAAAAAGAGATCTATTTATTTTGTTAAATTTTTTCGTTAATTTTTCTATTTTCTATTTTCTATTTCTTTTTTTATTTTTTATCTTACTTTTTATTTTTTTTTTCAAATTAATATCCACTGCTCATCTTAGATGGACGATAAAGATCTGATGAAAAAAAAATTATTTAATTTTTTATTTTTTTAAATTAATTTTTACGATCCATCTTAAGATAAACGATGGAGATTTGATTAAAAAATTTTTTATTTAATTTATTTTAAAGTTTTTAAATTAAAAAAAAAAGAATAAAAATAAAGTCAAAAAATAATTTTATCCCTCAGCCAATTAATTCTAACAATTATGGGCTAACGGTAAGGGGGCTAATTGTAATAAAATCAAAAAGTTTGCTCCACCTGAATCTAGTTTCAAATTAGGTAGCTAAATTGTAAGTTTGTCTTTTGCAATTATTGGCCTTCTCTGCCACAACTTCTTCCATTTGACTTTGAAAGTTTTGAAACATCTTATTTTATATTTTATTAAAATTATTTAAAAAATAAATAAAAATAGAGATTTAACAAGTGTTTTTGTTAAAAATAATTCAAACCCAACTTTAGTTTAATTAATTCAAATAATACAATATTTAAAATGTTTATGAAAATTTATTTGATGAAATATCAATGATGTTAGAAGGTTATAAATTTAAACAGAAACTAATTCCATGTTGCCATTAAGTCATGCTTAAATTAAAAAAAAAAAAAAAAAAAAAAAGAGAGAGAGGAGTTAAGAAATTTTGAACATTAGAACTTATTAAACTTTTAATTACATTAAAACCTTTTAAGATACAATACAAAAAAAAAAAAAAAAAAAGGCACCATCTATTTCAATTAAACTTTTTTTTTCTTTTTTTGAGATAAACACCATCTAAGTTGGTATACACTATTTCAAGTCCTCGTTCAATAAAAAACATATTGAGTACATTTTGATGTAGCCATTCAACCATTTAAATCATAATAGGATGATAGAAAATGCCCATTAAACCAATTATTTATTTAAGTATTGTCGGAAGATCTTTTGTCTGAGGTACAAGGAGGGGGTCAAATGTTTTGTTGGACCACGCATTATTAAGTCCACTGGCAAAAGACGAATTCAATGTGTGGTTGGAAATTAGAACTTGTCACTGTTTTCAACGACCGACAAGATTTTCAACCAAAGTCGTATGAAAATAAGACATTAAAGTTGAAAAAAGAAACTACTTTTTACACTGCATTAGTGGAAGTGTGGGGTGCACTATCAAAGATCAAATCGAACAATATATACAGATTCACTGAATACAAAATTTATTTCAATGGATAGCTTAATCGTGTGGTTTGTGATGGAAGGTTTTCGATATTGGATATTGATGTTGATGTTTTTGCCTGCGAATGATCCACTTAATCTACATCAACATTTTCACACACATGAAATTGACATTGCAACAGTCATATACCCTTCTGGCTGTTTCCAGTCGACATAGATAACCTTGGCTTGCCACATTTTAGTAGTAAAAGTTAGCTTGAAAATATTTTTGTGATTTATAAAATTTTGAAGATACAAAGCATGCATGATCAATGTGTGCTGCTCGTTTATATATGGAGCGGGTTGCTTTTGTATTTAGCTACATTATTCCTGATCAAATCTTGTCAAATCATTGAAGGAGGATAGAATAGATAGTTGAATATTCCCCTTTATGATACACACTGCTTCTTATTTTAGGAATCTGAAATATGTGAATAGTTATATTTTTAATGATGTTCAGCGATGGGTCAAAGACCTTTTTTTTTTTTTTTTGAAATATGGGTCAGAGACATTTTAATGTTCAGACAGAAGAGAAAAAACATGTATATCTAGAATCAGAAAGGTTGGTGTTTAGTATCAACAATTGGTGGTGCCCCACCAACAACACCATTAGGTGAGCAAACCATCGAAGACTCATGATGCAGAAATTCATCATAGTAATAGTGATTGAGTTTGCAAAGACCAAAATGGTTTTGGACTCTCCATGTGAACCTTGTGAATTTAGAAAGGTCCAGTAAATGCTTGCTACTTGTTGGATCTTGATTTGTTGTTAATCTGCTACATGTACCAGCAATATAGCATTAATTCAATGGCTCTTGTGTAGTCAGTGCACCTTTCCTTTTCAGTAGTTAATGGACCCAACGGCACTTTTGCGCTCAGCAGGATACAAGACTTGCAGATAACATGAGCAAGCCAGCCTGGCTAGGCACAGCACAGCCACAGCTAAACAAATACAGACATGAGCTTGGTGAGGGTAAATATTAGCCTTAGGAAAACTAAAACAATGCGGAAATGGGAGCAACTATAGGCAAAAGATTAAATAATCCAACTTTTATTATATATATGTAAGAACACACTCGTTTAACTTGTAAGATATTTTATTGGTATATAAGAAATTTGTACCAGAATAGATTTATTTATTACATACATGACAAAGATTTTCAAAGAACATATTTTTTTTATGTATGTAAAATTTTGATGATGTTGGAAGGTTAAGTATAGATAAAATATATATTCTATTCTTTTTCATAAATTTATAAGTTGCTCATCAAGTTATGTTTAGAATTATACTACAAGCAGTTTCCAGAGAACATGAGAACCATTGGTGAATCTATAATATTTGTTGGTATTGCAGTTTCAAATTATGTGAGCGGTGTTTTGGTATCTGTTGTTCACAAAATGACAAATGTGGCTACTACTGGGGATTGGTTGCCTGAAGATCTTAACAAGGGGAGATTGGACTACTTCTATTACTTAGTTGCTGCTTTAGGTGTCATCAATTTTGGCTGCACTTTGGTCTGTGTAAAGTGGTACAAGTGCGAAGGCAATGGTGGAGGTAGTGATCACCCTAAATAGATGACAAACACCGGATACATGCTAGACGTCCATTCCAGTATAACATATGCATGCATCGGGATTTCCAAATAAAGGGTCTAGAGGGAATTTGAACCTAATTCCTCCAAATTTTGATGCAAGTTAGAAACCACAAGATCTAAAAGTCTAAGTTGATTGGAAAGGGTTCAATTAAAGTAATTAAAAGTGGGTTTAATGGGATTTATAATTTTATTAACTCATATAATTAGGGGTTGTTCAGTAGTCTCAGTACCAGAAAAGTAAAAAGGAAGAAAATGCTAACGTCTTATATCCGCCAAAGAAAGTATCAATGAGGAATGCTCCTAGCAAGGTAGCAATATTGGCTGTGCCATTGAAGACGTTAACGAGAGTTGTGGCTGTGCTGCTTTTCATGTTGAAGACAGCATAAACCTAGAGGTTTGATGAGGCGTCAATCGTCCCCAAGTTCTCAAACGATTTATGCCCTCCGCACATATGTTGAGGTTCATGTGGTTCAGATATTAAAGTTACAAAAAAAAAATTAACAAAATCCGATTCTTTTATACCAATAATAAAAGGCATAGATTTCTATCCTCTGTAGTTTGGCTTAGTGTCATCAGTTGTAACATCATTCTCGTTCCTCGTCATGGTTTGTGCTATATATGCTACTCCAGCTCTTTCTTGGTCTTCTCACATTGTTACAAGAAGGGACACGTACTTCGAGTCCTGTATGCACATCCAGTTTTATATGTCTGTAGCGTGACCGCCTTGATATATAATTCAAATTAGGGTCGTAGTAAAAAATTTACATGAGAGTGGATCAGACTTTTATAAAAATTTCAGCAAAGTTTTCTTTGTTTTATAATTTTTCAAATATTTCAATACAACTAATATTTAAATCCACAAATAATATACCTCACAAATAGAGGTTATGTCTCTTCACAAAACAATTATATAACATTTCAAATATAAAAAATATAACATAAAATGTATTAAAGATTATACTTAATGTAAAAGAAATACGGAATGCAAACATAAGAAGCCACTAACTATGATGCATTCAATGATTTTTTTTTTTAATATTAAACTTATCAATTATAACTTCTGAATTAATAAACTTTTTTTATTAAAATAATAAAATATGTTTCTTATTTGCATTGTGACCGGTAAAAGTTATCATTTTCAAACTAAGTTATAGTATGCACAAAGATAAGTTAAAATCAAGATAATAACAAAAATAATGTACTTTTTTTATTTAATATTTGAGCATTTTTTAAGCACGGTAACACTATCATTTTCATTCTAATTAAATAATCATAGGATCCACCATATACTGGACAATTTAATCATCTATAAATTAATTAGATGAACAAGATTAAATTAATTAGTTTATCCCTAAAATTTTATATAACTAAAATTACTTTTACCCTAGAATTTTAAATTAATATAAACTACTCAATTTATAAATTATTCAAATTCATAACAAGATAAACCAATAATTATAATATCTTTAAATTTTTCTTAATTAAAAATATAATAATCCTAAACTTTTAAACAAAATAACCATTTAAATTCATATATTTCACAATAATGTGCCTTAGACTCATTGTTGATATTGACAAAAAGATGGAGCCAAATCTAATAATCAAAGTTAATAAATCAAAATTAGATTTACAAATTTTAAAATTAAATAAAATAATTACATATATAAAACTCTAAAATACATATTTTATAAGAGTCAACCAAAGCTGTCTTTTGTTGGTTTCCACTTTGACATGCTTAAGTAAAAAATTGAAAGGGGAAGCAACCTGCTCAAGTGAAAAATTGACAGTGGAAGTGAGAATAACAAGGAGACAGGTGTTGCGCAAAAGTAAAAGCAAACAGAAGTGAGGTGTCGCAGCCAAAGGCCCAAAGCAATAGAGATGGGCTCATAATTTAACAAAGAATAACAGGCTGTCATAGTAATTATACTAAAATGGTAAATTAGTAATATTATAAAAAAATTTTGAGGTGCAAGCCCACCCTAACCCAAGAAGAGCTACGTCCCTAATTCTTCCTCTTCTCTGTACTTCCCTATCTATAATGGAAATGGGTTGCATTTTTAATATGATGTGATAAACTGTTAGACATATTTAGGCCTTGTTTGGCATGCAGTATAGGAAAGCAAATGAGAATGGAATTAGAAATGATTAGAATTTCATGGGATTGAATTGAATTAAAAAATCATTGTTCCGTGTTTGGTATAACTTGAGATTAGATTCAAATTATATTATATTATGTTTGGTGTAGATTGAGATTGAAGTGAAACAAAATTAATTTAAAGTTTTCATTATATAACTCAAATTATATTATAAATAAAGTTAATAATGTTTTAAATAAAATAAATCCTATAATTAATACCATTTTTTTTTTAGTGAAGATTGCAGTGGAGCTCCAGATTGAATCTCCATTGTCCATCTTAAATGGATGGATGGTAGAAATTTAATCTGGATCTCTATTGTCATCTTCACTCTCCATTGTTCATTGTTTATCGTATAAACATCAGCAATAATCAACGTTAATCGCTCAAACATCCCAATCAAACAATCAACAATGCCCAAATCAACATCAACAATAAACAATTCAAATCGCCCAAAGCAACAATCCCATTGAAACCATATCGATGTCTAGTTTCCAACAAAATCATGTCAAAATTTGGTTTCATTGGAAATTAGACTTTGAACTGGACTAATTTCTAGGGGAAATCAGATCGATTTGATCTAATAGTCAACGAAGCCAAATTCATTTGATGTGGCTAATGGACGAAAAAGAAAAGACAAGTGGAAGAAAAAGAAGCAGAGCACAACAAAAGAAGAAGAAGACAGAAGCGAGAAGTGAAAGAAGAAGAGTGAACAAAAGAAGAAAAAGAAGAAGAAGGGGATGCTTAGTCGAGCTGATGATTAATTTCATCAATGAGAGTTGACAAGTAAATGGGTGGTGTTGAGCCCACTTCCCATCCACTCAAATCTCACTATATCAATTGAAAATGTGAATTCCTAAGGCAGCAGGAAAAAATATATATTGGGATTGGATTTTGAATCTTGTCGAATCTCTTTAGAAGTAGGTCAGGATAGGATTCAAAATTTTTAATCCAATTTCATCAAATTTCTTGTGTACCCAAACACACTCTTAAGGTACTAAAAGTTTAGGCAATGATTGACGTGGGAACCAAGTACTAGCATAACAGATAAGATTTCCCATTCTTTATACAATAGATTTTGGGCAATGAAATCGAGGTGGGTACCAAGTCGCAGCATAACTGGTAAGATTTCCTATTCTTTGTACAGTAGATTTTGGGCCCTCACGTGAAGGTAGTGAGGGGTTCGGCTTATTTAATCAGAAAGTGATGTTCAGTCAAAACTGTACTTGAATTTTGGTATTGCAGCTCAATTGTTGAGATTTCAAATTCGTCAATGAGAAATTAAAATGTTTGAAAGGGTAGTAGTAGAAACCTCTGAATTCATCTTGTGAATATGTTGTAGCTCGATTTAGCTATGAGTTAGGCTCGACCTCACCCTTTCACTAAACTTGTAGAGCAAATGCGGTCCCGTGTGTGAACACATTACTGTTCAAGCTACGTCTACACGAGAAGATGGAACTGAAAATTACTATCAGGGACTGGTTAGATATTATAGCTAAGCTACCTAATATTTCCACCTCACGCTAGATGAAACAATAGATTTTGGAGCTCCTAGTGCGTGAGGTCCTCCATGTCTTTTCCTCTGCCAATTTTAATGTTTATAGCCCCATCTTATCACTTGTAAGTTAGTGTAGACACCCAAATTAAACCGGTCAATCCATCCAAACTACCATTTAAATGATTTTATTTGGTTCGTAAAATAGTCTAATTTCATTAGATTGGTTTTGGGTTGATTTGTGAGATATATTTTTCTAAACTGAATAACTCAAATAAAACCATTATGTGCATAAATATATATATATATATCACTAATTAATCTATCAAATAAAATGAAAAAATAAATGAACTAAATTTAACCTAATTTTAAATTATATGTCTTTTCTCTTACCATAAACTTGTCGCTTTCCAAGTTTCAACCTCTCTCTTCTACGCAAATTTAAATTAATTATTTTTGTTTCATTTAACTAATTGAACAAATTAATTTTACTTCATAATTTTTTAGGTGTTAGCAGTTACGTTGATTTGATTTTAATACTACTATTTATTAGATTGATAATGGGTTTAACTACTTATATTTGTCTTATTATATATGTTTAAGTAAAAAAATAATATAAATTATAGTATTTTAATTTTAACTCATGAAATTTTTTATATGAAAACAACTTGAAATTTTGAAAGTATAAATTGAGAAGTCAAACCTGGAAAGTATTTTGAAGCTACTTTATTATCGAAATGTTAGCCAAGGCTAAGTATGTGTGAGCCCAGAAAGGAGTGATCGTTGTGAATGTTGCATCATGATTAAATGTTAATGTCCACATCTACATTAGAATATAGCATTATTATATACAATAATTTTAAACCTTCTATTTTTTTTTCATCCTAACTTAATCTTAACTCAAATTGTAACAACTAATAAATGATGTGTAGTATTATCTTATGATGTTATGGTAAAACGCGATGTTATTATTATCCTTAAAATTTATTTTATATCTAATTAGTAAATACCACCATCATTTAAAAATTTTATATATTGCTAAAAACACCTAAGACAAAACCAAAAATAATCTTAAAAATAGACTTTATTTATTTTTTCATTACATTTCTTGTGATTTAATTAAATTCTTTTTCTAAGGTAGAAGGCCGAGAATATTTTTTTTTTTTAACTATTATATAAAAAAAAATGAGATATCGGGGAGGAAGAGATGGTCGAAACCAGAAAATCTAGTTAGTGATATTTAGATGGGTTAATGAACAAATATATAATATTTAAAGGAGAAAAAATTTTATTTAAAGAGGGACAAGATATATTTTGTATAAAATCGAAGATTGTGTTCCCATTGGCACCTGCATATCTCCGCCCTTGATTAAAACTTACAATCTCTAAATCTAAGTATGTTTAGTGTTAACACTGTAAATTTTTTTTTTTTTTTTTTTAATGTAGGTGAGGCTCCTTCCTTATCATTCTTTTGAGCTTTGTTTTTTCACTTGTTTCTTCTTTGTTATTTATTGTGAAATAGGTAATAACAACAAATGAAGTAACCATCCATTTATTAAATTTCTAGTTTTATGCTCTCCTATTAATTTTTTTTTTTTCGTGTGTTTAATGTTAAAAAAAAAAGTTTGTTATTAGGCTTCGCATGTTAAAAAAAAAAGGGTTTGTTGTAATATTTTAATAAAAAAAGGGGATGTGAAAACGACTTTTATGGGTATCAAATTAATACCAATATATAGCCACAAACATCAAAACACAATGTCATTGGCAGCCGACCGTTGGTTAATGTGCTAACTGCCCTTATGCCTCCAAAAGCTTGGTGGACGCCCTGTGTTGCCAAAAAATAAATTGTTCTTTCATCTTTCATGTGAGTTATCCTCTATTCTCGTGTGGATCTCTCTCTCACTTCTGTATAGATGAATCTCTTTCATTTGAGAGCAGTTCCTCGGACCGTACTATTAGTATTTCTATCCTGGATAAATTCCGATTATCCTCTAAATTAGTCTTAATCCTAAAATAATAATAATAATAATAAAAACAAATAAACAATATACACAGATTATTCTCTTACCAGGACAAGACAGTTAATACTTCCCTTTAATAAATACACAGATTCTGGTTTAGATGCTCGAAGGATATGTCGGCTATAGAGTTACATATATATGCTAATATTCTGTTTTAAAGAGTTGTCACAAGCCTCTCATCTTGTTATTTCTGTGCCTCTTTTGGAAAGTGATTCATTGCAGGCTGTCACTAGTATTAACAATAACTTTACTTTTGCTGATAATTGCAATCCTTTGGTTGATGATAATTGTAATATTTTCTTCTTTGTTGTTGTGCTTCTTGTAAGTTTGTGCCTAGGTCGTAGGAAGGAAATTATGGACTCTTTGATTGATAGAATATTTTTTTCTTTGTTGAGCTGTGCTTCTTGTCAGTTTGTGCCCTCGAGGGAAATAGATATTTTGGTTTCATTGTCCGGTCTAGGTCCGTAATTTCGGCTGTAGCTGAATCTTCTCAATAAGTGTTGGGATTCTTTGGCCATTTTCAAAGGTAAATATTTGTAAAAAATATTCAAATGATAAACACCGAAGAAATAAATAAACTATCTAGATCCAGAATCTGCGACCAACTACACCTGCTTCCATTTAATACAATTTGTTCCTCTGTTGACCGTTGGCAAATCAAGTGGCTTACCGTAGCACATGAGGTGTTTTATTGTAACGTATCATCTCTTAACACAATATAAACAATGATTAATCTCTCCCCATTTCGATAGACTTCTCATATTTGGAGCTACTTTTTTCTAATGAGTCATATAGTAAATGAGCTCTTTCTTACACGAAAGAGTTAGGTTGGATAGAAGAGATTCCATCTTGTATTGCTTCCCTGCTATATTCTGCTTAATATATTCTGTAACTATATTTTGTTGACTGAAATTTATTCCATTATCAAAAAATTGAAAAAGAAGAAGAATCAACGCCCTACTAATCTATAATGGTAGGTTTTGAAGTGCCAATAATCAACACATTCAGTGGTGAACCACACCATTAGGTGCCAAAACTCTTTGTTGCAAAAGTCATCATCAAGATTGGTGGTTCTAAGACAGTAAAATGGTTTAGGATTCTATTAGCTTGAAATTTGCGCGTTATGATGTGTTTTAAGACCTTGATGTTTTGTCCGCAAGCTACATATACTCAGTTTCGTCTCTTGAAAACTGATGTTTGATTGGAGCAAGTGGAGATAAGAGTAGCAATTGTCCATTAGCAAAATATTACGTGATCAAATTTTTAATGTACATAGAATTCTGACTATAAGGTAACAATTGTTCAAAGTTTGAATAATCCCTTCTGTTCTTATTCATAAATTGAAAGGTTGCATACAGCAGCAAAGACAATAGTAAGAAACATGAAAAGGGATTCATCATTTTACCCTCCACTAGCTTGTCCTTGACACAAACTATTAGATGCACAAATAGTTTTTTGTACTATTTTGTGTTTTATACCGGATGCTTTCCAGACTGCAATTTCTCCATGGCAACTTCAGGGGCATTATCGCCAGTTCCTTTATACTTGTACCACTTTGCACACACCAGAAAATAACCAAAATTGATGATCTCCAAAGCAGCAACTAAGTAATAGAAGTAGTCCAATCTCCCTTGTTAAGATCTTCAGGCAACCACTGTTTTGTACCAGCCCCTTCTGTCATTTTATGAACAATTGATATCAAAACACTGCTCAAATAATTTGATACTGCAATACCAACAAACGTCAAAGATCCTGCTAAACTTCTTAGATTCTCAGGAAATTGCTTGTAGTAAAATTCAATTTGGCCAATAACAGTAAATGCCTCGGCAAGTCCTATTAGTGTCAGCTGAGGTATTAGCCAGGATCCTGACAGAGAAGATATAGCACCTCTTTTCTCCTCTACACCTATTGGATTCGTGATTGCCAAGGCTCTTCTCCTCTGTTCAACTACAGCAGATAGAAGCATAGTGATCACAGAAAGTACCAAGCCCAAACCCAACCTCTGAAGGATTGTGATCCCACCTTCCTTTTTTGTCAACTTTTGGAGCCATGGAACAAGGATTCTGTCATAAATAGGTATCCAAATAGTAAGACCAATCATGGTGAAGATTGTATAAGATGCAGCTGGGATTCTGAAACTGGTATTGCCAAGGCGTCTATCGGATTGGAGGGCTTGGAAGACCACATAGGTCTGCTGTTGGATTATTGTAACATAGAATACAACCAGTGCTATCCATACAGGCATCACTCTCATTAAGCATTTTAATTCCTCCACTTTCTGCATACTACAGAGTCTCCATGGATCGACAGGTGATCCATCCGAGTTCATTTGGTCTTCTGGGGTTATGATTGAAGCTTTGCTAAGAAACCTGACAACATGATTGACGTGTTATAATTATTTGTTTTGATAAAAAAGAATAAGTGGTTATTTTCTTCTTGTGACTCAGTGGTTTTCCTAGTGTAAAGTGTTACTATTCAATAACAATACGGTATCTCTCCCTATAAAGGTGTTTATTAGTTTCATTACTATATAATTGCAGGTTATTATTGAATTTCTCACTTCTCAGTTGGACAAATCTACCCTTTTAAAGTTTATCGATAATGAACCGACAAAAAAAAGGGCTGTCGATTTTCTACGGGACATTATTAATTGTTCACCTAAAACATAATTAACAGCTCAAAAAGAAAAATCAAAAGCTCTACCATCATATATATCTTCCTTTATTTGATGATCACATAGATCATTTTCAAATTAAACAAGCTAAAAGGTTGATTTTTTTCTTTTTGATCTAGCTAAAAGGTTGATTTTGAGTGTTAAACTTTTCTAAGTTCTAGTCAGCAAATTGGATTATGATATTAGAGACCCAATTGCCTCAACTTTTGACTTTAGAAAACATGTAACGTGAAAAGAATCATAAAATTTAATATCTATTATCAGAGTATCAGATGACGTCTAAGTCTAACTATGAATTTATATGTATTAATCAACAAAAATAATATTGGCGTGCCTATACAGGTAAACTATTAATTGTTTAATTATTGTTGCTTTGCTTTTTAATGGCTCCTTTTTCTTTTCTACTTAATAATTTATCTTTTTAGTCTCCTTTCTCTGGATTCTTAGACATTGAAAAAAGAAAGACAAAAAGAAAAGTAGCTGATGAACAATTTTTTACATTGAGTGGAAACTAGATGAGAACTGAGAAGTCAAGAAGTGACTAATACCTGAACTGGTCTGTATATGGTAGCTTGGAGTTGATGGAATCTTTTGGAATATGGTTATAGAGAGAGAGCCAAGGTTGCTCAGGTATTCTTAGTTTCCTTTTCTTGATTGCAGCAGCTACGACCTGAAACATACTTGTAAAAGGACTACCATTTGGTTTCACAATCACATAAAGTTTTGTTCCCCAGAAGAAGGTTGCACATGAAAAGAACATCATGATTGCAGGAATTGCCAGCCCCCAAGCCCAGCTCACATCTGATTGAACATACACGATGATGGTTAGAGATACCATCATGGCAAAAGTGAAGGTGAAGTAGTACCAGTTGAAGAAGCTGTTGATTCCTCTCTTGCCAGATTCAGTTTCAGGATTGAATTGGTCAGCACCAAATGCCAAGTTACATGGTCTAATGCCTGCAGCCCCTAATACAAGCAATCCTAGTCCACTTAACAGGAACATCATTTGCCATGGTGTTGGTCCTGGACAGGTCTCAGTGACTTGTGATGCACAATGGGGTGGGTGCAGTTTTGATACTCCTGCTGTCAGAGTAAGCACAAGCAGTCCCTGCACAAGAAATTTTTATTAAAAAAAAAAAAAAGATAGCAAAGATTTATAGCTACGTATATGCTAATGCACATCAAGGATTGTGAATGATTGTTTAATACCAGAAAAGAAGCAATAGAAGAGAATCCCAACGTCTTATATCGGCCAAAGTAAGTATCAGAGCAGAATGCTCCTGGCAAGGTAGCAAAGTTGGTGGTGCCATTGAAGACGTTAACAAGAGTTGTGGCTGTGATGCTTTTCATGTTGAAGACAGCAGTGAAATACACCAACAGGTTTGATGCGGCACCAGTTGTCCCTAGCTTCTCAAAAGTTTCATTTCCTGCATTTTTAACATGTATTCAAACACTTGAGCATAAAAAATTAAAAAAATAAAATAAAATAAAAAGACATGAACAGTATATACAAACATGACTGTTGCATACCAATAACATAAGGCATGGCTTTCCATCCTCTGTAGTTGCGCTTAGGCTCATCATCAGTTGAAAAGGCCTTGTCTTTCTTCTCCATGGTTTCTGGAAAACAATTCTAGCTCTCTCTCTTCTTTTTTTTTTTTTTTTTTTTTTTGAAGTTAAGTCTAGCTCTTTGTTGCTTATCTCACTTTTTAAGAAATGGACTGAGGAAGCCTAACTGGGGCACTTCAAAGTTTCAAGTCTCTAGCATGACAATAATGTAACTGTGGTCTTGACAAGATCCACAGGTTTTATACAGGTTTATGTTTGCTTTAAAGGTGAGAGAGGACCTTCTGATGAATCCTCTACCAGCTAGACTTCTTTTATAGGCTCTTCTTACTGATTGTACAGGGTGGCATTATCTCATGAATATTTCTGTATATGGTAAAAGTAAAAACTTCTGTTTATGGACTTATAAGCACATCAATACCAACCTGATTACTTTAACATAGAAAAAGGTCAGGTAACGGTGTACTTATGGCATTGCACGTTGTGTAGTTATCAGCGCATATTATTGGAAATATTCGTCTGATAGCAACAAGTTCGTCGTGAAACTGAACACTTGAGTTAAATAATTATTTTTGTCATGCGTTATATGGACGGGGAAAGTCAAGAATCTGACAAGCGAATACCTTTTTCACACTTGAAACTTGAAAGTGCAGACATAATCTCTGGTTTACGTTGTTTACTACACTAAAACCATACACTTGTTGATGCTATGGTGATTAATTAATATCCTTTGTCTCATAAAAATTTCTTAAGTGGGATCTTCGTAATCAAGATTTGAGCTATGACTACTGATGACATCTTTTGAAAGGTCAAAGCAGCACCAGGTACAGGATCTTTCTAGCTATAATTATTAATAAATTACTCTTATGGGCCAACCGTCCTAAGACATCAATATTCTAGCCCAAATTGTTGAAACTTGAACTTCATCAATTGGATATTTATACGTTTCAAGGGGCAGAAGCTAGAAAAATTTGCATCCCCGTCACAACATTAAATGATAAGGACAAGATTTCGTACTTTACCCTCAAGTACAGCTTTGGCCAATTCAATGTAGAAGAAGATAAACAATAATTTTGATCAAGTAGAAATAGATTGTCAAAAACATTTGTGTACGGACTACCATCCCATCAAGGACCCTTTCCAGTTTATCACTCTATTGGTTGATGATTACGGATAAGTGATAACCATTACTTTCTTTGCCTTGCATGATGTGATTAGGTGTCAATATGTCCTAACAGATGGCGACAGAACTGCCCATGCTTTTGCTAAGTCAGCTTTGTAGAGAATTATAGGGTGTGGCTACATGAACATGGATCCATTGTTAAGAATCTTGTAATGGCTTTTAAGTAGCCAATAATATCTCTGGCTCTTTCCCAGAGTTTTTCAAATGTCGACTATTGAATAAACGAGTACTCGTGATCCTGCACTGCAAATTATTACAGTCACAGAACTGAAGAATGGTCAGATATGTAGCCACATCTTATTTTTCAACACATGCTAATTGGAAACAAATGGAATTTGAAATTTAGTGGTCGATAATGTTAATTATGTGGTGGTGGCTCCATGTCTTTTTCCTTCCAATATCAATGGTTTCCAATAAATTGTAATTTTTTTAGTGTTTTATCCGTTTGATTGCTGCGTCTCACTATTGTGGAAACTGTGTCAACGATTCCACCTTCTGGGAATTCGCATTCCACTTGCATTCTAAGTGAAGTACTTGGTTGTCATCTCTTGTCGTCACCCTGTGTCAATTATGCTTCTCTTTAAAGTCTCTGTTTATAGGACGGAACTTCCGTTGGACCATTGCTCACGTTACAGGTCATTATTTATTTATTTTAAACTCCTGGTTCGGAGCTTTAGTAGAATTTACCGAAATTAATTATCACATATACAATCGGAACAACTGCTTCCCCAAGTTAAATGTCTACAACATCTACAATAAATCACTACATGTATGATTCATATATTTACTATCATATTTAAAATAATAATAAAAAAAAGATACATACATAAACTTATACTGCTTGGTAGGAATGTAACATTAGATCCTTATTAAGTATTCTAATAATATAATATTTTCTTATATGTAGCAAATTAAATATAAATGTGTTTTTTTTTTCGTTTGTTTGACTTGATATGTGAGTTTTTTTCTTTTAATTAAAATACAAGTTAATGTAATTTTTCTAGAAAAAGTGTGGGTGCCCAGCCCACATATTATGGCTGTGCTAAACTGCACGTGCTGCCAGCCTACCAATTAGATTGGAGACTGAGTTTGCCCTTAAGGTCCAATAAAAAATTATATATATTTTTGAAATAAATAAAAAATTATATTTTTATTCTTTAATCTTGTATCATTTTTATTTTGACCCTTTAATATGATACTTTAATACGTTAGATCTCTAATTATAATTTTCTGATTCGGCCTATTATTGTGCTGCCAATATCTTGAAGTGGTTCCAACTTTATACCAAATAATTAACATCATGCAACATTATTAGCAGTTAGCAGCTCATTCCAAGATTAGCTTATGTGAATAAGAAGTTAACTATTCTACCTACTTTACGTGAATAAGAAGTTAACCTATTCTACCTACTTTCAGAATTTTGGACCATTAGTCCAATATTAACTAAAAAATTAAATTTTTATTGAATTACGAAACTTGAATCAGTAAATAATTAAATAATATAAAGTCAACCTTCCTATTGAGCTCATGAAGATCGAGCTCACAAGGGGTAGGGGCAATGCCCCATAGCCAATTTTTATTTTAGAAAATTTGCTTCTAATTTTGTATAAGAAAATTTTAACTTTTTTATTTGTTTAGGATTAACTGTTAAAATTATAAATATTCGTTTAATAATGGATCGAGTACTGATGCATCTCATAGAGATTTGAATCATATTGATTATCAAATTATGTCAAATTTTTGTATCTCTTTTATATTTTATACTATATAGACCTGATTTTGTGTCTTGTAATTGTTCTATCTCCATATAAAATTATTTACTACTTCTAAATAAAGGAACACCATAAAAAATGTATGACGTGTCTATTTTTCTGAAAATATTGGAAAACAAACCAAAAAAATTTGAAGATGTATATACAATTACATTTGAAAATGAAGAGTAAAAAATTCTTAATTTGTTTTGATGTTATGTTGTTAATACATCAGTTACTATCATGCCCCTCCAAGCCCTTTCCTTCATCCATCGAATCACAATTGGACCGGTTTCTTGGCAATTGATTTGTTTAACTCCATCTGTTTTCTCTTACTTAGAACATGATAACTATTTTCCACATAGTTGCTAGCAAAAATAATAAATGAAACACAGGAGGTTCACAGTTGCCAGAGCGACAATGGTGAAGTAGTAGTATTCAAGCCTGTGTTTATTAAGATCATGACCTCCCAACCATGGCGCATGATTGTTTTTACTTGCCGTGTGGATGATATTAACAATTAAGGCGCCCAGGTAACTTTGTATAGACAAGCTGAGAGAGAAGACTGCCCCTGCAACAGTCCTCATGCTCTCAGGCATTCTCATGGTGAAAAACTCCACTACAGAAACAGCTGCAAAAGCTTCCGTCAGACCTGGAATGTGGCACGAGGAATGTTACACTTATTGGTCAGACAAAAGAACAATGTTTCAAAGCCGAGTAGCGGCGAATTTTCTCAACAATCCCAGAAACTAACATTCACAGGATTGACATAATCATTCCTGTCTTCATTCTTTGTTGTATTGTAATTTTTTTCTCCTTTTTGGCAAGTTGTTTTGCCAATGGAACATGAATCTTCTCGTAAATAAATATCCATGTTGAAACTGAAATCATCGTTACAAGGTTCAACCAACCTGAAGGGTTCTTAAAAGGTGATCCAATTGATCTGTCCAGTTGTAGTGCTTGGAGGACCCCAAATGTATTGTGTCGGTCCATTGGTATGAAACAAAGTACTCCTGCTACCCAAACTGGGAAAATTGCTATAAAGCATTCTAAATTTCCAACTTGTTGCACACTACATAGTCTCCAACCATTTTTAGGCTTGTCTTGGTTGTGTAACTCACTTGGGTCAGTGATTATAACAGCCCTATCAAGGCACTTGAACCTATTTGTGTGCTTAAGCTTTGTCATATATGATTGATCAAATGCTCTCAAAGAAGGATCGTAAAACTCATACTTACAACCAGTTCCAACACTTAATCTCCGCTTCCTGAAAGCAGCTGTGATCACTCTGACCATGTCTGAAAACACACTTCCTTGAGGCTTGACATAGATGTAAGTGTGACAACCTATCAAGAAAATGGTTATGGAGATGACAAAACAAGCTGTGGGGATGGCAAAGCCTAGAACCCAGCTGACATTGGTCTGGCTGTAGACGACAACGGTGAGTGAAATTAGTAGGGCAATGGTAAAGGAGAAATACCACCAATTGAAGAAGCTCTCTGGTTGAGCTCTTCCCTTGTCCGTGGTGGTGTCGAATTGATCAGCACCAAAGCCAATGTTGCAAGGCCTAATGCCACCTGCTATGATGGCTAGCAATCCAAGACCTGTGTAAAGGCAAGCGAACTGCCCAACTTTAGGCTGTGGGCAATCTGTTGGCCCCGAGGGTCTCAGCTGAGATATAGCTGCCGTCAGGGTCATTGTCCCCATACCCCGAGAAAATGTGCAACATGCAAGCTTGAGTTCTGTCTATCGGGAATGCTAAATACAATCTCACAAACTATATATTATTCACTCTTTTCAATGCCAATTTTATAATTAAGTGTGTAACCATACTAAACAAAAATTTAAGTCTGTTGGATGTACTTGCAACTGTATACATAGCAAGATCTTATTTAAATCAATAGAGATCAAGTTAGATTAATTAATTAGATTTGGACTTGTTAACAAACAGTCGTGACTAGAAAAAATTCAATGAGTATTTGCTTAATTACCAGTAAAGATGCAATGGAGCAAAAGAGGAGGGTACGGAAACTGCCCATATAGGTATCAGAAATAAAGCACCGGCTAATGAAGCAATGTTGGGGGAGCCAGACCAAACGCTGACTATATTAACCACAAGCACACCTCCTATGTCGTACTTGCTTTGCAAATAGAGTGTTAGATTGCTGACCAAACTCACTGAAGCCAATTTCTCAAACGACTCATTCCCTTCGACAAAATGTAAGAAAAAAAAAATTACATAATAATGCCAAAACTCATATAAATTAATTAAAACTTATATACGTCAATATCATTACCAATAATGTACTTAACGGCTCTCCATCCTCCTGGCTTCCTAGTGGAAGGATCTGGAGGAGGGTCTTGATCAACTGAGGAAAATGAAGAAGAAGAAGAAGAACGGACCGGATTTGCCATTTCTTTATGTTAATTTTTGCTCTTTGTATGACTTTGTAGTACTAGAATTTTAATTATGTTATATATAACATGGTTTAAGTTCTATAAAAAGGGATTTTTAGAATGCTGACTACCAATTTGCTAGTTAGTGGTAAGCTGATTACCCGGACTTCTGTCAAAAATTCTCGAGTAAGACTTGTAATCTGTTCGAGGAACAAACTATATTGTACCAGGTCTGGACGGTCCAGATGCATGCAATCTGTTTTGAAAATATAGTCAAGGCCAGAGCAGTTATGATCATGTGAAATGTCATGTAGTTTGTTGAGGATATGACCCTATATCTACGTTACTAAATTCTGGCAATTAATCTATCAAATTAATTCAATTATTAGAAAATATATTTGAAAGACACACCATATATTAAGTGATGAAATACCAAATAGCATAATTCTCCGAACATCATATATGCGATTATTATGGGGATTATTTTGAAGATTTGGAGTTCAGTTGATGATTGTCACGGAATGCTCTCGAGGGAATGATTCCCTGATCAGTTTGTTGGCCACAAGTAGTGCTTTGTGGGCTCCAAAATGGAAACTTATCTGGATGCATTTGACGTCAAGTCTAGATCTAAGAGGAAGCTTACAAAACCAAACTACAAGACACGTACACGTACATTAGTTGAACAAGTGAACCTAGAATATCCCCTTTTTTTTTTTCTTGAGAAACGACGCTAAATAATGTTCCTTATCAGTATCTGCAATTACGATCAAACGGACAAAATTATGGAGGGCTACAGTCGATCCACGTCCTGTCCTCCATTGTACACGAAGCATATTTAAATAAGAGAACAGTGATTCTTATTAACTTACTTTGGTGAATAAAAAATAAACATATCACTCACAAATTATAGCACGTTGGTTATAACCATCTGTACAGTTTATTCTCACAATGTATCGTAGCTTCGAATATCATTCAATAAAATTGACAGTTTACGTGTAAACCATTTTATAAGAGGGCAAATTTCACAAAGGTCACTTTAGTTAGAAGATTTATTTTTTTCACTCAGTGTGAGGTCTGTCTCTCCCTACAACTATAGGAAGTAGAGTATAATAAAATATTACGTTTCAAACTGTTTCATAAGAGATTGTATCCAGAGAGCCCAATAGTTGTTCACATAATCTATATACTACAGTGCATGTTGCGAAATGAAAACCACTCCCACAGCAGTTCGAACTTCAAAGGCCAATAAAATCACCCAATACAGGTGAATTTAATTAAATGTGCTGCACTAATTGAAAAACATTAATTATAGAATAGTTAACGTTTATTGAGCCAGTCAAACAAATTTTAAGAGATTTAACATCAATTAAAAATGATAACAGATTTGAACTAATTAAGAATTTATTAAGAATCTTTCTAAAAATTTATATTAGATATCTCTAGCAAAAATATAAATGTTTCCTACTGTATTAAAGATATAGGACTAATTCCAAAATTGGATATATTTTACCCAAAATACAAAGGATTGTGGTCTTCATGTTAACTCATAAAAGCAGTTAAAATAAAAATAGACAAATTACAAAATGTTTGGATTAAGGTGGGTAGCAATATAATTTTATTTATTTATTTATTTTTGAAACTTATAAATATTGTTGAGATACAATGTGATACACTGTATTTTAACCCGACTATTAGAATAAATAAATAATAATTAATTATTTACAATTCTTGTGTGATTGCAACATCATTAGATTGATTTAACAAAGCCGTCCCAAGTGGGTAAAGTAACTTGTCTGTTAGCATTGTTTGGGGAGGGGAATAATTTGCTAAGAATCAAAAGCTCTACAATAAATTTTGTACCATTCACAGGGCAATGTATAGCTAAATTTTACAAAGAAGTCTTGCGTAGCATTAGACAAAGCAGAGGCAGCGGTAAATTTTGAGAATGGAAACTTCAATGGGAGTGTGGATAGCTTGGCTTTTAGTAGTATTGCCTTCACTGGGGTCGTTGCTTTGGTGGTGGAATGAGCTGTGGTATGCAACTCCTCTCAAGTTCCGATATTCTGGCACCGGAAGCCATGCTACCACCCGGCATATGGGGTTTCCTTTTTTAGGAGAGATGATCACATTTCTTTGGTACTTCAAAATTCTCCGCCGCCCAGATGAATTCATCAATTCTAAACGACGCAAGTAAGATATATATATATATATATATATACTAAAGAAATTTCTCTATTTCATTTAATGCAAATGTAACAAACGATTAAAATGGTTGTTCCTATCAATTTAAAAATTAGGATATACTAATGTAGAATATATACATATGTATATAGTGCTTTTAAAATGAGCACTTCCTAATTTTAAAAAGTTAGAGAAAAACTTCACTTTAGTCGTTGAGGGTTTGAAAAATATCAAATTTTTAAATATCTTTTGAAAACAACTTTTTTTATCTCTAATTTTTTTGAAATTCTTTAAAATAATTTAAACCGTCAGTCAACTGACGGTCAATAATAACATATAGCTTAGACAGGAAGGGTAAAATGGTTTTTTTGTGTGAGAGGCATTCAAACCCATGTCTCTAAAAAATCAGCTACAAATGAGTGTATTTTGATAAAAATATCTTCATAATAAATAAAGTGATTTAGGTTACATCGTAATTTAATAACTGAAATTTAGAGGTATTTCAGACAATTTTACTAGTAAATTCATTGTTTTATGATGGTAATTCGGTAATTTTAATGCCACTAACAACTATCAATGATAAAATATATTTTTATATATTCTGTCATTATTGACAGTCAGTTGATTGACGGTTTGAATTATTTTAAAGAGTTTTGGAAAGATTATGGATAAAAATAGTTGTTTCCAAAAAATATTTAAATTTTTGATATTTTTGGAAATCTCAAGGACTAAAATAAATTTTTTTCAAAAATTAAGGAA
Source organism: Nephelium lappaceum (assembly GCA_021234005.1). Taxonomy (NCBI): domain Eukaryota; kingdom Viridiplantae; phylum Streptophyta; class Magnoliopsida; order Sapindales; family Sapindaceae; genus Nephelium; species Nephelium lappaceum. The sequence goes on from CM038007.1 coordinate 16,317,573, forward strand.
AATCAATCACATTCATCAACTGTATTTGAATTAAATAATAGAGATAATTTGTTTTAGGAGAGATAATACAATTGACAAGTTTGATTCGTTTTCCCCAACTTTAAAAAATTAGGAAATCCTCATTTTAAAAACACTATATATAGTGCTTCTATAATCAAGACGTCTTAACTTTAAAAAGTAAGGACCAACTAATCAAATTCATCAATTGCATTCTCTCTCCTAAAATAAATTTTCTCTCCTATTTAATTCAAATGGAATTGATAAATTTAATTGGTTGGTCCTTAGTTTTTAAAGTTAGGATGTTTTGATTATAAAAGTCCTATATATATGTCCTGATTATAAAAGTCTTATATATATATACATATATATATATATCCCCTAGTCCCTTTTATATTTTACTTTTTCTAAATTGTAAATTGAAAATGTAAACAGTTTGTATTTTAATATTTTTTTTGAGTCATGAATTTCATCAAAAGTATGACCTTAGAGCACTCATCGAAATTTTATTAGATAAGTGCATCACCCTCTCTATCTTTCCTTTGAGAGATCGAGTTCGAGCCGCACTTCTCACTTATATAGCTTAAGTTTGAAACAATTTTCCACTAGTGTGTGAGACTTTTCTCCTAGTTTTTGGGAGCTCATTTTGGGACGCGTCTTAATATATACATCTAGAGGTCTCGATTGCTATATCCGTACTTGTAATATGTAAGCACCTGACTTTGTTATATGAAACATCTTTCTTGACAAAAAAAAAAAAATGATAATCAGATACGGTGATGGAGAAGGAATGTACAGAACCCACCTCTTCGGATCACCGTCCATCATAGCTTGTTTCCCATCAATCAGCAAATTTATACTTCGATCAGATGACATCTTCATACCTCAATGGCCCAACGTTGATCTTGTGGGCAAAACTTCTCTAGTAGCAGTTCATGGACAAGCCCATGCAAGGATCAGAAACTTTGTAACCAATGCTGTCAACCATCCTGATGCACTCAGGCGTATCGCAGCTCTTGTACAACCCCGTTTGGTATCTGCACTCCAATCATGGGCCCAGAAGGGTCACTTTAAAGGCTATGATGAGGTCAAGATGGTAAATCAACAAAATCAATTATTTACTTAATTTGTTCATTTATTTATTTTTATATCTCAAATTTATGGCAGTGCGCCTTAGGAATTGAGACCACCATCTTTTTCCCTCGAAGTACATGTGCAACAAAAGTTGATTCAGTGACTTACATTTATGTCTATTACATGTAGGTCACATTCGAGAACATTGGAAAATTATTTGTAAGCTTTGAGCCAGGGCCTCTTTTAGAAAGCACAAATAAATTGTTCCATGGTTTGGTTAAAGGAATTAGAGCTCAGCCATTCAATTTTCCTGGGTCTGCTTTTCACCATGCCATTCAGGTTAGGTTGCTGTCTTGTTATATTGAAAATTTTCTCTGTTTCATAACTACTCTAATTTGTTATATTTTTTGGTTCAAACTATTCTTATCAATGTACTATTTTCATGAATATCAATAATCTTGTACATTACAAAAGAAAATGTGACATGTTATTTAAAATTGTTACATTATTCATGATACTTGAAAACTAGCTCTTCTGCTCAGAAACGAAATGTTCCAAATGCTTGTGGAATTTTCCACTCCCATTGGACCATTTCGATCTCATGAAACTATTGGTTTGAGAAAAAAATAGAAGGATCAAACCATTTCTTCTTGGTCTTTCTTAAACTCGATATATGTTAATTAATAATTTATTTTACTATAGTTTTATAGTTCATTCAAAATCAAAGTATCATTTTCTATTCGATCCCTTTAAATTATAGGTAGAAATGTCTTATCATTTGTGGCCCTAATCAACTTACTGTTGTAAATGGCAGTGTAGGAAGAAGCTTGAGGCAATTTTCAGGGTGGAGCTAGAGAAGAAGAAGATGAAGAAGAATCGAAATGGAGTTGAGATGACAAGTGATCTAATGGACGGGCTGATGCAAATCGAAGATGATGAAGGAAAAAAATTAAGTGATCAAGAAATTCTAGATAACATGGTCAGCCTTGCGGTTGCTGGATATGAAAGTACTGCGTTGGCGTCAACTTGGGCACTTTATTTTCTTGCCAAATACCCTGATGTCCTCGAGAAACTAAGAGTATGACCATATGATGAAACTAGGTTAGGGAAGTCATTATGTGATGATGATCCCTTTCTGAGACTAATCTTGACTATTTGTTGCGCAAATTGCAGGAAGAAAATATGGCTATGCTCAAAAAGAAGAAGGGAGATTTCGTTACAAGTGAAGATGTTTCTAGTATGAAATACACCACCAAAGTAAGTATGATTTAGATTGGCACATCTATGGGATTATCATATCATAATTTTACTATGAAATACACCACTAAAACATACATGTTTCAGTGTCCGTAGAGATAGTCTGTTCGTCCCCTCCAATTAAAAGAAAAAAAATAAATAAAAGTACGTTTTAGATTGGCAAGTTTATAGGGCTATGCATGTCATAATTTCAGATCAAGTAAGTTTTAAGCTAAAACCTTTCATTTGCAAGAGATTTCGGCTAAATTGCAAGCGTTGGGCCTGAACAAATGGTCTCGAAAGCCGACTAGACTCTTATTTATTATGGCCCCATCCACATCAGATGAAATCCATCAAGGAATTCATTTGGGCCAGGAGTAAAGCCCATTGGGCTAATTGGTTGTGTACACATAATGAGTGGAACCCATTAATCTTGCAACGGATTGAATGAAATGTAACTTGGATTTTGTAAGGGAATATCAATTGATGTTAGTTTTTCGGCTTGGTCACAAGCACCCATTGGAGACTCTAGGACCTCATTTTATTTATTTTTTTAAAAACCAATAGGTGGTGGAAGAAACAATAAGAATGGCAAACATTTCAGCAATCATTTTCAGGATGACTACCAGGGAAGTAGAATACAAAGGTACACAGCTAGCTTACGGTTCAAAAAATTTGAGATCAAAGTTAGTGTCAATGTCTCTTCTATTATCTTAAAAATAAAATTTTGCAGGATATAAAATACCCAAGGACTGGAAAGTGATTTTGTGGATTCGATACCTGCACACAAATCCTGAAAATTTTGATGATCCTATGTGCTTTAATCCTGATAGATGGAATGTAAGTGCTGATTTCAGTAAATAATGTATGTTAATTTAAAGAATGATTAACCTATACCAGTGCTGTTACTTATGGCTTACACAGGAACCAGCACGGTCTGGCGCATACCAGGCTTTTGGTGGGGGATCTAGAATTTGTCCCGGAAACATGCTGGCTCGATTGCAAATTGCACTCTTTCTTCATCATCTGTCTGTCGGATACAAGTAAGCAAAACATATTCATTTTATTGTCCTATTTGATACAATCATTAGATTTTAACCAAATTTAAATGTTAGAATTTTAGCCGTTGAATGTACATGACAAACTGGAAATTTATATTTGTATTTTTGTTTTTTATTTAATATAAAATAACATGGATGAAAGAAAGTAATTTTACTCGTTAAACTCATCTAATAATTAAAAAATTAGATTTTTATTGGTTAATTAATCAAAATTTAAACGTTCAAAATATGTATCACCTCCATTAAAGTTCATATCTTGATTTGTATCTGTGCATCCAATCATTTTTGTAATATCATATTTATTGAATTTCAGGTGGGAATTAATCAATCCGGACGCAGCGATTATCTATCTTTCACATCCAACGCCAGTTGATGGCGTTGAAGTCAAGTTCAGCAAGATATAATGACAGACCATCCTTAATGGTGCTGAAATATGAGTAGATGTAATATACGTCCACTGTAAGTCTGTAATTTAATCTCCCTCTATGGTGTGACATGTCGTAAGATAAATCTACTTTAATTGCAATTTTAGTCTCATATTGTATTTTACAGATATAGTAAGTTTATGTGTCAACCACTATAGAATCTTTGTCACTGATTACAGCAGCAAAGTTGTTAAAAGATTAAAGAAGAACAAAAATAAAATAAAAAGCCAATCAATCAGTGCATAAAATACTTGATTACTCGCTAATGGTGAGGTGGGCATTAATCAAATCCAAGTGCGAGAATGACTCACTCTTCTCTAAAACCAAAGGGTCGATAGTATTCATTATTAATATTTTTTATTATATATTTAGTTTATTCTATTGTAGAAATGTATTATTATTTTTAGTAATTTATGATTATTAATTTTGCTTAAAAAATTATCAATTCAACAATTGATATATTCTAAGTTAAGATTAAGTTGAGATATATAAGGAGTCGTGGAATATTATTATTATTATTATTTTACATTTACATATTAAACCCAGTAAATTTATTCATCCTTGCCAGTTTCTTTTTAAAATGAAAAAGCCATCTATAATCAAATATGTTTGAGACTGCAAAACGCTAAAAAAACAATCAATTAATGTTTAGGTTATTGATATACACTAGAATGGAACGAGCTATGGTGTGCAATTTCAATAACTACATTAATTTGACAATATAGTTTTATCATTATGAAATTTAATATAAAAGATGAATTAGCACGCGATATAATACCAAAAAATCTACTGAAAGAGACTGTATTCCAGGAGCTACAAATGATGGTGATTATTTTGAAGAACTGGAATTTAGTGATGATTGCAATGGAAGTTTATCTAGAAAATGATTCCCAAATCTCTTGGTTTGCCAATCAATTTGTGGGCTCCAACATAGGCACTTATTTGATCCATTTAGGTCAAACGCATGGCATCCAAGCAGTGGAGGAGTCAAACATTTATTAATAGGAGTGTCACGTGGTAATGATTTATAACTATTTATATATCTTTAAGGGTACATAATAAAGAAAATGTTTGGAAAAATAAAAATGAAATATGAAAAATTGGGTATTAATGCATAAAAAAAAATAATTTATTAACAAATGCATTTACTATAAATATTATTGATGACAAACTAATAACAATAGTATATAAGCAAATCAGGTTTTGTTATTGGAAAAATAGTTTCCATTGTTAGAAAATATACTAATTTAAGTTGTATTTTTCATATTGTTTTAATATAATATTGAAAAATATTATACTATTTAAAAATTTTAATGTTTATGTTTAATCGAATATCTTATCAATTAAATATAAATATAGGTTTACATATTTCTTAAAAAAATATATTAATTTTTAATATTAATTACATTGTAATTCTTATCTAAAATTTTAACAAATTATGACTTTAATTATATATAACAAAATATCATTTTCTAAATGAATAGTAAATTAAAAGCATGAAAGAGAATTAGAGTTTAAAACTAAAATTTAAGAGACAGTAAATTTAAAGTGAGGGAATAAATTTTGGTCAATGTCAAAACTACAAAATTTATAGATAATAATAACACTGATATAGAGTCAAATTTATAGAATTTTAGAAGTTCAGGGCTAGTAGTATTCCCCTTGAATTATTACCCATATTCTTCCATGAGACAACTAACAAATGTAACAAGCCGATATGCTACAAGACACGTCAATCAGTTGAGAAAACGAAGTTTTTATTTTTTATTTAGTGTGCTATACTACTCTCTAAAGCATTAGTGAATAGTTAACATATATTTATTTATTAAAATTGATATCGAATGGGTAAATGATCAAATGTTGCTTACACAATCTGAATATACTTTTCAGATATGAAAGATAACTACTCTCACAATTAAAAAAATAATTATCCATACAAATTATAATATATATTTAATATTAGGAATTAAATCCCCAATTAGTTGAAGGATAGGAAGATTCATAATCATCTATATTAAGAGAGATGATTTCCAATAGTTAACAATTGTTGGACTTTCAAATTTCGATTCAAATAATTTAAAAAATAAATGAAGAAAGTTTGGTAACCAAAAGTTACACGAAATTTAAGATATTACATCAATTAAAAAATAATATAGATTCCAACAAATTAAGAATATGTTGAGAATCTTCCTAAAATTTTACAAGTTTATATTAGATATCTCTTTCATTTTCTTTGAAAAATTGAAAATATTTCGACTTCTGCATCCAAGATTTCAAAGAAGTTTAAAGTTGTTTACAAGTCATAATATTGATATTAAGTCCTGAAACTAATTTAAATCAAAATAGATAAAACTTAAAAATTATCAATGAATTGAAGGTTGATACCAATATGTGTCATTCTGAGTCAGAATTTTGACTGCGACGACTAAAATAAATATTTATTTGTATGTTAATATAAATAAAATGTACTAATATTTGAAAATTATAACTTATTAAAATCAAATGATTTAATGATATATCTCTCACACTTACACCTAGAAGTTATGAGTTTAGTCATTTTTTTCCTTTTAATTTGGAATTTCCATAATAATTCAACAAAATAAAAATAAAAATAAAAATCAATGTAAGTGTGAGGGATATGGTCTAGGTAAAATGCTCTCATTTAACATAGCATCACATTGTAGATGGCAACTTAGCATACACAGAATTTGGATATAAATTTGGAATAATGTTAAACTTTCCAAAAATTTATCAAAATTCATTGTTCTAATAATGTGGTGAGATGATTTTTAATAACCACATTAATTATAAGATAATGTATTAATGATACATGGTTATAAATAAATTTGACATACCATTTGAACAATGAATTCAGACAAAATTTTGGGTAGAGTATTGCTCATCAACTTTTGACAAATAATTTGGACAGGTTAGTTTTAGCCATCATTATTCCAAAAGAAAATTAACATTATTAAAGTTGTTCAAATTGTTTGCTCAAACAATATGGTATATAGGTTGTAACTCATTAAATAAACAATTTGCTTTAATGATTTTAACTAAATATTTACCACCACAAAGGGAAACACATTATATACATTTAACAAAATCCTCCCTAGTAAGGTAAACTAAAACAGCTTTTGTATTTAGTATTAATTAGAGCAGAAGAATATGAACCGAAGTATCAAAATCTTCCACCATAAAATATTATACCCTCCATGTGGCTATTTAATTTACAGCCTATATCTTACAAACAAGTCTGCCTGCATTAAGAAATCAAAAAAGAAGAGGCAGAAATTCTAAAAGAGGATGGAAACTAGTTCGAGTTCGATGGGAGGAGTGTGGCTGGCATGTCTTTTAGGACTGGTGCCGATAGTGGGTTGGCTACTATGGTGGTGGAACGATATTTGGTATGCAATTCCTCTCAAGCTCCGATACTCGGGCTCCGGAGCCAGACTGCCTCCCGGCCACATGGGGCTCCCATTCTTAGGAGAAATGATCAACTTTCTTTGGTACTTCAAAGTTGTTCGCCGCCCAGATGAATTCATCAACTCGAAACGACGCAAGTAATATATATATATATATATATACACACACCTTTGACCAGTTTTTGCTCTATTTATTTAAGTATATATTAAAATTATCAAGTACAAGTATATGGATTTTAGTATTGAATTTTCATTCGTAGGATTGAGATAAGTTTTGTTTTATATTATGTTTCTCTGTGATAGTTCAACACTTCGAAGTCTTTTAATTTTAATGTGTGATCTTATATATAATCCAGTTATAAAATACATCTTGACTGTTAAAATATGGCTAAGGGTGAGTTTTGTGTCTGAATAATGAATTTTTTTTTTGAACGTATGTATTAGAGATTAGTTATATGTAACTAAAACTATTTTGAACATAGTTTGGGAAAGTCAGTTTAATGCTTTGGTTGAAATTTGTCCTATGTATATAAAATGAATGAGGTACTTTTTTTTTTTTTATTTGAAACAAAAAGAATACGGTAGTTGATTTTGTTAAATAGTATGTTTTGCTAAAAGTATCGAATTTTGATTAGATCGGATCTTTTACATATGTAGAAGCTGACATGGTGCATTTGAGGCACCTGATTTTGTTATAGAGGAAATCTTTATTAACAAATGTTGATGATCAGGTATGGTGATGGAGAAGGACTATACAGAACCCACCTGTTTGGATCACCGACCATCATAGCTTGTTTCCCGGCAGTGGGCAAATTTGTATATCGATCAGATGATGCCTTTATACTTAAATGGCCCAATGTTGATCTTGTTGGCCAAAATTCTATAGTGGCAGTTCATGGAAAAGCCCATGCTAGGCTCAGAAGCTTTGTAATGAATGCAATCAACCGTCCTGAGGCACTCAGGCGTATTGCAGCTTCTGTACAACCCAGTATGGTATCTGCACTAGAATCATGGGCCCAGAAAGGTCAAATTGAAGGTCATGTTGAAATCAAGAAGGTAAATTTATCAAAATATATCAGTTTATATTTGTACTTTCACGTATCTCATTATCATTACCTCATTTTTCTAAAGCTTTCAACTGATGTTTAATAAGTTAGTGAATATAAACAATATTAAATCCTACTATGACTATACATCACTAGATCTTTTAAATTTAGATGATGAGATGGTTTGAGATTCTTGAAGGAATTAGATGTCTTGATTTCTAGGAAAAAGGAAATTCAACTAAGCTATGCTGCAAAGTTCATGAATGACTTATGTAGAGAGTAAATTTAAGTGAAATGCTTGCAGGTGATATTTGAGAGCATTGGAAAATTATTTGCAAGCTTTGAGCCAGGTCCTCTTCTAGAAACCTTGGATGAATTGTTCGTGGGTGTGCTTAAAGGAGTTAGAGCTCAGCCATTCAATTTTCCTGGAACTGCTTATCATCATGCATATCAGGTTTGTTTACAGTCCTGATGTATTGAGTTTTTATGTTATTGGGATTTTTCACTTTTTCTTGACTACTCAAATTGTTGCATTGTTCAGATGAAACTTATTTCTTAACGATGCACTATTCAACATCAAGATTAATAGCGATAATGCCAGATATAGTGAAAAAAAAAAAAAATCTAAATTTGAAACTTCTAATGATGTGTCATGTTTTTACATTACATCCATGTAACTTGTGATTCACCATACAATTACATGTAGGATGTCTTATCATTTGGAATCCTAAGTCCTAACTAATTTTGAGATTTTGTCTAGCATTTTAAATTGATATAGACAATGAAAGAAAAGGTTACTGTTAAATGATATTAAAGATGAAATTAACTGGGGGAATTTGGTTGAAATAGTTTATGTGAAATTAAAGGCAGAAGATGGCATGAAATTTTATTTAAAATGTTATAATGACACTGTACAATGTGTGTAAATGTCAGTGTAGGAAGAAGCTTGAGTCAATTTTCAGGATAGAGCTAGAGAAGAAGAAGAAGAAGAATGGTCAAAATGGAGTTGAGACAATGAATGATCTAATGGATGGGATGATGCAAATTGAAGATGAAGAAGGAAATAAGTTAAGTGATCAAGAAATTCTGGACAACATGGTCGGCTTTGTGGTTGCTGGATATGAAACTACTGCGCTGGCCTCAACTTGGGCACTTTATTTTCTTGCCAAATACCCCAACGTCCTTGAGAAACTACGAGTATGACTAGTTGACAACCATTTTATAAAGAAAGTTAGCAAAGACATGACGCTCTCTTCCTGTGACTTATTTTGACTGTTCCCTGTGCAAATTGCAGGAAGAGAACATGAGAACACACAAGAACAAGAAAGGAGAGTTCCTTTCAACTGAAGAAATTTCCCAAATGAAATACACCAACAAGGTATATGATTTAAATTGGTATTGTCTATGTGTGGTCATCAGTGTTACAATCCAGTATCAGATAGCTATCCATATCTGGTTCTTAAGAGAGGTTGTAACTTGTGAGTGTCACCACACCTACTAGGCTAATCTTTGGGCTTGATGGCAAGTTGTTTGGCAGCCTAGTATGATTCTCATCTACTATTTCCATTACACTCACAATAGATGAGATAAGTCAATGAACAGACTTGGGTCAAGAGAGCAGAGTTCACATGATAAGGAGACATTGATCTTTCATCGAATAGATGATGTAAATTGGAACTTAGATTTTGTGTGGAAAGATCAATTTATATGCTAGTCTTTGGCTGGGTTACAAGCACCCATTGGTGACACTAGGAACATTTTTGTTTTTGTTTTTGATTTGTTTTTTTGTTTTTTGTTTTAAACTGTTTTTGTTTTGTTTTTAACTAACACAGGTGGTGGAAGAAACAATAAGAATGGCAAATATTTCAGCACTCAATTTCAGGTTCGCTACTAGGGAAGTAGAATACAAAGGTACCAAGCTAGTTTATGATCAAAAGAATGTTGATACCAAAGTTATTGTTAGTGACACTGACAATGCGAGTATATTTGTTGTTTTAAATTTAAAATTATGCAGGTTATAAGATACCTAAGAATTGGAAGGTGGTTGTATGGATTCGATACCTACACACAAATCCTGAAAACTTTGATGATCCTATGTGCTTTAATCCTGATAGATGGAATGTAAGCCCTTACCTCAATATATAATATGCAAATTAAATAATGATCAACTTGTATAACTAATGTGTTTGGTGTTACTGTCTTATGCAGGAACCGGCAAAGCCAGACACATATCGGGTTTTTGGGGGAGGAAGTAGAATGTGTCCTGGAAACATGTTGGCTCGGTTGCAAATTGCGCTGCTTCTTCACCATTTGTCTGTTGGATACAAGTAAAGCACTACCTATTCATTTCATTGATTCTTCTTTGTTCTAAATATTTAGATTTTAGGTAAAATTTAAATATTAAATCTCAGTTGTTAAATACATCTGATAGATGAGATTTGTGTTTCTTTTTTTTTAATCCAATATGGAACCAAGGAAAAGAAACAGAGTAATTTTATCTGTCACACTAATTTATCAACTAAGAAAGTCGAATTTTGTTTGATTTGAACAAAAATTGGATAGTTACAACGAGGAATTTCAATCAATTTCGGTTAATAATGCTCAAGTTTAGAACTTTGTATTAATGCAATTACTTCTGTTATTATTATATTATTGAATTTCAGGTGGGAACTGGTCAATCCGGATGCAGATATTATTTATCTTTCACATCCAAAGCCAGTTGACGGGGTTGAAGTCAAATTCAGCAAAATATAGTAGCAGTCTAAATGGATCATGTTTCTAAATAATGCGTGTACTATGCTCCCATTTCAAAGAATTTCATGACATGCATAATAAAAATCTGTTTTAAATGCAATTTTCGTCTCCTATTGTATTTTTACATGTGAATGTTGGCTGGTGTGTTGATTGATGAACTCCCAAATATTTCGAAACTCTCGACTAAGTTCTATAATCTTTTCTGTAATTTATAGAACGTAATATCAAAGCAACTTAAATGAAAATAGAGAAAATGTAAAACAAGGGATGAGTAATGCTAAAAATCCCACCTTATGTTTGGATTTTATATCATAATTTGTAATATAATAATTAATAAAATGGAGGCATATTAATAATTATTTAAGTCACAACATTAGTTGGAGCGTGAATTAAGACTTCTAGCATTACTCTCAACAAGGCGGGTATCACTATACGTTGCCAAAAAAACACATTTATACAAATGAAATATTACTACATATGAGTTGTAGTTGTATAGGGCTATAAAGATATATTTAATTTTGTACATTCACTTATAATTTAAATAGTTAGTGCATATTCCCTTCTAGGCTTCAAGATAAAGGTTTGAGTCTCAAATGTATAAAAAATAACAACAGAAAAAAATAACAAGCAATCAATCTATGTTTAAAACATTTGATTGCCTACTAATTGTGATTTGTGAGACAGGTATTAATAATAGTTTATCGCAAGATTTTGTTTCTCGTAAACTACCTTACCTTCCATCTGCTTGCTACTTCATTATCATGTTTTTACTTTTGTATTTGTACATTTATTTATTCGTCCTAATTAAAAAAAAAATAGAAAAGAAAAAGAAAAAACAGCCATCTAATCAATATGTTTGAGACTACACAAGGCAGGCCAAAAAGTGCAACCACCTATTTCAAAATTAAAAAAAAAAAAAGTGCAACCACCATTTTTCGCTTGTAATTTAAGCTTGCATCCAAGAAAGCAAGTCATGATTCTGGTGTAGAAAAAAGGCTTTCATGCATTGAGTGTATATACAGCAAAGGCAAAAGGTCCCTTTTCATTTGGGTCTAAATTCAAAATCAATGCTAGTGAAAGAATATAACCTTCAAATTTGACCAAAAGCATGAATTGATAGAAGTAGTTATGCATAATCACTTTTTTCTTGACATTGGACAGGCACAAATTCTTCTCACATAGGTGGGTCAACTGCACCAAAAATGAAGAATTATTAAACAAGTTTTTCACTATATGTTTTAGTGCAAACCATGTCTAGACCCTAATTTTTGAACTCAAACTTTGAATAAAGTTACCTCCAAGTTCCTTTACCTTATAAATGGACCACACCCCAATCTTATTACTAATTCATGTTACGCATAGTGATGATTGCAACATGGTAACGAAACGGACCAAAATGGGCCATAGCTTGTTATGGTGGCTCAAAATCAGGCCTGTTTTTATTCAATGTACAACACTAACAATATCTCCAATAATGTCGTGAAAATCCAGGGGAGTCAGACAGGTTTCAATGTAGTCTCAGACTCTCGTCATTTTGAAGAGTAAACAGTACTGCAAAAGGCCACTTCGAGACTACATATAACAAGTCTACTCGCTACAAGATCTTTCAAATGTACCAGAAACTGCTGTGAAAAGTGAAGACCATATGAAAATGTTTTTGTTTTTACATGTAAAGAGAGTAGTGGCATTTTGGGTGGCAGTGAGAGTATGATTTGGGCAATGTGTTTGAATTTCATTGGACAACGGCTAATTCTTTTACGCACAACTTTCTATAACATTTTCAAAAGTCTGTCCTTTACTTTCCTCATAAAATATAGCAAGAAAATAACACTACATGCTCGCTCTCTCTCTCTCTCTCTCTCTCTCTCTCTCTCTCTCTCTCAGTGCAGTGTTTCAAAAAATTATTAATTTTAGTTTAATCAATGGTAGTTCACACAACATCATCACTTCTCACACTCTACCCACTTTACCGGTGTCTGTTATCATCTCAGCTTCACGTCTCTCTCCCTCTCTCCCTCACGCATACACACACACACTTTAGCTTAGAGCTCAGTGTACATTAGTTAACAAAAAAGGAGCTTGGAGAGCTACTAGCTCTAGTACAAAAACCCCATTTGTAAGAAGGTGGATTGAAAATGGGTGTGTTTGTTTTGGCCTTCTCTGTGATTTGTGTAGCTACCCTTTTCAGCTCTTGCTCCTTTGCTCTCACTGAAGATGGTAAAGTTTTTGCCTTTTCATTTCACGGTCTGGTTTGAGCTGTTCTTTTTTTTTTTTTTTTTATTCTGTTTTTTGGGGTTGCTGTTTGGCTACTGAGAAAATGGAAAAGAGTAAAGTTTCAAACTTGATGTTTCTTGTTCTGTTTACTATATCTTGAAAGGTTATGGCTTTTGTAGAACCAAATGGAGTCAAATAGAGAGGTTACTAACTTGATGTGTTTTTTACAGGTTTTACATTGCTAGAAATGAAAAGCACTTTGAATGACAGTAGAAACTATCTGGGGAACTGGCAAGCTACAGATGAGTCTCCTTGCAAATGGACAGGCATTTCTTGCCATCACCATGACCAACGAGTCCGCTCTATGTATGTCACTCCTACTCTACTCTTGTTCACTTCTATATTATTACTATTTATGTCCAACTATTCTAAGCTTTTATGTATTCAAAAGACAATTAATTTATCTTTTTGGCTTCTTCAGAAACCTACCATACATGCAATTAGGAGGAATCATATCTCCCAGCATTGGTAAACTCAGTAGATTGCAAAGACTGTAAGTTTAATGTTCTTGTACCATTTCTCTCCCTAGAAGCCACTTGAATATGTACTAATACATCTCTGATTGTTTTTTTTTTGGTTTAATTTGAGACAGGGCACTTCACCAAAATAGCTTGCACGGTGTTATTCCCAATGAGATTACCAATTGTACTGAGCTTAGAGCCTTGTAAGTGAACATAATTTACTTGTATATAACAAGAATTTCTTGGTTATATAGATATCCAATGTTGTTGCTGCATTTTTTTTTTTCATTTTTTACTGTATTTGTGTTTTTTACTTAATGCATGCACCTAAGAAAATATGCTGTGATGTATAGGTACTTGAGGGCAAATTATCTCCAAGGAGGCATACCGGCAAATATTGGGAACCTTTCTTTGCTCACTATATTGTAAGATCTCTGATTGTTCTTCCACAGTTGTTTCCTAATTTGAATCCTGATTATATATCTCTGTTAGCAAACAGTGATCAATGTCTTACTAGTGGGACAATTCTAAGATTAAGCTCCTAGCATTAGTTCGTTACTTTTGTTCTTATGTTGAGAATTTGTTTTCATATTGGTGCCAGGGATTTGTCAAGCAATTCACTGAAGGGTGCTATACCTTCTTCTCTTGGCCGTCTGACACATTTGCATTACCTGTAAGTTTGAATTTGGCTTGAATTCCACTGTAAGAAATTTGAAAAACACGCCTTCATTGTTTATTTTGGTGCTATTTCATGCAGAAATTTGTCTACAAACTTTTTCTCTGGTGAAATTCCGGATTTTGGAGCCCTGAGCAGTTTTGGAAACAAGTCGTGAGTACTCATGTTATCAATTATTTTTTTATTTAATTTCTAAGCTTTCAAATATTATAGGCCAAATTTCAACATTGTGGTAAATTTTAGTTCACCTATGGGACTATGATAATTAGACTTCAAGAGCACTTCAATGAGATAATGTTGCACTATAATGGTATTGATCAACCTGCTTCTTAAGATTACTAATTAGAAAAAGCCCTCGATTTTGCTTAGGTTTATTGGAAATTTAGATCTATGTGGCCGACAAGTGCACAAGCCTTGCCGAACCTCAATGGGATTTCCTGCAGTTTTACCTCATGCAGCAAGTGATGAAGCTGCAGGCAAGTGTTATGTTTCTACTTTCCTTGGTATCGATGGATAAGAATGTCCCAAGTGGCATTAGTCACTACTTTAATCTAATTGACCAAATTCGCTTACTGAAAATTGGGTTTCTGCAGTCCCTACTAAACGATCTTCGCACTACATGAAAGGAGTGCTGATTGGTGCAATGTCCACAATGGGCCTTGCACTTGTTGTGCTCCTTGCATTCCTCTGGGTTTGTTTACTCTCAAAGAAGGAAAGAGCTGTAAAGCAATACACTGAAGTTCGTAAGCAAGTCGATCAAGATGCAAGTAAGCTGGATAGTCATCAAAATGTTGCCTTTTTGACCTTCAATATTGTTTTCCATTTCTGATCTGTAAAATTTTCAATAGGGACAAAGCTTATTACATTTCATGGTGATATGCCATACCCCTCAAGTGAGATCATTGAAAAGTTGGAGTCTCTTGATGAGGAGGATGTTGTTGGATCAGGAGGCTTTGGTACAGTATACCGGATGGTCATGAATGATTGTGGAACATTTGCTGTTAAAAGAATTGATCGTAGTCGTGAAGGATCTGATCAAGTGTTTGAGAGGGAGTTAGAAATATTGGGTAGCATCAAGCACATAAATTTAGTTAATCTGCGAGGTTACTGCCGGCTCCCTGCCACAAAGCTTCTTATCTATGACTATCTGTCAATGGGCAGCTTAGATGACTTCTTGCATGGTAAGTATTATTGTTTTGAATTAAAGAATATTGGTTCTTACCTAAATGCTGGAACCAAATGATTTTTTAAGCATAACAGGTTTGAGTGTGAAATCAGAGTGAGAGAAGATAATCTTGTAGAAGTCAAGACTCTAGACCAATATTTTATTTTCTTTCTTTTTGGCATTAGAACTATTCGTGGGGTGGTCTAGTTTTCGTCATTTGTAAATAGTAGGAGAAAAGCTGTGATAATGAATGCAGATTGAAGGGAGGATGTGCATATTTAGTGAAAAATCACAACCTACTGGTTAGCATTGTTTTGAAGGATGTTCTCTGCAGGCTTATTGATTTTTTCTGATTTTGCTTTTATGAATGTGTTCCTTTCACCTTTCAGAACATGGCCAAGGAGACAGAGTATTGAAGTGGAGTGATCGGTTGAGAATAGCCCTTGGTTCTGCCAGGGGGTTGGCATACTTGCACCATGACTGCTCTCCAAAGATAGTTCATCGTGATATAAAATCCAGCAACATTCTCCTAGATGAAAACTTGGAGCCTCATGTCTCTGATTTTGGTCTTGCCAAACTCTTGGTAGATGAGGATGCCCATGTCACAACTGTGGTTGCTGGCACCTTTGGCTATTTAGCACCAGGTGAGTCTTATTTTTTCATTTAGTTGACACTATGACATTTTTTGATTATTTGAGACCTAATTTTCTATCCAGGATTGAAATGTGAGCAGGTCCAGAGATTAGGAAATGTATGTTGCTCTAAAAAATTTACTATGTTAGATTTTCCACCTAGATAATATGTTCTGGCTATTGGGGCTTAAATGGTTCTCTTGTATACCTGAACAAATATTCTCATCTCTATTTAAAATTGAAACCTAAAGAGCTGCTTTAGGTGAGCTTTGGATGTACTTGTAGTACTGATCACTGAGGTGAATTGTTCTTTAACAGATGACATGGACAATGGCATTAATTTCCCCACACTGGTGACCTTGGAATTCAACTCCAAAGTAAACATTAACACAGGCAAATATGAAGAATTGTGAAGAATAAATTGCTCATATATTTAATTGACTAAGAAATTTCACCCGCATCAGTCTTATTTATATAGTTATATGGTTTTGTGGCTTCTCTACATAGTTGATTCATAACAATCTAATAGAACTACAACATTGTGACCCCATACTTGAATCCCAAGTGATCTAACTATCTTTTTGGCTTTATGTTCTACTTCGAAACAGAATATCTGCAAAGTGGGAGAGCTACAGAGAAGTCCGATGTTTATAGTTTTGGAGTTCTATTGTTAGAGCTTGTAACTGGTAAAAGACCAACTGACCCAACTTTTGTAAAGAGAGGCTTAAATGTTGTTGGCTGGGTAAGTGCCCTGTTTCTTTCTTTTGCTAGACAGAATCAATAATGCACATGTATTTTCATAAATAAACACTTTCTATGCCTGTGCTTGTGCAGATGAACACCTTATTGAGAGAGAACAGATTGGAAGATGTAGTAGATAAACAATGCACTGATGCTGATCTGGAAACAGTAGAAGCAATTCTTGAAATAGCTGCAAGGTGCACGGATGCAAACCCGGATGATAGGCCTCTGATGAATCAGGTATTACAGCTGCTAGAGCAAGAGGTCATGTCTCCTTGCCCGAGTGAATTCTACGAGTCTCATTCTGATTATTGTTAAACTGATACTCAAAAAAAATGGCCTTCTGCGACTGCCCCATCCTATAACACACAATTCTGCTTAGAATGTGTGATGATGACTGATGGCTTCAACATATACTGCAAGTGTTTTGCCCCTCTCTTGGGCTGTATACTGTTTTTTTTCTTTATCTGCAATGTATGCTGAAGCTGTTTTGAGCTCTCTCTCTTCCAAACCAATACAGAAATCCTCCTGTATTAATGGAAATGTGCTGGAATTATTGCCAGGTTTTGACTTTAAGTTTGAAAAACAATTTAAGATAAAGCCACCCAAAAAAGTTTCACACAACATTTTTCGACAAAAAATAATTTTATTCACTCATTATGCAAATTATTACTGATAAGGAGTAGAGGTTCAGTAAATGAAATTACTACTTACGTACACTCGACATAACATACGTTCATTCTATCAAAGTTCTACCCTGATAAATTGATGATGGTGGTGTGTTTCAAAAAGTAAATAAATAAATAAAAATTGATGATGGTGGTGGTGATAAACTAATAGTGATAATGGAGATTATGAATCCTATCAATTCTCTACCCAGATTTGGTGGGAAGCAATTAAATAAAAATATCAAGTTCTAACCACCAAGGGTTTTAGAGTTCGGTTGTTAAGATGTTTTGTTTTGGTTGAAACAGTGATTTAATTCTGTATGGTCCCAGAATATAGTGGTTTTGAACTGATGGATTTTTGTATTTTAAATTGGTTATTATTTGTTTTTTAATATCACAATTGTAACTTTAGATTATATAGCTGATACACTCTTCTAGTCTTTATCTTTTTAGATTTATTACATGATTTGAGGGTTGTTTTCACTGTTTGATTGAGTACTTGAGCAATCAAATTGGGATGTAGAGAGAAAATACAAATCGGAATGGGTTTTAAATTTTTTAAGGTTAATTTTGGTATTATGGATGGTGTAGAAAGTAGACTAATTTTTAATAATTTAATTGTTAATGATGGGTGTGAAAAGTTAAATGTGTGCAAATAATTTATTTTGGCTGAAAATAAAGTCACAATCTAAAATGTTTTTAAAACGTTTAAATCGAATTTAGTTAATATACTAGAGTAAAAATTCTGTCTTTTTTTTTTTTACTAGACTTCACATGATAATCATCGGAGGGTAAACGTTAGTCATCTTAATGTACTACTAGATGAGTTATATTAGACAGTCTTAAGTCAAGTAGGAATCGTACATGTACATGGACACGTCGGCTATACATACTAACCCTTCTTCACAAACCCTTGTTCAACTTTACGTGATCCATTACTTGAAGAAAAAAAGGAAAAACCTTATGTGATCTATTATTAGTCGTCAAGAATTGATGAGTGCATATACTAGCAATCATGTTGGTTGTGAAACAATGCTTTATGACGGTATCAAAGGCTTGCTAGTGCAACTCCGCTAGTCGTTTTTGCATAAAAAAACGTGCATACATTCCAAGGTTCTACAACATATCTGTGTAGATTGTGGGCTACGTATATGATTATGGTGTACCTTTCAATTATATACAAAGGGGGTTGAGGTATAGCAACATGAAGTCGATCGTTTGAAAAAAGCAAAAGCTCTAAGAAACTTTTAGGTGAGAAAAAGCTTCAACTGGTTCTTGATTTGGACAAGACTTTGCTTCATACACAAACGTATGAGAAGCTAACATCTGAAGAACGGGATTTAATGAAGCATACCGATGAAGATGTATACTGGTAGCCTGTATAGTTTGGATGATTTTGGACATTTGATGAAGCTGAGGCCTTCTGTTCGCACTTTTTTGAAAGAAGCAAGTACCATGTTCGAGATGTATCTATACTCAGCAGGCAGCAGACTCTACGTGGAGGAGGTCGCGAAGTTTCTTGACCCGGAAGGCAACTACTTCAACTCTCGTATCATTGCACACGAAGGCACGAAACAAACAGGACGGCAAGGAAAGCAAAAGAAGAGGTTGGATTTGGTGTTGGGAGAGAAACACAATGTCATCATTCTTGATGACACTAAATAGGCGTGGGAGTCTAGTGACCGGAAGAACTTGATCGTGGTTGAGAAATACAATTATTTCAAAGGAGACAAATCGGAGACGACGAAGATAGAAGAAGAAAGTCATGATGAGTCCGATCACGGGGCATTAGTGAATGTTCTCGAAGTTTTGAACAGGAATCCATGCACTGTTTTTTAGGGGTTGGTTGGCTCCTAGAGATGTTAGGGTTCTTTTGAATATGCAACGTAGATTTGTTCTCTCTAAGGTGTGTTGTGTTCTGCGGCCAAATTCCTTTGGTTTGGGCTGAGACTTTGGGAGCTAAATGCAGGGCCACACTTGACTCATCAATCACACATGTTGTCTGGACGACGACAGGAACCGAGGCTTGTCAATGGGCGCTGCGAGAGAAGAAATTTTTGGTCCATCCAAGATGGATCGACGATGCTTATGATTTTTGTCGCAAGCCACCTGAGGAAAAATTATTTTCCTAGCTTAATCTATTGAAAAGCTCTATGCCGCATTTTGTTTCGCATTAACATTATCATGTTTAGCTGTACGCTCAGCGTAAGCTCGAGAACCCAATGAATATACATCTAGTCCATGGAACGTACTCTTCTTTTAGGAAATTATGTACCAACAGCCTTATCTTGATCATTCTTCCTTCAACAGATTTCCCTTAGGAAATTGACTATTAAATAATCAAAATGCCAATAATGAAGAAATTGGATATATAGCTCCGTAAATTGAATTGTTAAACCTCATGTGTTGTCAAGCCCATGTCTGCTGACCGGTCATGCAACTTTAGGCTCTATGGTTGAAAAATATTATATATCTTCTAAAGTCGAAATTGGAACTTAAAATCACCTCAATATTCTATCGGATTTTCATCTAATTATTTTTAATTTTTGCCAATACTAACTATGACTGAATTGATAAAATTGGAAAGCAAAATGTGCATGGCGAGTGTCACAGCCAGCCTGACTGTGCCAAGAGCACTTACTACTGATGTCAAAGCAGTGTTGTGCTTGGCCCGGTTTGATGATTGGTGAAAAAGTTGCAACTAAAAAATTATTTTTTAATTTTATTATTCTTTTTTTTTATTATTTCAAAAAAATTTATTATTCTGATAAGCTATTACAATAAATTTAGAGTTTTACGAAATTTTTTTTTGAAATTTACAGCATATATGATTCAACAATATCATTTTATCAACTTTATTTAATTTATTAATAGAGAATTTGATAGCAAATTAAAATATTATTATTGCACCAGCCGGAAAATTTTTTAACATGTCCCCTTCATATTTACATCATGTAAAAATTTGAAGACGCTTAGTAGAATTTTCATTTAAAAATATCCATAATTGTATATATAACAATAATAGTTTGACTACCAACATGTGCAATGCCACAACGGCGGCTGCACATCTCGGATCAAGTCTGGTGCCGACTTTGGATACTCTTTGCCCACTAAATCGTAGCTGGCTTTAGATTCTTCTAATATGGGAGTCGCTTTCTTGATCATGTTATAAATATTTTATTCAGTTTAATTGTGGTAATCTTTTGAATCAATTTTACTAATAAAATAAAATAAAATAATAGTCTTACTTGTTTTTGATTTGTCGACATTAAACAACAAATAAATCCAAAGATCAATGAAAAATATAATTTTAAAAAATATATAAAAAATAACTGCATCCTTTATTGGAAACGCTACAAATTGGGTGGTATTAAAAAAAGAATAATAAACTAACCAGCCACATTACGTACAAATATAATTGAGGCAAACCAACTGTTGGTTACTAAGTAATTTGGTTTGGTGACTAAAGTCTTCTCATTATCTCACAAAGTTTTTAACTTTTGTCAACCAAACAAGTCTGTCACAATTAATAACTCATATTAAAATAATGAACTCAATCACTGCAAGTTCACCAAAAATGGCAGCGAGCACGAAGAAGCTTCAAGGAAAGGTGGCCATCATCACCGGAGGCGCCAGTGGCATTGGTGAAGCAACAGCTCGTAACTTCATTAACCACGCAGCACGCGCCGTCGTCATCGCCGACGTCCAAGATGAAAAGGGTCAACAACTCGCTCAATCCCTCGGCCACGACCGCTGCGTCTACATGCGCTGCGATGTGTCCGACGAGGACCAGGTCAAAGCCCTCGTCGAAACCACCGTCAAAATTTACGGTCAACTCGACGTCATGTTTTGCAACGCCGGTGTCTTCTACAAAACCCAACACGATCAGATCATCTTAGATTTCGACATGTCCGAGTACGAGAAGCTCTTCTCAGTGAACGTACGCGGGACAGCGGCGAGTGTTAAGCACGCGGCGCGGGCGATGGTGGAAGGGAAGGTGAAAGGCAGCATTATATGCACGGCAAGCGTGACGGGGAGTATGGGGACTCCGCTAGCTACGGACTACACGATGTCGAAGCACGCGGTGGTGGGTTTGATGAGGTGCGCCAGCAAGCAGTTGGGAGGGTACGGGATACGGGTGAACAGCGTATCGCCGGGGACGGTGGCGACGCCGTTGGTGTGCAAATTCTTTGGGATGGAAGCGGAGGAGGCGGAGAGGAGTTTTGAGAAGACTTCTTGTTTGGATGGGGTGTTGAAAGCGAAGCATGTTGCAGACGCAGTGGTGTTTCTTGCTAGTGATGAGTCTGAGTTCATTACTGGTCATGATTTGGCTGTGGACGGTGGACTTCAAAGTCTCTAGAAGATATTCACGTTTTGTTTATCTTGACTGTGGTTTCTAAAAATAAATTGTGTATTTTAAGTTCAAGTTAATTGTCCCTCAAATTCTGGTGAGAATACCAGAATAATCATGAAATAGAAGTAATTAGAACATGAAATTGGCATGGGTGTAATTTGAAAGATATCTGTAAGTAACAACATAGAAAGAATTGAGGATGTGAAAATTTAACAAGAGAGCCCTTTTCAAAAGGCTATTTATGAATTGTTTTCCATTTTTTAAAAAGAAGGGAAAATTACACTAAAGTACCTCGACCTATTGAATTATTACAGTCATGATGCGAGTTTAAACTAAATTACACATAAATACCTTTGACCTGGTTTGACTAACTGTTAATTAACGGTAAAGTTAACATCTCAAGGGTAAATTGGTCTTTTTATATATTAAATAAATTAAAAAATAAAAAATAATTAATTCCCACTTACAAACTGACATGTCACACTAAATTTTAAAATAATTTAATTATTTATTTTTTATACAAAACAATTTAATTAATTTATATTATTATTATTTAAATAAAAAATTAAAAGAAAAAGTTTCCAACACTCAGATTCATCCCAATTATCAACATCAACACAAACTTTATTAACAAATCACCATTAACAAACACCAACAAAACTTCATTAAAGCATTAACTCACATCAACACCAAAAACGTTCATCAACCCACAATTATCATCATCAAACCATCATCATCAACTCATCTTAATAAACATCTAAACAAATCTTAAGAAAAAATTTAAAAAAAAAAAATACAAATTAAAGCATCTGACGAACCCAGATTCGACTGGGTTCGTCGAATCTGAGTTCGCGACGTCGACTGGGTTCGTCGCGAACTCAGATTCGACGAACCCAGTCGAATCTGGGGACGACGAACCCAGATTCGACTGGGTTCGTCGCGAACTTAGATTCGACGAACCCAGTCGAATCTGGGTTCGTCGTCGCGAATCTGGGTTCGACGAACCCAGATTCGACTGGGTTCGTCGCGAACCCAGATTCGACTGGGTTCGCGACGAACCCAGTCGAACCCAGTCGAATCTGGGTTCGTTGCGAACCCAGTCGAATCTGGGTTCGTCGCGAACCCAGATTCAGACGAACCCAGATTCGACTGGGTTCACGACGACGAACCCAATCGAATCTGGGTTCGCGACGAACCCAGATTCGACTAGGTTCGTCGCGAATCTGGGTTCGTCGCGAACCCAGATACCCAGAAGAACAAGAAGAAGAAAAGAAAAAGAAGAAGAGAAGAAGAAAATGGAGGAAGAAGAAGAAGAGAGAAATATAGAGAGAGAGAGAGAGATTTTGTTTTTTTAGAGAGAGAGAGAGAGATTTTGTTTAAATAATATTCCAAATATTGTTTGATATATAAAAAGACCGATTTACCCTTGAAATGTTAACTTTACCGTTAATTGATTGTTAGTCAAACCAGGTCAAAGGTACTTATGTGTAATTTAGCTTAAACTCGCATCATGACTGTAATAATTCAATAGGTCGAGATACTTTAGTGTAATTTGCCCTAAAAAGAATAAAAATGAAGAACCATCTTCCACTAATTGAATTTCACGAACCGGATTCACTGGAGCACCCGACGCAAGAACGCTGAATCTCATCTGATCTTGATTGATGCAAAGATTAGTTGAATGGAATCATTTTCAATCTAAATTTACAGATCGCGACTCACAGTCCCACAAATTAGCATGACGAATCATTTTCAGACTACAGTTAAAGATAGTGACTCAGAGTGTCATTAATTAGCATGAGTCATGTTGTCCAAGGGGGCCCCCTCAACGAGTGCGAATCGCACTCTTGGGAATGGGGATCATTCATTACTGATTTGTTGCTCCTCTAGTAAGGAGTAGTCCACTATTAGTGACTTTATTCGGAGTACCGGAAAAATTTTTAATAGAATTATTCCACGATACAGATTAATAAAAAAATAAAAAAAATAAAAAAATAAAAGATCGACAGAAAGAATAAAAAAAAAATGATATTATTTTATTAATTTACTGTATCATAGAATAATTTTAGGAATTTTTTTTTAAATATAATTTATTTTAGAAAACAAGAAATTCAAAATAGGATAAATAATTAAATTGTTGAAAGCCGACAAAAAAGTGAAGTTTAAATTATTGGTATTACCTTTTTTTTAATTTTAAATTATTGGTGCCAGATTTTTTTATTATTTAAAAAAAAAGTTTGTTACACCAATAATTTAAACTTCACTGTTTCTTTTTGACCTTTGTAGCTTTTTAGGCCGCACAGTTGGGAAACATATTTTTCCACTTTCAAAACGACCGTTGTGGTTGCTTCATTGTAAAATGTCATGATGGGGGGAAATTCTGAAATGCAAGTTCTTCCTCAAATTGGGTCGATTTTGTTTTTAAATCCTCCCAGCTGACCTACCCTCAGCAGACAAAACTCAATCCCGTTTTCCTCCAATTGTTATAATTTTTAGTGCCAAAACTGACGGCGACGGTATTTAAAAATTGAAAGGCAATGTAGCCGTAGTCACAGGCCGCTCTAGTGGAATCAGCGAAGCCACGGCACGGGTTTTCGCCTATCACAGTGCCCGGTGCGGTTGTGATTGCTGATGTCCAAGTCTAGGCTAACGAGTAGCCTCATCGATTGGTGCAGACAAGTGCAAGTACGTCAAATTTTGTGGGGTTATTGAAAAAAATACAAACCAGATCATGATGTCTCAACCATATCAACAATACTGATATGCCAGACATGAAGGTACAAACTATTGGCGTAATAAAAATTTAAAAGAGAATTATGTTCTTGACTTTTCTCATATATCAATAAAGTTTCGATACATCAATAGTGATACTACAGTGTTTTTGTTACCTAAAAAATTATTTTCCAAAAAAATAATATTGAGATAAAAGAAAAAATAAAATATCATTCAAAATTTGTTTATAGTATAAAGAATATTTACAATAAAATTATTATTTTAAAATGTTTAGATTTGATTTTAAATACTTATATTTGATCAAAAAATAGACGTTATGCATTATTTACTTTTATTTCAAAATAATTTAAATGCCCATAAAATACTTTGAATTGATTTTTTCTACTTTTAAAAACTAACTTAATATATATGTATATTTATTTAAGAGTAATGTTAAACTTCTTAAAAATTTTGTCCAAATTCATACCTAAATGATGTGGTATGTGAGTTGTTAAGATTTTATGAATAATAAGGTAATGTGATAATTAATAGAATTTTGATAATTCATATGTCACATCATTTGAGTAAGGATTTTAATAAAATTTTTAGAAATACTGACATTACTCTTTGTCTTATTGAACGGCCACTAAAGATCCATTAGTGATTTCTAAAAACTCGCAACAAAATTATAATGAAATTCCATGATTCAATTGAGATGGTCCATCTATAAGATTAATACAGCCTTTACTAAGCTTAAGATTCAAAATCGTGTGGAAGAAACGGTTTATACGATTTCAAGTTTTAAATTATATAATTACTGATTTAGTTTACTTACATGACACTAGTAATAATCTAATTACATTGAAATAATTGAATACAATCAAATTATATTTAAGGTTTTATTATTTGTAATGAAACAATAGTTTTTTTTTTTTTTTCTTAAGGATTCAAACATCCATGTACATGTGTAATTTGTGTAAACAATAACCAACTATAATTTCTTTCTTCCAAAGATAATTAATAGAACCACTAAAGATGTTATCATTATTCTTATAGCCATCTCTACTGTTCATAATTTCTATTGTTAATTATATCCTGTACAATTAAAATTAATAGATGCATAAAAATTTGCCATTTATTATGCGATTCAATTGATTTTTTATTTTTTTTTAAGTTTTACTATAAATTTAGAGTTTTAAGGGAATGATAGAACACAATAAGAATTTACAATCCTTATAATATAGATACAATGGTATACCATTGAACCAATATCCTTATGGCATAGTTAAATTAAATGACAAAATTTTCAACATATCTAATGTATACATTGCAATATGCATGTGATATAAATTATAAATTATATGAGAAATATTATATAATTATGTAAGAAATTTATATCACACGCATTATGTTAAATTGAGTTATGGTATATAAAAATTTTATCTAAATTTATACTGGAAGTGATTTGATATCATATTTGAGTACTTATATAATCTCATAATTATATGATATTAACAACTCAAATATACCATATAATTTAAATATTAGCTTAAAGGAATTTTTTGGGTAAGTTAATATTAATCTCTTCAATAAATGGACCTCTATGGCAAGGTAAATTGATGTTTTTCTCAGGCTTGAAATGGATAAGTCATTATGAATATGAGAACTGTACTCATAGTTGCGTATAATAATTGTCTAACTAGTAGCATTAGTGGTCAACTTAAGACAGCCAATAAGCCTCCACAACCAACGAAAATTAAATAGACCCATGATATGATACGTGTCACATTAGAAGCTGCTGCGAAAGACCAATTATTCGGTCAACTACTGTACGAATGTTTGATTTCTTTATAATGTATCATCTCTCACGGACTCACCGTTCACACTAACTCAAGCACTGCAATCTCTCCAAAAATGGCAGAGACTTCGAAGAAGCTAGAAGGGAAGGTGGCCATCATCACAGGAGGCGCCAGTGGCATCGGCGAAGCAACAGCTAGTCACTTCATCAACCACTCTGCACGCGCCGTCGTCATCGCTGACGTCCAAGATGAAAAGGGCCAAGAACTCGCCCAATCCCTCGGCCCCGAACGCTGCGTCTACATGCACTGCGATGTGTCCGACGAGGAACAGATCAAGACCCTCGTCGAAACCACCGTCAAAACGTACGGTCAAGTCGACGTTATGTTCTGTAACGCGGGCATCATCTACAAAACCGAACATCGAACAGACCATCCTGGACTTCGACTTGTCCGTATACGAGAAGCTCTTCTCGGTCAACGTACGAGGGACGGCGGCGAGTGTGAAGCACGCGGCGAGGGCGATGGTGGAGGGGAAGGTGAAGGGCAGCATTATATGCACAGCGAGCGCGGTGGCGAGTATGGGGACGCCGAGGAATACGGACTACACCATGTCGAAGCACGCGGTGTTGGGGCTGGTTAGGTGTGCGAGCAAGCAGTTGGGAGAGTACGGGATACGCGTGAACAGCGTGTCACCGTGGGCGGTGGGGACGCCGATGGTTTGTGGATTGTTGGGGATGGGAGCGGAGGAGGTGGAGAAGAAGTTTGAGAAGACTTATTGTTTGGATGGGGTGTTGAAAGCGAAGCATGTGGCGGATGCGGTGGTGTTTCTTGCTAGTGATGAATCTGAGTTCATTACTGGTCATGACTTAGTAGTGGACGGCGGATACAAGGCTTAAAAAATCAGTATGATAAAGAGACATTTTGGTTGTTAAGTTTATTTTTTCTATTTTAAGTTTGAAGTCAGGTTGTCGACTGTCTCTAAAATTTATGTAAAAGTAATAATGGAATACAGATTGTCCTTTCATTTGACCTCTTTCGAGTATTCTACTGCTTAAAATACAAGAGAGAGTACTGCAGGTTTAGCCCTATAAACAAAAACACAAAATTAAGATTATAGCATCCAGCCACTTAATCACATTAATTTGTTATGGAGTATCAAAATGCTTTGCGAATAGTTCCATAACTTATATGATTGTGCACATTTTTATTGATCCTATTTGCAAGGGTTCGAGTTTCATCACTTCTTTTAGGTGCTCTGTCAAGACTCTGTGATCGTTAATAGCCTTCACGGCACACAATCAAATGCCATAGCTTCCCAATAATTAAATCCGTAAATTGACCGCAACTTGAGGCATCCCTTGAACAAGTGTACGATGTTTACATATATACCTCCTTCGAAATATTGATCTGTTCCTCCATCACCTCCATAAATGTTTCCCTATATATGTTTTAGTAAAATTCGACCACTCAAGTGTATGATTATTTAAGCTTTTTTATAAGGTTGAGTAAAATTTTGGTCCGAGAATATAATTTTTAATATAAGGCTATTCTTAAGCTTTTGCAAATTTTGTTGTGGTTGATTAAGATGTAAAAAACTTAAAAATTTGGAAAAATCCCAAAAAACAACCCGAGATTTGAAACATTATCCTTTCACCTACAAATATTTCATTTTTATCTAAAATCCAATAAAAATTAATTTTAATAGAAAAGTTTTAAAAAATCAATAAGACCTTTTTACCCCTAAAATTTGTATTAAAAAATATATTAATCATAGTATAATAATTTAAAATAAAAAATTATAAATTAATAAAAATCGATCTCCACCATCTATCTATGATAGATGGACGGTGGAGATTAACCCCTCAAATTAAAATTAAAAAAAAGACAAAAAAACAAAAATATTTTAAAATTAGAAAAAAATAATAATTATCATCGTCCGAAAATCCAAATTTTTTATGGATTTTCAATCACTCAAACCTAGTGAAATCTTAGTTTCCAACGACTAGAAACCCAATTTGGGTTTCTAGTTGATTGGAAACCCAGATTTTGGGTTTCCAATCGACTGGAAACCCAGAGGTGGCTAGAAACCACCATCATCATCAATCATTAATCCCACCTAAAAAAATGCATCAACCCAATAATCAATCATCAACCACCAAATCACCGAAAACCAAACCCACCCATCAATCATCAACCATCAAACATTAAACCATTGGGTTCGTCATTGAACCCACAACATCACCACCATCATCATCGACTGGAGAAGAAATTGGAGAGAGAGAAAGAGAGAGGTAGATGAGAGACCGAGAAAGAGAACTCGAGTCTTTGATGGTGGGCGAGATTTAGGTCTCCACTGTAGAGACCCAAATGTCGTAGTCGATGTGTCCACCACCATAATCATTTGCCAGAGATAAAGAAAGATAGAGAATGGTATTTGCCGGAGATAGAGAGAGAAGAGAATAGAAGAGCGGAGAGAGAGAGTTGTGAGAAAAAAAATATATTTATATATATTTTTTATTTTTAAATAAAAATATCTTATTTTTTATAATTTTATATTAATATTATTTATTTTATTTTTATATTTGAATTAATATTATTTGAATTAATTATACATTGTTTTTCCCTTTTTGTCCCTGAAGTAAAGCGATCAACTATATTAACCTAACTAATTCCGTGACCATCAGGGGTATTAAGGTCCTTTTGTACTCATTTAGAGGGGATTTTGAATGTTTTTGTTAATGTCAAATTATATTTCGGATAAATATGAAACAGTAGGTTAAAAATGGATATTGTTTCAAATGTCAAGTTGTTTTTTGGGATTTTTCCTAAAAATTTTAACTATGCTTGTATCTTGTACATTTAGCTAGACAATATTTTGCGTTAACAAACCTGAGGGAAAACTGGTTTTTCGTTAGAAACACTTTGATTATATAACTGGCCATTTTATCCCTCAAAATTATGAACAAAATTACACATTCATTAAGTGATCAAATAATAATAATGATGATGATAATTAATGAATAAGTGCATCAAGGGGATAAAGGAGTCTGTTTTGCATACATTCCACATATACATCAATCAACTTTTTGATACAATAAACTACCAAAAATAACTTTGATGCATTTTTATTACATTACCAGAATGATTTTATCTAAGGTGTGAAAACATCTAATATCTTTGACATCAATCGTGTTGTCGAAGAACAATGAATGGATCCCTCTCAAATTTTCAAGAACACTTGCTAGCTCCCCCTCACTCTCGCTCTCATCCGTCTTCATCTCAGCATACGATTCACCATCAAAATCACGAACAGTAAAATAGTTGTATCTATCAATGGTAATCAAATTATCCAAGTGATTGCTCCAAACACTTTCGGTGTCATCAACAATAACGGTGCCACACTCTAGCCCAAGAACCAAATTCAGGTTCTTTTCCTCTCTCTGCCCGAAATCTTCACGTGCAATAAGCCGAGTGCCAAAGTACTTGCCTTCCGGGTCAAGAAACTCCGCAACCTTCTTCACGTAGCATCGGCTCCCCATGGAACAAACATAAATCTCAAACATAGTGCTTGCCTCTTCCAAGAAAGACCTGACAAAAGGCCTCAACTTCACCAAGTACTGATCCTCGAAAACGAACAGGCTCCCGTTTGATGTGTCCGAATCCCTCTGCTCCAACAAATACAACTCGTCGGGTGTCAGCTTCTTGATCGCTTTCGAGTGAAGAAGAGTGTGGTCCAAGTCAAGAACCAAGTGAAGCTTCTTCTGGCCGAAAACCTTCTCCGAGTTGATCCGTTTCAAACGGATAATCTCATCAGGGCTCATCCTCAAACCCTCCAATATGTAATCGAAACCGACGCCGTAATCTTCAGGTATTAGCTGATTACAATGCGAGCACAGTCCATTGACGACTGTAGGATGCTTACAATCGAAAGCAAGAGAAATCCACTTACCCGCTTCTTTGTAACGAAGAGGTGGAACCTTCTTGAAGGAACATTGCCTCAACCCCAATTTGCGAGGGAGTGCTGATCTGGGAGAGATTCCGCCTTGGACGACGGCTTTGAGTGGACTGGTAGTCTTGTAAGGGATCGCTGCAACCATTGTGTTTAGTGTAAAAGTCTAGTCTAAATTGTAACAAAGATGATAAAAGTATATATATATATATATATATATATATGTATATAAAATAGAT
This sequence comes from Nephelium lappaceum, assembly GCA_021234005.1. Classification (NCBI taxonomy): domain Eukaryota; kingdom Viridiplantae; phylum Streptophyta; class Magnoliopsida; order Sapindales; family Sapindaceae; genus Nephelium; species Nephelium lappaceum. The sequence continues at coordinate 16,348,261 of CM038007.1, forward strand.
GGCATAGCCAGATATCCTAATCCTATTCGGTTTGGTTACTTTAATAGTGCGCGGTATGTCCATTTATTTCCTATTTTGTTTGGGTTTTCTTGTGTTATACTCAGATTTTATTAATTTTTATTACATATTAAAATAAAATATAATTAAAATTTATATATATATATTATAAAGAATGTTTAAAACAAAAAAAAAGGAGTATTATTACAATTATTTTTTATTTTAATACTGATACTTATCTAAAAATAATTTTGTATTATTTTCTTTTATTTAAAAATAATTTAAGTTCCCATAAAAAGACTTTCAACTAATTTGATTTGTCTCTTTTTAACAACTATTTTAACATATATTATTTCATTAATTAAACGGCAACTAAAGATATATTTAAGTGTTTACTAAAACTCTCAACTAATTATTAAAAATTCCACGAATTAATTGAGATAGTCCCCATTAATAAGCTAAGGATTCAAAATTCTTCATAAAATTTTAAGTTTTAAATTATGCAATTTTACTGAATTAGGTTACTTATTAACGCAACATAATATTTAGTAATAATCTAATTACATTCATATACTTGAATACAGTGTAACTGTATTTAAAATTTATAATAAAACAGTAGGTCTCTCTTTTTTCTTTTTTTTTTTGAGTTCAAACATCCATCTACAGGTGTACGTAATCTGTAAGCAATAACCAATTAATAGATTAATCTATGCACACAATATATTAATAAGGTCTTGCTATTATACAGTATTATATAATTACTGGATTGATTAATTGCCCTTAAATTTTAATCATGGGTTTATAAAATTAGATATTCAAAAATTTTTATAAAAGCCAAAAATTATAAAATTATTATCTCTTGTAAATGTTTGTATACAGTTACAAAGCTGTAGTGAAATCCATGTTAGTAATATTAAGACAAATTTTTGACAATTTGAGATCCTAACATTCGAGAAAATGAAACAAGAATTAGATAGAGAAATTTATAAGTACTTCAAAACCAGAACCCAAATTTCTGACTTGATTTCAATTAAAAAAAATCTAATCACAAAGGGATTAGTGAAACACTTTAAGACTCAACTGTTCCTTTACATGTCAAGGTAAATGTACAACTAGTACTCTAGTAGCAATAGTTACTTTGATACAGGGAACCTGTCTTCTTGTTGTCTATGTCAAAGAAAATAACTATAATATATCCAGTTTAGATTCACCAAAAATTTCTTCTCCTTCTTGGCCCCACGAATATCCTCCATTGCCTTTGCCGTCATCTTCGTCGTTGACACCACATGTGTGACAGAAGAGTCAAGTATGTCGATGCATTCAGCTCCCAACTCCTTTGCCTTGACAATGAAATTGGAATAATTATGCCCTTCAGCACCACTGAAGAATATAACACACCCTTTAGAACCTTACTTCGAAGCATTTCCATTAACATCCTAACGTCTCTGCATGGAAGGCTCGATATTACTTCACTGAAATGCAGGCCATGAATTGCTCTAAGAACTGTAATAATATACGCTAATGCTCCATAACTCTCACTTTCATCTTCCTCCATATTTTTCCCATTTTTGGAAAAATATGAGTAACTTATTATTGATATCAAGTTCTCCTTATGATCAGGCCAGACACTTGGATTGTCATCAATAATAATGACTCCGCTTTCTTGCCCCAACACCAAATCCAAACTCTTTTTTCCCTTATCAATCAAATTGTCTTTTGATATCACTCTATTTTCGAAGTATTTTCCTTCAGGATCGAGTAACCGAACCATCCGTTTTGCATAAAGTCTAGAACCCATTGTGAATATGTACATCTCGAACATATATGGTACTTGCTTATTTCAAGAATTTCCGGACGAATGGCCTTAACTTGACCATTCTTTCAGGTTTTTGCAGCTTGAAAAGGCTACCATTGGATTTATGATGGCAAGAATCGGCTTGATTCCCAAGATATTTCTCTTCAGGAGTCAGTTCTATGACTAATTTTGAATGAAGCAACGTGTTATCTAGATCAAGAACCAACTGAAGTTTTTTCTTAGCAAACAGTTTCTTACTGTTTGTGTCCTTCAACAGTGTGATTTCGTCACGACTAAGCCTCAAGCCTTCTTGTACATAGTCAAACGCAACACCGTAGCAAGAATCCATAAACTGACCACAATTTGTGCACATTCCATCGAGAACTCTAGGATGCCTACATACCTCCTTTGAATTATCTATTTGTTTCTCCATAGCTTCAATTAATCAATCTCTACTTCACACAGTATTTGACTTCTTGAAATGTATTTTAAGATAAAAGAAATTCTATTCAAAGAGAGATTCCTATGGTTTCTTTTCGTGATAAGCCACATATATGGTTGAGTACTTGTTTTCCCTCAGGATTCGAAATTGTAATATTCTAATAGGTCAGATTTGATTTAGTGGGCCATTAGAGTGGAAGCCACGTGGCCCCATTTTGCTAAGTTTTGACTGCTAATTAAAAATAATTATTATGAAAAGAAGGATCTCATTCATTGGCGTATATATTACTATTAATCTATATACGAAATACCATAACTCCTTCACTTACTATTTTAAAATGAAATACGTAACTCTTACTATCATACGTATTTAGATTTAGATATATATTTTGATTAGTATATATCTTATGTTCAACTTCTATGATTATTTCCTTTTTCCTTTGATGAATCCAATAGATTAAACCTTAAGTACTTTTAACGTATCTTATTATTGAGTTTCATATCAAAATTTTAGATAAAGCATCACTAAATCATGTTATCATGTGTTTCATATTGTAAAAGTTAATTTAATTACATGATTTACCAATAATATCAATAGTAATAAGTTATGCCCCCACCCCGCTCCTCCCCCCAAAAAAAAGGACAGTACTAATAAGTAGTTTGGCAATACAATCCATATACATGTGCTGAACTTAAATGACCTCTCCTGTGGTTTTTTTTTTTTTTCATAATCATAACTGTACCTTTAATTTACATAGTTCATTAATTTGAAAGAGATCATTCTGATAAATTGTTTAAAATTTTAGTGAATCTCTGTTTGACATTTACAAGGGAAATTTAAGATCATTTTCAGAATTTGATAAAAAAAAATTCTAAAAAATTGATAGAATAAATCTGAATAGTTTGTTTTTTAATTCAAATCTTATTAAAAGCAAGCCAAATGAATTTTTTTACCAACTACACTATTGATAAATTTAGATAAAAAAATGAGGATACAGGGTATGTCTGCGATGCAAAAACTTTAACATTTTTCGTAAACACTACAACAAAACAACCTATCCATGCCGGAATATCCATACCGGACATTCAAGGCAAGGTATGGATAGTAATATTTTATTAAAAAAAAAATTCAAAATAAATTATCCTTACTGGGCAGGGTGCGCCAGGTAAGGATAATAATCATTCCATATCGGGCGGGTCGCCCCCGGTATTGGAATGATGGTTATCAATACCGGGGGACGACCTGTCCGGTAATGATGACTAATTATCGACTGTCCTGGTAGGGATAATATTTTTGAATTTTATTTTATTTAATTATTTGTTATCCATACCGGGCGGGTGACCGCTCGGTATGGATAATTCGTTATCCTTACCGAGCGCGACCCGCCCGGTAAGGATAACCATCATTCATTACCAGGCAGCGACCTGCCCTGTAAGGAATTATGGTTATCCTTACTGGGCATGACTCGATCGGTAAGGATAACCAGATTTCCTTACTCACCTGGTAAGGAATATATTTTTCCATACCAGGCGCCCGCCCGATATGGAAAAGCTAGGGTGTTTTTACTTAATTTCATATATAAATGTATTTTCATAATATTTTTTTATACCCGTGATTATTTAAATTTTTATGCAAATGTAGTCCATATCGAGGGGTTCTACAAGTCAAGCTTGTGGATCGAGTGGAAACTATTGCAAGTTATTAGACTGGTTAGGTATAGGAACAGTGGTGGCGGAAGCATAAATTGACTCCAAGGACTCTTATGATAAAGTTTATCACGAAGAACTTGGTCCAGATTATTGGCGAGTTGTTGTGAAGAAAGTTATAGTTAATATTCCGCTACCGCGACTTACTAACGAGCTATAAACTTTAGAGCATGCATTATACTCATTTATTGTTTGGCTAATAAAATATATTGTATGTTAGGATTATATTATTATCATATATATAGTAACCGTAAATGATGTAAGTTAACTTTAAGTAATATGTATATATATAAATATATATATATATCTAAATACATTTTAAATGTCTGGTGTGGATAGTACTGAAACTAAGATTATCCATGCCGAGCACCGTGCCTGGTATTGATAATAAACATCCATACCGGGCACAATGCCAGGTATGAATATTTATTTTTTATGTCGGTTGGCCGCCCGACATAGAAAATAATTTTCTATGTCAGGTAATGTCCGGTATGGATACTCTAAGTATCAATATCGGCGGCATCCATACCGGACCGGTTGCTCGGTATTGATAGTCTTTAAAGTGAAAGTTTGGTGCATTAACGATTCACGGTTAGGTAAAATGGGCCCAAATATAGGCCCAACAAAACTGGTCCCCACTTATCAAAACGGTTTATATAATGACCATATGACTAAAATATTGAGTATCTTTTTCTATCCCATCTTTTCTGTCGATTACTTTTCGGCTGGTTCACAATTACAATGGCCGATACCTCCATCTCCAACCGCAACACCACCACTAAAAGACTCCAAGGTAAAGTAGCCATTATCACCGGCGGCGCCAGCGGCATCGGAGAAACCACCGCCCGTCTCTTCGCCGACAACGGCGTCCGCATGCTCGTCATCGCCGACATCCAAGACGAACTGGGCCAACAAGTCGCCAACTCCATCGGTTTGCACCGGTGCAGCTACGTTCACTGTGATGTTGCCGACGAAGAGCAAGTCAAGGCTCTGGTCGAGTCGACGGTCAGAGATCACGGCTGTCTCGACATCATGTTCAGCAATGCCGGGATCATAACAAGCTCCGACCAGACCGTCCTCGACCTGGACCTGTCAGCCTTTGACCGGGTGTTGGCGGTCAACGTGCGTGGTATGGCTGCTTGCGTGAAGCATGCGGCACGTGCGATGGTGGAAGGGGGCGTGCGAGGGAGCATAGTGTGCACTGCCAGCGTGGCGGCGAGTCAGGGTGGCAAGAGGCGGACGGACTACCACATGTCGAAGCACGCGGTGGTGGGGCTGATGAGGTCGGCGAGCCTGCAGTTGGGGGTGCATGGTATTAGAGTGAACTGCGTCTCACCGTACGGTGTCGCGACGCCCGCCACCTGCAGGTTGTATGAGCTTGGCATGGAAGATGTGGAGAAGCTTTACGAGCCCTACACGAGCTTGAAAGGTGCAGTGTTGAGAGCCCGACACGTGGCGGATGCTGTGCTGTTTCTTTCTTGTAGCGAGTCTGAGTTTATCTCTGGCCATGACTTGGTTGTGGACGGTGGCTATTTGCTCACCAGTAACCATCTTCAAGTGGGCAAACCCGCTCGCTAATATGTGTACTAGCAGTTTTGTGTTGTAACGCTCACTTCAAGCTTTGGAGCTTTTAGTGGTGACTTTCGGCTGCGGTTATCCTCCTGAAATTTAATTGCGCGAGGACAATTAACTTGTAAGATTTTAAATTTAATTGGAAAAATAAAATATCAGTAAGTTTGACCGTTCTGTCTGTTCTGTTGTATTTTTGTAACGAATTTGAGATATTACAAATTATTTGTTAGCACATAATTTCGTCCAAGTAATTACGCCGACAATGATTGTGCTAAAGCTTCAATGCCGGCTATCTTTATGAAGTTTCTGTCTTTTAAACGTGGGGTTTTAACACGGTAAAGCCCTTCTCGTAAACAAACATACATTCGTTGTCAACAGCATTTCGTGCGCATTTTTAGAAGAACTTTATGATGTGGAGGAAGCAAATATTATATTTCCTTTTTTTTATGCTTCGCTGCGTTTTCACTTTCACTTGGTCCACTGTTTCACAATTTTTGTTCTACTTTTCGAATAAACAAATCAATGTGAAGAGTCAACACAATTCCGAGAATAAATTAACTTGGTGAGTTTACGTTCGCTATGTTGGACACTGATCCATGCAACACAAATTTATATAATTAATGTAGATAAATCTATCCCATACAAATTTTTATGTGTCGTTGCGTCTATATTTATGTATAGTACAGTTAGATATATCATTAGTTTGTTCATTTTTCATTACTTTAAGCTTTCGATTCCCCTAAGTTGATTATAGTTGAATTTCATAATTAAACTTATTATATGTTTGTACTTAGACTTGATCGATTTACTGTAGTGGTCAAAAATTCCCCGATCAAGAAACTTGGTTGATCCAGACCAAACAAGGTTTGTTTCCTTAAATGAGAATTGATTGCTCTTAATGAATGAGATTTAAATTAATTGTAACGGAAGTTACATTAGCTCTGTAACCGACATATCATTAACCATGATATTTATTTTGTAACTGACATATCATTAACTATAGTATTTATTCTGTAACCAACATATAATTAATTATAGCACACTACAAGAAAACAGCTCATCCATATCGGGCATTGCCCGGTGTGGATGACTATCAATACCGGGCACCCTGTCCAATATGGATACTGCCGGTATAGATACTGAGAGTATCCATACTGGACACTGTCCGGATGGATAATTATTATCCATGTCGGGTATTCGACCGGCATAAAAAATCAATATCCATACCGGGCACCATGCCCGGTATGGATAATTATTATATGCTCGGCATGGATGCTCTTAGTATCCAGTACTATCCATACTGGGGATTTGCCTGGCATGGATAATATTTTTAATGCCAGACACATGTGGATGCTCTTAGTGTCCAGTACTATCCATACCAGGCATTTGCCCGGCATGGATAATATTTTTAATGTCAGGCACATGTTCGGTATGAAAAAGTTTTTAATTTTAAATTTATTTTTCATGATTAAAATATATATTATTTAATATTGAAATTAAAACTACATATATTCCAAAAAACCTTTAACCAAATTTCAACATACATTTAAAATGTATTTATATATATATGTATATATATATTACTTAAAGTTAACTTACATCATTTACGATTACTATATATGATAATAATATAATCCTAACTTATAATATATTTTATTAGCCAAGCAATAAATGAATGTAATGCATGCTCTGAAGTTTGTAGCTTGTTGGTAGGTCGCGATAGTGGAATACTAACTATTACTTTCTTCACAGAAACTCGCTAATAATTTGGACCAAACTTTTCGTGATGAACTTTATCATCAGGGTCCTTGGAGTCAATTTCTGTTTTCGCCACCACTGTTCCTATACCCAACCAGTCTAATAAGTTGCAATTGTTTCCACTTGATCTACAAGCTTGACTTGTAGAACCCTTCGATATGGACTACATTTGCATAAAATTTAAATAATTACAAGGTATAAAAAAATATTATGGAAATACATTTATATATGAAATTAAGTTGGAAGAATAAATAATAGAAATTTTATGAATATTTACCTTTGTTGAAGGTTCAGTACATGCAACACTCTTACTAGCTCCTATTGAATTTGAGCCACTTGAATATTGTGTCTACGAAAAAAATAAATAGTATGGTTGTAAGGAAATATAAATAAGGGAGAAAACAATATTAAATACTCATATTTGACAACTTATAAATAACAAACTAAATATATAAAACAATATATATATAAACTCAATCAATTTTATAAAAATTATGACAGAGTCTCCCCTATTTTTTGAACTTACCAAAAATTTTATTTTCCTACAAATTAAAATACTTTCACAATCGATCCAACCTAAACAATGTCTCTCCATAAATAAATACTCATATATTACAACATATAACTAGCAAACTCAATATATAAAACAATATATATAAACTCAATCAATTTTACAAAAATTTTGACAGAATATCTTTTGTTTTTCAAACTTGCCAAAAATTTAATTTCCCTACAAATTAAAATACTTTCACAATCGATCCAACCAAAACAACATCTCTCCGTAAATAAATACGCAAACAATATATATATACACACAAACACACATATAGTAAAAAGTATAAAAATATACTTACACCTATTTGTGAAAAAACATGGATATGGAAAAAAAAAAAATTAAAGACCAAAAAAAGAGAAGTAAACCAGTTAGTAAATGGGTACGTGTTATTTATCGACTGTACAGGAGGCATACATGCTAGTATTTGAACTTGATCTACGTTCGGCAAATGAGTCATAAGCAAATTTGTCAAATTAGTAACTTGTTTGCTTTAGAGTTGTCATCTCAAAATCAACATGCTATTGGTATTGTGCAAAGTTTTGTCTACCAATCACATATCCATATACAGTAGATGGTGTTATACCATGACCCATTCCTCTAACTCGATCTCGATGCTCCGGACCTAAAACTTTAGTGATAACATCATCTCCAAGTGAAGATTGGAATTCTTGATGTAGTGTCTCAATTTGCTCCTATATATGATGTCACATGACATTAATATTAAAAAAACTATATACAAGTAATATACTTAACATAATAATTGAATAAATGAACATAACATACAATTTTTTCAGCAGCGTCTTTATTCATTGTTTTCTCATCTTTATTCATTGCCCTCTCATCTTTGTGCATGTAACTAGTTATCCATGTTTCAACTCTATCGACTTCGGATCTTTATTTTCAGTCACTTTTTTGGTTTTCTAATATTCATATACAAACAAATAAATACACATATTTTTCGATTTTTATTTCTAAAGTTGTTAGAGAATAACACATTTATGAAATAATGTGTATTTTTTTAGCTTAAAAACAATAAAAAAGAATGAAACAATAATATATTAATTCTTACCAAATCTTCTCGTAGGCGTGCCATCCCTTTACGACTTATTGTATGTGGAGTACGATTTTTTTTGGACAACTTAGAAAAATGGTCACTAGTAGCCTAAAAAATTAGAAATTTAGTCATAATCCATTACAGATTTACATGATAGCTTAAAAATATATGAATGTATAATTACCTCAAATTCTGAAGTACAATCGATGATGCACAAATGTAGTCCAATCATGTTCACTAATGTTTGGTGGTTTTAGCATTTCGTATTTTCTTTGTGCATCGGGACCAGGAGAAATGTCTATAGTTTGTTTTGTTATCTTGTCTTTATAGTGTCTCCAACACTCATTCATTACTTTTAATGTCTGAACTTTCATTGAATCATTAACACCAAATCGTAACTGCAGTTGTAAGTTACGATTAAATAAATATTCCAATATTAATATTATAAATAAATGAAACCATCAACGCAATACAAACATACATTTACATTCTCTCATACTGTATCTTTTAATGCTTATGGTATTTTATCTCAACTAATATAGGTTATGGGTATCATTTGAGCTGCAAGTGCTCCATAACCTGAACTATAGATCACTGAATTTTGTTCAATTGGTTGTCCTACTTCATTAATTTGTATCTCTGTAGCTTTCACCTTAGCCATTTTTTCATAATTCAAACGGCTTGGACCTCGTCTTTTTCTTTTCTTTTCTCCACTAGAGTCATCTGAAGACTTACTGGTCGATGTTCCTTCAATCGACATCTGAAATATTGTAGAAATAACATATATATTAGTAGCCAACACATAGATAACAAATTCAATATATAAAACAATATATATAAAGTCAAACTAGTTTATGAAAATTTTGACAGAGTTTCCCTTGTTTTCTGAACTTGCCATAAATTTAGTTCACTTGCAATTGAAATACAACATAATTTCACAACAGATCCAACCACTTTAGAGACTCTGTCTCTCTACAAATACATATACAAACAATACATATACTCACACACATTACAAAAATATCAAACAATGATTCATTCATTACAAATTAATGTTAAATGTGTACAACCAATTCTTCACAATCTATCCGAGCATAATCCTCACTTTCATCCACACTAGAATCAAGTTCAAATACATTTAATGGTGTAGATGACATATAAGCATGCTCATCAAATTTCTCTAGATCATGAAAACTTCTTGGCAGGTGCTTTAATGACAACATACCAATTAGATGTATAATTTTCCTTAGAATAAAACACTTGTGTTGCTTAGTGAGGCTAAAATGAAAGGATCTTTATCTCATTTATTTACACGTAGGCTAAAATTAACTAGTGTGAACTCATCTATAATTCTAACATCACTTCCACTACTCATCAATCATATTCGAACAATGAAACACGAAATGCTGAGAAATCCAACAAAAGTATTTCCCTTAAAACTCTATAGTAAATCATCTTCTTGATCACTTGAGTGTCATCTCTTTCATTACAAACAGTTTCTGCTTCAAGGGAAACACCACTATCTTGTGTAGTCTTCTCACTATCTTTTGTACAATATCGTTTCTCATTCACAACATATATATATAACAGGGTTCGATTAAGGGTTAGAGTAAAAAAAAATACCTATTTAGGAATATTTATTAGGAGGGCTGATGAATAAATGTAAAATAATAAAGAGAGTAATAAAATATATTTAATATAAAATTGGGGTTAGATAGGTAAATATATAAGTACATTTTGCAAATATATATATTTATATACATTTAGTGGGTGTTGTGGCCTCGCAGGCACCCCTATACCTCGCCCTTGGGTTTGATTCTATCTTGGAGTGAATCTCCAAACCGAACACAAACTGAATTTTATCGATTTCTGAACGCATGCACCAAACATGTACCGACTCATCACTAAAATTGACAAATATTGGTTATAGAGTTATTTTTATTTTTCCCCTTAAGGTTAGCGAATCATCATTTTTTCCTTTGATATTTAAAAAACATAAAAAACCCCCCTAAATCGTTGTTAACTTAAGTTAAAATAAGCGATAAAAAGATATTTTGTGAATCAATAGGAGAAAAAATGATAATTATACAATTATCAGGGGGGGGGGGGGGGGGGGCCGCGGGAATGAAAATAATTCTTAGTGTTATATTATGTTTTAGATTTTAATATGTTTTAGATTTTAATTGGTGAAACTTTAATGTGATGATGATTGAGTGTCATTAGGGGTATTTTGAGAAGTTTGAGTAAGTTGTCAACTTTTTCATTAAGGGAACAATTGTGCATGCAGTTTTAATTCAAAAAAAAAAAGGCCCAAAAACTGAAATATTGTTGAAAGAGGATTGACAAATAAAATATGGAAATAGTGGTAGACGAAGTCAGTAACTTAAGGGTGTAAATGGCTTGAAGGAACTGATCCAGGGGAAGATTAAATGGGGTTAGAAAACTTAGAATTTCAAAATTAAAAAGTTGCCAGGAACAGGAGAGAAACAAAAACAAACTGAAATTATGAAGAGAAAGAAGTCCCGAAGAGTGGCGGGACAATCATTTACAGTGAAAATGAAATTAAATTTGCAGAATTTTGTAATCTGTCACATACAAATCCGATATGATCACTTAACTGGTGCATATTTAAAATCCGTGGGACACGTCAAATCTACACCGAGCCAGTATACATAAGATTCTTGTAGAATACATGGCCACGAGTTCTTCTAAGCTAAACCATAGTCCGTAGCTACAAAGACGTACACTTTCACCACATTGTCAGGTCACAGGTGTAGTACGAGACAAATTAATGTTGGACTGTTTTCTAACCATATAATCCAACATAATTCACATGTTTCAATCAATCATGAGTCACTCATGCTATTTATTTCTGTCCCACAATATGGGAATCCAATGCACCAATAATATTTTCGTGAAACGTGACATAGGTGATAAGCCTAGAGCTTGAATTATTGTGTATATATGGACCATAGTATCAAAATGAGAAGTACTGACATTTTAAATTCAATGGCAGAATCCTCCATGTGCAAGAGCAAACTTGAAGGGAAGGTAGCTATAATCACAGGCGGAGCAAGCGGCATCGGAGAAGTCACCTCCCGTCTTTTCGCCGATCACGGCATCCGCATGATCATCATTGCAGATATCCAAGATGAATTGGGACAACAAGTAGCTGTATCAATCGGCGCACATAGATGCAACTACATGCATTGTGATGTCACAGACGAAGACCAAGTCAAAGCTTTAGTCGAGTCAAATGTCCGAAATCACGGTCAACTAGATATCATGTTTAGCAATGCTGGCATTGTAGGAAACCCTAACTCTTATCAGACCGTCCTCGACCTTGACATGTCAGCCTTTGACAGCCTGTACGCGGTCAACGTCCGTGGCATGGCGGCGTCTGTGAAGCACGCAGCTCGCGCTATGGTTGAGGGTGGCGTGAGAGGGAGTATAGTGTGCATGGCCAGTGTAGCAGCCAATCATGGAAGCAAAAAGTGCACTGAGCATTACATGTCGAAGCATGCAGTGCCGGGACTGATGAGATCAGCGAGTGTGCAGCTAGGGGTGCATGGTATTAGAGTGAACTGCGTCTCACCATACGTGGTGGCCACGGCGGCTACTGGCCGGCTAAACCGGGTGGGCATGGAGGAGGTGGAGAAGCTTTATGAGCCTAATATGTTGTTGGAGGGAGTGACATTGAGAGCAAAGCATGTGGCGGATGCTCTGTTATTTCTTGCTAGTAGTGAATCTGAGTTGATCAACGGGCGTGACCTGGTTGTCGATGGCGGCTTCCAGCTGACTCGATCGGTTATCAGCTCCGAGCACTGGCCCACGTATAAGTAATCTATCGGTGAGGTTTAGCAAAATTCTTACATCCATAAATGTAGTAGCTGATTGTTGATTTGTCTTTCTATTGGTTTGCATGACTAAAATAGTTTGACATGGAGCTTTATAGGTTGGAGCAAGTTGGAGCAGTGGTGCAACTGCATTTGCCATGCTTCTTGATAAGCATGGGCAGGGTTCGGGCTCAAAGGGCCACAAAAAATATGACAATTTTCTCATTCAAATGTGGGTTGATTCTTTTAGTCCTAGAAGCAGCATTTCGAGTCGTAGGCTAAGAGAAATATGCAGTTAAGTTCTGATAGTTATCTGACCTAATGTTAGGTAGTAAAAAAAGAAGAAAAAAAAAGTTTAATTTGTTGATACGAAATTTAATATTTGAATTTTAAGGAAATCTAAATGTACATATCTAAAAATGTATAGATGTGCACAGCTGACCATAAACAATCAAATAAGGATTTTCTTAATACCGTTTACAAGACTAATAGAGGGTTTTTTTTTTACCAATAAATCATTCATATTAAACGGTGATTTTTTTTTTTTTTTGTAAATTTTGAGATACATAAAGAATCAAATATGTTAAGGTTGATTATATGTTGACTTGTTGAGTTTGATAAATTGCTTCAAAAGGATATATTCCAGACCTTTTTGTGTATAAAGTGGATCCAAATGCAAACGAAAAAAACATAATACACAGACATGGTAATAGATGCTTTTGGGTCATGTTACTTCGATAATTCAGTATAAATATAGGAATCAGTAAGAGCCATTAGGTTGTGATCAGTTGTGTATAAAAATTCGAAAGCATCTATGAATTTATGCCGTATCTATTGACAATTAAATCTTTAAATTATTAAATTATATAAAATTAATATTTAAGACCTAACAATTTTATATTAATCGTTAGTTATATAGTTTAATGAATGGCTCTAATATAATATTTTCGAGTCCTTTGCATATAAATCGGTTCTAAATGCGCAAAATACAAGTGCATTAAATTGAGTTCCACACGAAGACTTGACAGTTGTGGGCTTTTGAGTTTTTTGATGTACGGGATTTTGGGCTTGAGGATACATTTTGGATTAATAGGGTCTCTTCGGGACAAAGAAATGCAAGCAGACTCACAATTTTCGAATAATAGCCTAAAAATGGCCCAGAATATTGTATTCCATTATATTTGACTATTTGTACATGTGACATGTTTGTTGGTGTTGGGCAATCAAATATATGTTAATGCATAAATGATTTAATTAAGCAGTAGTGACAGAATATGCGAAGAATCTCCGCAGGTCACTTTACCTTTTTGCTTAGTTTAATTTATCTCTCTTTAATAGAGTGACAATAGTACAAATACAAACGTACTCAAAAGATGATTGGTTGGTTGATATCCGGGAAATACTAGTTATTTGAATACATGTAATTGAATAAGGGGCCTGAAATTTGAGCAATCTTATCTATATGATCCGTATTGCAACTTGATACATATATCCACAATTCTATATTTAGAAAATTGGACGCCTCTTACATTTCCCTAGGAGTTTATGACAATTGCTGCAACTTGCTCTACCATAATTAACCATTTACGAATCCAAAGGAAAGTCTACTAAATATGATAGTTTTTTATGAAAATCTGAAAATTCATTAACCATCCCAAATTTGGGAACAAGAAAGATACCCAATCAAATTTGGAACAACAACAGTACATTCCACCATTATTAGATTAAATCTCAAATACGAGGAACCTTTGATGACCGGACGTGGAATATCGAGCGTTTTCCAAAACAAGTGTTTTCAACATAACTACAACATGAACACTAGAAGCTATGGACATCAAGGAGGCATGAGCTCTGTTGATCTTCTTCCAGACTCGAGCATTGGTCTCCAACCCAACCAAATCAAATGGTTCTCAGAGATTGAATCCAGAAGTCACCTGGATCCATCTCACAAAAACCCCAAAATCTCCTCTAGAACCAAAAATGAGGAAACAAGAACGAAGAGAAAACGACCAACAAAACTCTAAGAGAGACCTAAACTGCACATGGTTTCAAGTTTTAAGGGATGGATCCAGAAATCTCTGGATCCAACCCTTAAAATTCCTAATCGAGAGTAGCCGTTAAGAGTATGTTGGAAACTAAAAGAAAACGGCAAGAAAAATGGAGCAAAAGGAGGGTCTCACCAGAGACACAGGCTTCTACGAGCTCTCTCCCTCTAGGTTGTTCTAGAGAGAACTCTAGAAGATGCTATTTTTTTCAACTATCACCTTTTGTTGTACTAAATATGATAGTTGCATATACTATGAAAGTGGCTATATTCACCATTTATAACTTCTTGAAAATACTCCAATCAAAATATTTAGTTAATTTATGTGAAATCTATGCCATTGAATTACACATTATAATTTATGAAGTATTTTTATGAGATATTATGATATCGGGGATTTGAGTATAGAATATTATTATATTAGATAACGCTCTCCATTAGAAAGTCACATTGAACAATAGTTACAATGGTATGGAGTTGAAATTTAAAGTTTCAAAATTAATGTCTATGTAAATTTTGAACCTATAAAGTTAGATTTTCTATTTGTAAAGATGATAAATGTGAGTTTTTTAAATCATTCATATTAGAAAAGATTCTCATCTTTTGATGGCTTAATTTGGGGAATCTAGGTATCAATATTATCAAACCTATTAATACTATGTAGAAACTTATCCTATTGCTATTAACTTAACTTTCTTATTTGATTGAACGTCTTTTTACACTTTGTGTAAACGTGGATAAATTAATCACATAAAATTTTCATGTGTTGATTTATTCATGATCTCGTTTGTTAGTTCATATTTTATACGTTGACACATTTTCAAAGCAATGTCAATTAATCAATAGCCAGTACTTTTATTTTTTTCCTGAAAAAAAAACATCAATAGCTAGTACTTTAATCATATGAATTATTCGATTGGGTCTTTGTGGCTATCGTAGCATTACTAAGTGATATTACTTTTCGTCTTATCCTTATGTTAATTTATTGGAGTGCGTATGACCTTTTCAACTAGACCATGGAAATTGGAAAGTCCCAATCAAAATTTTTCGTGAAGCAACAACCTTATTTTGAGTACATAGTTGACCCGAACCATCTACAATTTAATATGTACCAAAGGTCATGCATGTCAATTAATTTCCAATGAATTCAGAATAATAAAAATTCAAAATTTCATCAATCTCTTGTTTTTCGCTAAGCGGCGGACCGTTTCGCACAACCCATTTGAGCCACATATATACATATAGAACCCACAAACTAGGCTCAACAAATTTATCGTATGGAAACTGATCAAAAGCCCACATCAACGAAAAAGACTTGAATAAATAAATTTGTCGGTTTCGAGTTCCTTTTGAATAACAATGAATGAAAGCAAAGAATTGAAATTGTTCTTCAAGGTCCTCAAGCAGCTATTTGACCCATCAGAGGGCTGTTAAGGACCTTTGGGTTATAACCTGCCTTTAAAAGAGGGACGAGAGCTGTGTAGTGATAAGTAATCGGGCCCCAAAACTCTCCTCTCATGATGGCGGGTTCAACAACCTTCCATGTTATATGAGTTTAATTTTTATGTATATGGGGTCACTCCTCCACTTAAAATGTGAGTTGCTTCTTTCTATTTTTAAAACCTGATCCTTAAATCGTGTCTCAAAATTGTCTTAAAATCATTGTCAAGATAAAAAAGAAAAAAGACAATCGGTATATAAAAAAGAAAACAGACAATCGGTAAAGCCAATGAATGAGGTCTAGTGTGTACATGGAGGCATGTGAAGACAAAAACAAGGGAAGTTTTCAGTTCTAGTGTAGAGACCAGTCCACAGAAAATGAGTGGAGGGTAGTGTCTGAGCTGGATGTGCTTACCCAGTGCCCCTTCACAGCCTCCAAAAGACCCTCCTCTACTGTTTATTCTTGGTGTATTTTTGTATTTTTTTTTTTCCCTCTCTGCGACTTCTCTATGCGAGTATATATCAAAATCTGCCATGAAATCAAATATAGTAGCACAAAATAAAAACCAAATATCAAACTAAAAATCCGGAGGTGACTGAATTAGAGGATCCAAGAAATGGGAACACAACTGAGGGCCAGTAGTTACTATCATCATATTAATGGTTTTTCAACGGTTCAAACATTGTCAACGCCGGCAGAATCATTGCATTCATGTTTATCAACAACCAATTTGAATAGAAGACAAAAGGGAATATTAGTCTTAAAGAAATCTGTGAACGGTCTGAGTTTAAAAGAGAGAAGTGTAATCAGAGGCAGAGAAGGAAGAAGAAATTTTGGAAATGGAATTGTGGCATCAAGCAACGTGGCTGCTCCATTCTGGGATAGTTGGAAACCACAAAAGGGTTCTTCTGATCCTTCTCTCAGTGACATCCTTTGGCCCTCTGCAGGTTAGATAGACACTAAGTCATCTAAAGTTATGTGATTGTAACTCTTGTGTTTATAATTAAACTGTTTTAGACCAATGAATTGCAAAAGTAAGCTATATTCCTTAATTTGACTTCTTGGTGTGTGTTTTGGCAAATTTAGTTTCTTAAACATTGTAGTTTAGAGCTTTATTGAAAGAGGCTACTATGAATTATTGAAATTCGTTAGAGAAACCTCTTCGAAAATTTACTTGATATCTCAATGCAGAAGCTTTTTTAGCGAATATTGATACATTTATGTTGTTGATTTTCCCTTATTATATTACATTGTTGAGCCATGAAGGAAAGAAACAGGATGAGTTTCGTTTAGCACAAAATTACATCAAATGAGTCAGTGACCAGGTCATGAGAATGTTGAATTTGGTGAAAATATATAGCAAGAATTGGAAGACTAGGATTATGAGGCTAATCAATGTGTTTGTGGACAGGTGCATTTGCTGCAATGGCAATATTGGGAAAAATCGATCAAATATTGGCACCAAAAGGAGTTTCAATGACTATTGCACCGTTAGGAGCTGTTTGTGCTGTGCTTTTTGCCACTCCCTCCACCCCTGCTGCTCGTGTACTATTTCCCTCTCTCTATCTCCTAACGGGTCAATTTTATATCGTCATAGTCAGTCCACCATTTGCATGAGTAAGCTAATAGCCCAAATTAAATCGTTGAACCATGCATGGGGGGCCATAGTTTTGGGCCCTGTGTCTACCACAAGTGGCAGAAGGCAATTTTTTTTTAAAAGAATTTCGCATAATGTGAAAGAGATGAATAATATTTATATTCTTTAACCCAATGAGTAATGATACTTTTCTCCTTAAAATAAGTGAGTTTGAAATTATGGGTTTAGGTGCTTATGTACGAAAGTGATGACTGTTTGATATGATAACTTTTAAAATGATCAAAAGAGATCTTTTATAAAGCAAGAGTCTTCCTTGTCGATTCTTTTGTCATTTGAGTATACTTGAAATGGTGTCCTTTTTATACTTCTTTTGAGAAGCTCATGTGGGTACGTAACTAGTATGAGAAGGTAATCTATCTACTTTATGAAAATTTGAAATGCTCAAAACACTTTCTAACAACTCAAGTTGTAAAAACTTTAACTAATATGAGCTCTACTTCCAAATTTTGGTTAGGCAATCATATCAAACAACATCTTTAGATATTTTTGTTGTGCATTTTGAAATATATTGATTGAGAGTGTAGCTTATGATTTGGAAAATTATACTTGGTTATGGGGTGTTTACAGAATGGAATCAAGTAATCATCTGTGCACCCTACCCGACAAATTGTTGGGCACAAACTGTTGATGACGGTAGAACATCATTGAACTGCGCAGTAAATGAAATTTGATTAAACAAGTATATTAGTAATTAGAATTTGAATTGAGGAAATTGAATTTATGAAAGCTTGTTTGGCTTCATGTCTTCTACCAGAATTAGTGTTTCAAAGTTTTCGCAAACAAACATTAATAGTAGTACTTAGATTTTTATTAATTTACGTAGATACCTATATTATTAATTGGAAGTCAATGGAAAAATAAAACATAAAGAAACCCTCTTAATATGTGTCATTGGACACCGTAAAAGATCAATGTTTTTCGCTTTTGAGCCAAGTTAATTTGGTATTTCATGCTTCTATGGTAGCCTGTTAACAGTACAATTTCGTGTACTGATCATTATGTACACAATATATAATCTAAACCGACCAACCTGAAAATTTTGCAGAAGTACAATATGTTCATGGCTCAAATTGGTTGTGCAGCGATTGGTGTTCTGGCGTTCTCAATACTTGGACCTGGTTGGCTAGCCAGAAGCACTGCCCTTGCTGCTTCCTATCGCGTTCATGATCTACGCCCGTGCTGCTCATCCTCCAGGTCATATATACTCATTTCCATCAGTAACTATTTCACTTGACTAGAGACCTTTCATATATCATGTATTAAATCGCATGTGAAAGTGAAATTGATCATATTGCAGCTGCAAGCTTGCCACTTCTGTTCATTGATGGGGTTAAGTTACATCCTTTAAATTTTTGGTACGCATTATTTCCTGGTGCTGCTGGTTGCGTCATCCTTTGTTTAGTTGTAAGTTCCTTTACTTTCTTTTCAAACAGAATTTCAATTCAATTGCGAAGGAACCAAACCTTACAACAATTGCTTTGTTTTGTTTTTGTTTTTGTTTTTTTCCTTTTTTTTTTTTAGTCTCATTCAATTCTAATAATCCATAAGAATGTCATGATCAATTAATTCGAGTGATTATTGATTCTAAGAAGACAGCATGTACATATTAGGTAAGTATTTAAAAGTTCAATGGCCTTGTTGAGCTTTTTATGTATTAAATTGTACAGTATGAAAACAAATTTCAATCTATATTTATAGTAATAATCACATATCGAAAACGTAATAAAATTCGGTATGTTGTCTTGGTAACAAAAGCTTTTATGGTGCACCAAGTATTACTTTTCAATATGCTTGTTTCTTCCAAACAACATTCACTAAATTGAAAGATCCATGACTGGTCTCAATAAATAATCATGTTTTTGTATTAATAACAACTAAAATTGCTCTCTTTTTTGCTTGATCTGGTGCAGCAAGAGATTGTATGTTATCTGAAGGACAACGTCAAATTTTGAAGATTAAAGTCTACTCTTGAAGTTGGCTAGTGCTTCTTTCCAAAAAGCTCATTTGGAGGGAAAAAAATGTACCTTCTCTGAATTATCCGTATATCACTCCCCAACCCTCGTACATATCCTTTTTCTTTGTATTTTGTTTTTCGTTGGTTCACAGAGTATCAGATGGAAAAGGAAAATCTCGTCTTGGCACCAACACCAGCATTTTTTTTCAAGATGCATGAAGTTGTATGAAGATACAGAGTCTTTGATTTATCAAGAAAGTATGCGTTGACATCATTTGAGAGTCATTTATTTCTGGTTTTTTCATCTTTTATCTTTTTTTTTCTCAAAAAACAGAGAGAGAACTTTTTCTCTCAAAAAAATGAATACTTGTCATTGTCTCAAAAAAATGAATACGTGTCATTGTGTCATCCAAGGAAGAAATGAGGTATCTTCAAGCAACACTAGTGAAGATGAATTCAATCCAGCATCAGCCAGTGCTAGAGAAATGATGGTATGACACTAGTTTACTGCATTCATTGGAAATATGAAAAATAAAATAAAAATAAATTAAATGCTTACATTGCCATTTAAGTTTTTATATGTGGGTATCAATTGCTTCAACTAATTAATTATAGTTAATTAAGAAGCTTTGGATTAAAATCTACTTTTGTGTTGTGACGTAATTCGTAATGGACTTGATTTAGGTGGAGTTACACAACAAAGTGTTCACACTGGCACTTCATTCGTTTTTCTTGAAAACAATGGGCATTAATTTCACTACAATGCTAATGGCCCCAAAATACTTGAATATAATTAAAGTAGTGTTTTCAACTGTAAGCATGTTTACAACATGTTTAATACTCTTTTTTTTTTTTTTAAATATGTTTAATGCTCAAATATGGGGTTACTCTCATGGCTTTACTAATGCCTTAAAGTTTATAAAGCTTTGATTACATATGCTTTTGCATTAACATAATGACTGTACAATATATCTACACTTCGATCGTGGAAGGTATTACAAGATTTCAAATCAAATTTATTGATTTTTAAATTCTCAAGTTTGCCCCTCTCATCCTGAATCCTGAACATGTTGAGCAATCATGTGAATGTCAGAATTTTGATAGAGACATCACACAAGTTTAGTGGACCATTAATACGAAAACTCATATTCTAACAACTCCCCTGTACATGAAATACACCACCACCACCACCACCACCACCACCATACCATCACCAAATCCCAATTACCATGTAATTGAAATTTTTATTATGGACAAAATTGATTCTATTACTTTTAATTTGACCCTTTATACGTAGCCAATGATTTTGACCATTTTTTTAAAATAAAAATCAGGACCCACATATAAAAATGAAAAGCCACGACATGGACACCTGATGGGCACGTGTAGTGTGGGCCCAGAGAAAGCGGACATCAGGCTCCATTATAAAACATGGAAATATCCGTGCTGTCATTTTCACGGACGCCTATAGTGGGCCCCACTTTCCATCCCGTTCTTATCTCTATCTAGCAAGAGAACAAAACCTTTTTTTTATTATAAAAACATATATTAATAAATAATATAGTGGTGGGTCCTACTCTCTTTTTTGACCTGATCATCATCCTATAAGATCACAGATCACGCCCCACGTTGCGCCAAACGGTCGACGTTGGTGGGGCCCTCAGCAGTCGGAGATTCCATGGGGAGCGGTTGCTCGCTGTCTTGATGGTGATGCTTGTTTGACGAGAATAGCCTCTGAGGGGACATCTCTTCCCTACACGTGGACGGCATCTCTCGAAACCCCATCAATGTGGGATTTAGATGGTCGGTAGGAAATCTTAAAAAGAGCCTCGTGCTTCGAGAAGAACAGACACTTGGCACTGTCTCACTGGCCCCATCCCAATATGCCGTAACGGGAAAGTTACAAAAAGATGCAGCCCTTTTATTATTATTTTTTTAACTTAGGTAAAACTACACTGCAAATCGGAGTAGAAAATAACTTGAATTTTTAATAATTAAAAAAAAAAATGAATTTGTAATTTTTTTTATATGAACGCGGAATAATATTCTTTTATATCATAATTAAAGTTTAATACTGAATTTAGTCACATATTATTGGGATATTTTGAATTTAAATTTAAAACTTATAGGACGATATGATATATCTTTTTACCAGTATATAATATATATTATATAATTATATATATTTAGTAACTATTAATTATTTTTATAGTAAGATGATTCTTATAACAAGATAAAATTAATCATGAATAGCACGAGAAATTAAATGAATACAATGACATTCATTGCTGCCTAAACAATTTGAGGGGTGAGCTGCCATTGAACATGGTTGCCTTAATGAGGAGATGGCTTGGTTGGACAAGGAATGGTCCATCTTCTTATATAGTTTTATCATAGACTAAAGTATGATAACAAAGTTTTGGACAGGTTTTTTTGATATTTCTGAAAACAACTTTTGTGAATCTAAGAAGCGACACCATTCAAAGAAAGCACTTATACACAACTATAAGTACTTTGAAACACATCTTTTGAGTCCACAAACTAATAAATGCTTGAAAACTTTGTTGACGAGAAATTATAACCTTATCACATATCACATACCACATATCAAGTAATCTAAAATTACTCTTACATTCCTTCAAGAACTTGGCTTCCTTTTTTTTTAAATATTTGATAAATGACTTGGCCCAAATACGGCTAAGATCAAAGCTCTCCAAGGGACAACAACATCGCAATCAGTGCGGACCATCCACCAGATGAGGTTGTCTTGTTAATTTTGTTGACTGGGACCATTCATGAATGGAAATCAAACTGATGTGATTAAATAAATCATTAATTTGGCAGGAATTTTGCAATGAAGTATTTGGTCACACGTAAACGCTGCCACTCTACAGTCTACAAAAGCTTCCTGGTTTATTGATTCTCAAAGGATAAGCCACTGAGATTTTCATTATATTCGTCAAAAAAACGATTTGAAATATTTTTAACTTCTAATTTTTTATAGAAACATCAATTAATATTCAAGCCTATATATGGAACTTGGAAGCCATTTCTGGTTGGGAAAATACATGATTTATAAAACAGCCGCTAGTTTTGCACTATCTTGTGACTAATTTGCATTCAATTGATTCACCTGAACAACAACAAAATTATAATTAATTAAGCAAGAAATATAAAAGTAATAGTTTCCATACAATTTTGAGCTACACGTTTCTTTCAGAAAAATAAGAATCAATGAACAGAGACAACACTAGAAACAATTTCCATTTTCTGTTTTGGCAAATACAAGTTATTATTTAATTACAATCCGGAACCTACAAGGAACAAAAATTACAAACGGGGCAAAACCACCATTTCCAATTCCAACTACAATCAGAATCCACCACCAAATTTGCATTGGGGTGTCCTTGATTGATAATTTATTTTCTTATTATATAGTTGTTACCACTTTAACATGCTTTTGAACAAGAAGAACAAAAACGCTGGAAATTTAAAGGCATCTATATACCAAAGTAATATACTATACATAATATATAATATAGATATAGATATATATTCTCAAGTAAGTCCAGGACCAAAAGGCATGATCTTCAGCGGAGAATCCAAAGTTACATGAAGTTGTTGGCGGGTCTGAGTAGTCAACTTCTTCAACTTCAAGCTTGGGGAAGATGTATGGATGCAAGAGGGTCTTGCTCAAGTTGTCATCTTCATCTTGAGACAAATCAGATTGATCTGGTTCGAAAACGTAGGATGAATCACCTGTCTCTAACAGCGAAGAATGAACCCCATCAGTGTAATGTGGGCTGTCCGAATCAAAAATGTCACTTTTTGCCGAGCTTATATCTTCTTGTTTTCCTCCTGCCACCATTGACACCTTCGACACTTCACCCTCAGAAACAGACTCAGCATTGATCGGCTTTTGTGGTGGTGGTGGTGGTTCCTCTGATGATAATTCAGTTTCGTTCACTGCACATAATGATTCCGTGTTATTGTTTCCTGTATTCTCTTTCTCTTTGGGTTTCAACTTGTCTGTGAGAGCAAGGACCTGAAAATAAATTCAAAATTTAATTTAATTTTTTTTAAATGAATTCAAAATGTTACAGAATCAGGATTTCACGCAGCACCGCATGCAGTGCTATGGAATAGAATTTTACCTCGGATTTTAGTTTATCTTTCTCTTTGAGGAGGTTTTCGTAGTCAGTTTTGAGGTTATTATAGCTGGTTTGCAAGACATCATAGTCCTTCTCAAGTTGTTTTGTCTTCCACCGTGCGCGGCGGTTTTGGAACCAGATTGCCACCTGTCTAGGCTGCAAGCCAAGGTCCTTTGCGAGCTGGATTTTCCTTTCGGGTTCAAGCTTGTTTTCTACTTCGAAACTTTTCTCCAGGAACTGGACTTGGTCAACTGTGAGGCGTCGTTTCTTTTCGGGTTGGTGAAAGTACTCGTCCAAGTCGTCATCACCATTCTCATCGCGATCAAATGGGCGGAAATATGGCCTGTTGGATCCACTCGGTCGATGAACATCTTCAAAACTCACCATGGACCTTGAACCTGAACCCATGACACTCCACTTTTTATTACTAATTAAATATTTCGATATCTTCTATTTCTCATGTTAATTTTTTCAATTACCCTTATAATTAATCTTGTTTCCAGATATACCCACATTGATTGTCGTGTGACAACTAAGTCATGTTTTATTTCTTAAACCAAGCTTCAATTATACATGATCGTACAACTCACTATAATCTCCTAATCATCAAAAATACAACTAGCAAAGACACAATTATACACAGAAGAATCAAAAATAGTGAAACACCACTACCAATCAGCGATGTCAGTACAAACGATGGGACATCATCGTCCACTGAGAAAAATATTTTTAAATTTAAAGAAAGAAAGCAAACAAGACTGATGGCAATGATCAGATGTGCAGAAGCAAATCTTTCGTTCCCGAAACTAATATCAAAACTTTGACTTTCAACAGAAAACTCATCAAGAAACAATTGTTCATCGAAACAAAGAAAGTTCATAGTCTTGCTTATATAATATAAAAACATTAACTACAAGTATATATAAACAATTCTCTGTAATAAGAATTTCAGCATATCAGAGGATCTACATAGAGCATAGAGAGAGAGCAAATATACCAAGAAAAGGAGAAGGAGAAGGGCCTGAAGAAAGGAAGGAGGCATCAAGAGAGTGAGAAGAGCAAGAACCCTTTTGGCTTTGAATGAAAACAGACAAACTGGAAGCATCATCAGCAGCACGAACACCACCACATCTAGTACTAGTAGTATACATTCCCCCACCCGCCATTTTTTGAGTGAAAGAAACAAGAAGATCAGTCTCTCAAGCTGCCATAATAAGAAAAGCAGTCAGCTGATGCTGATCCGATGCCAGGGTATCAATCTAAGAGGACATGGACTTATGACGGAAGAAGCTGGTGATGATGATCTCGGTTATGTAAGAAGTGTGGGAACACCGGCAGCTGATACCCATCACTCAGAAGGAGAGATTTGAGGGGGACTTCCGTTGAAATTTTGTTCAGAAGAAGTGAACAAGTGATGGGGGACCAAGAAGTGAATATGAAGATCGAGAAGGAGAAGTAGAAGAAGAGAGACTTTTCTTTCTCTTTGGGGGTATGACCTTGTTGAGTTATAATAAGTGCAACACAATGTGCACGTAAAGCTCAATAGTTTTGTTTCTTTACTTTGATGCCCCTCTTCTATATATTTATTATATATTAATATCAATATATTTATTTTTTCATACTCATTTTGGACAATAGTGTTTCTTAGATCTGTCTAAATAACACACTGTAATTTGAAGATTAATTCTCACAAAAGGTCTATATAGTTATTATAGTACTTGTAATGTTATTATTAAGATGGGATATAAAAGTTAAAATTACGATCAAAAGTTCATGGATATATTGATATTAATATTAAATTTTGTGATTTTATACTAATTCTTGGTTACGTGCAATATAATGAAATAAACTCTTTAATTAATGTATAAATTTAAAAATAGAAAACTTGATACAAAAAATGATCAAATTTTAAAAAAGTAGTATATGTTATTTATCTATGATATAACAAGAAAAAATCACGGATTTATAATTATGATTAAGAAGAAGAATAATTGATTTTGTTTTCAATTAAATTAATGGGTAGTTTTAATGGAGATGGTGGTGGTTGAATAATGGATTAAAACGAATATTGATTTAAATTTTGATGAGACATTAATGACATCCCAAAATTTGTATAATTTCTATGATGAAAAGGTTGACTATCAATAAATTCTGGTTCATACTTGTTCGTGGTTATACACAAGAAAAAGAAAACGAATCAAGGGAAAGAAAAATCAATAATGAGCATAATTAAATCAGGGAACAGCAACCTCTCAAGTCTCAAGTAATCTTATGATTATGAGATCATCAGAGGCATGTAGACAACACCACAAATATTTTAAAAAGATCGAGAGAGAGAGAGAGAGAGAGGGATAATTTGGTAATTGAAGAATGAGCGATGATGACAACGAGGCGAGGAGGAGCAAACAAAAAAAAATCATATCCAATCAATCGCTTTCTTGGGGTAAGCGAGCTCGAAATTTAAGGGCCAGACACTACTCACACGGATGACTCATCCGGCTCTCTTGGCTTCGACCTGGCCAGTCCCCACCACTCACGAGTCTCGGTTTCCCACACGTCTGTACGTCATTGGCCCACGTCAACGTGAACTGGGCCCCATCCTCTGTCGTCATTTGATTTATTTTTTTATTTTTTTATATTTCGTGTACTATCTCTCTTGGATTCTCTGTCCATTGGATCTGTCGTCTACCAATTTATGCATTTGCTTCAGACTCTCATCATCTTCAGATTAACAAAAAGCCCTTTTGAAAATTTAAATAAAAATTAAATGACCCACTTCGAATTACAACTTAGTTTGGGAGGTTAAATGAGTGATTATGCAATAACACCATCATTAAAAATTCATAGGCAATAGCTTTGGCATTTAAGGAATATTTTGTGTATAGAATTTGATTCTCTTGTTTCCAAGAAGAATTAATTCAATTAATAACGAATCGTTGAAAAGCAAAATTTTATTGAAATTACGTATATATATTCGAAAAGTAGTTAACAAAACTAATCTATTAGATAGAATGTATGTATTAATCCATTAGTTTATCCAAGTTAATTATCATATTTTCCAATATCTGCTGCAATGTCAACAACATTGAAAAAGATTGGGCACCATGATGTTCGAAATCCCACTTATCCAATTAACAATTACCCAAAATCAAGATGAAGCATTTTTAGTTTGTAAACACCTGTCTTCGTGTGATCATGACAAATATTAATTATAATAATAAGAGACTCGCTCCATGACTCCATGCCCAGTAGTTCTAGATCATTTTCTTTCTCTTTTGATTGGGTCATTTTTCCAAGAAAAAATGCTTACCATCAAGTGTGCACCATTACTTCATCCTCCATCAGATAAGCAGAAATATGCAATGCATGCATGTACTGACACTTCTTTCTTTTAATTAATAATTTCATCTACCACCTGCAGTGAGAAAAATATAGCTAGAATAATAGTTAAAACTTGGGAGTTGTAATGCTTCAAGTTCTCTTATTGTATCAACCGTGCTCAAGCCTCAAACGGGTGATTTTTTTTTTTGTTTTTGTTTTTTGTTTTTCATCAGTAATTAAAAGGAAATGAAGATCAAGAATCATATTCATATATGATGTAACATTCAATCTATATATAATAGTCATGATGATGGTTTGAGCAATTACAAAAGCCAGCTCTTTCTAAGCCTAGCTAGCTTTATTCCAAACTAAGCATTACTTGGTCTAAGTTGATCATGGACAAAGCATTGCAGTGTCTATAGATAATCAAGTTAGTACAAAACCATAGCAACTAAAGCTGGCTGGACCACACTAGGAAGAAGCATGTGTTCATCAGAGAGTTGTCATTTTCGTCTTCTCTATGTTCAGATCCTTAATTCTTTGTCATGGGCTTTCTGGTAAAATTTTAAAAGGCACTTAAATAGTTATTGTACATTTCTCTATTGTCAAAATATGTTGTAATATGATCTTGAGTTCATAAGGCGAAGTCGTGTTGTCACTTACAAGGCAAATTTTCTGAATCCGTGGCAAGTGTGACAAAGTGAAAGTTATTAAAAAGTGGATTTGACTTCGAACAATGCCCACTATATCAACTAGTGGTGCTCGAACCTGATTCATGGACACACGTTAAATGTTGAGCTCGCTTAAACCGATAGTAGAGTTTTTGCGTGACAATGTCCAATCGAGCCACAAATAGAGAGCTCACCAAACCAAGTGTCAGGCTCAAACATGTTGACGTCATTGTTAGAAGCGTCATTTGATAGAATGAGAAAACTGTAAGCACCATTGGGTTAGCCGTTTAGCTTATTTCAAGGGTCTTGCTCATGAATAACATTGTGCAGAGTTTTGAAGTGACTACACAACTTCAAAAATTCATTTGTCCGACCCTTTGTGTTTAAGCCAATAAAACCACCAACTAATTTTCTTCAATTCAACGAACTTGGACTTCATTTTGTTTCTTGAAACTCTCTAAATATCCAATTCCTGTACCTCTTGGATATACATGATGAAGTGGGCACGTATCTTAAAATAGTTTGGATGCACATGCACTATAAAATCCCTGACCCTGATAAGTATTATAATTTTGAACATTTTATTCGAATTTCAGCAAGTTGCCTGAAGGAGACCAAAAATGACGGTTGAGCCAAATGTCGATTGGGATTTGAGAAGTTGAGCTAGGACTGGATAACATACATAGTGACAAGTTGCCAATATTAGTTTCCAAGAGCAAAGGATAGAGATTATGTCCCCTTCATCCTAGGCAGTACAAAATGGCCCACGGTCTAACAATCCATACCTCTGTTGCTGCCCATTAACTTTTGGTGGTCCAAATGGTCCATAGTCAATTTATTGGGCTTCGTTCTTGGTTGTGTCTTCGTTACGTCTACAATTTTACGCCCATATTTGTTAATGTAACACGGGACACGTGCGGATTCATGGACCAGAATCTATTGAGTGGTGCTATTGGCAACCAACTATTAACTTAAAAAGATGCCTCACTTTCTTTATGTTACATTTAAAATTTATTGAGAAAGACTTAAAATTGTTAACGGGACCCAAATCCTCAAATCTTCATCTCCATTTGAAGAGAGCATTTTTAGGAACTGTGAATGGAGATAGGGTTGGAAATCCATCCTTATAAATATATTTATATTAAATAATTAAATTAATTCCAATATTTTTTTATAATGATTTTATTATATTAATAATTTCATATTGTTTGAATTTTTGTCATGTGTTATGACTTACGTAAGAGTATTATAATTGCAATACAATATTATAGATTTCATATATTAAAATGTTGTGGATTTAGTATGTTAAAATTTAATGAAATTATTTTATGAATTATATTTTAATTATATATATTTTTAATTTTGAGTCAAACGGGGTGAAACAAGGATGTGAAAAATGAGAAAAACGGAGAAAATGGGGGAATGAGCAATGCGATGGGAACACTCACCCCTAAATACCCTCAACCGGCTTCCCCAAATAGAAATTTGGGTGGAGATGGAGGAAAAGTGGAAGAACAGGAATTGTGAATGGGAACCCATCCCTATTTACCCCTATTAACAACTCTAATTTTTCTCAATTGCATTATGAAAACAGATAACAAAATTTATTTGAATAAATAAATAACAAAACTACAATACTAGAGAATGGTGATTACCTTTTAATCGGACATTTGATCTTGAAGGTTTGAAGTTTGGATTAGTTGAAAAGTAAAACGCTTTCAACGAATTATTTAAAATTTTATTAGGTGGCTATGAAAAAATAAATTGAATTTAAAGTTTTAAGGTTTATTTGTTGAAGATAAGGCTTCTCAAGTTCAGAAAAATTAAATACCTAAAGTCCAGGATTTTGATTTAGCTATAAAAAGAGTTTATCTCTTTGTATTTTAAAATGTTGTATTTATCTTTAATATTTGATCGTGCTGAATGGGTTAACGGATTGAGAGAGGTTCAACCCAAACATGATCAAGTAACTTGACGGATTTAATATATTGATCTATTAGTAAACTGAATCCAATCAGGTCTATTCTAAAATTGTTAATATCGTGTCGTGTTGGTATCTTCTTACTAATTGCCACTCCTATCCCAGCGCCAATGCAGCCCACCATTTATCTTGCTGTGTGAGCTGAAGACAACATCAGAGTGGGCTTTTGTTGGGTCAAAACTCAAAAAGCCTAGGCTGAGGGTGCTTTCTGGTGAAGACAAGCCCCAATAACAACTTAGCAAATGCACAACAGAACAAGACCTCAGCTTTTGAAAAATGGACCTAATAAGTGGACCATCACTTACTGGACTTACTTCTTCCAGCTGCATGCGAAAATGGTTTGGTACTAGCTATTGGGTAGTTAAAATTTCCAAAATTTGCAACTGGTCCGTGTCCAAGTGACCGACTAACTTCTCAACTTCATTCTTCCGAGATGCGTGAAAATGGTTATGTTTTAATTTTAATTGAAAATTGAAGGGGAAGCACTTCTGCAGTTAGAAGAGCACGTTATTAGTGGAGGAGACACTTTCTACCATAAAATTTCTTCCTCAGCTTTCAATTTGGCCGACCTTCGACGGGGATTTTAAGTCATTTGCAAACTTTTATGTTCGTGAAAGAACTTGAACTACCCACTGCCAAACCCAGTCCATGACGGGGGACGTGTCAATCCATGACCCAAGAGATATTTATGTTATATTTTTTCAAATTTCATTTTTAACAAAAACTTTAATTTTTTATTTATAGGGGTAATTTATGTAATTTAATTGTCAATGGTGTTTAGCGAATACTATAATCACAAATAAAAAATTAAATTTACATTATTTTGAATTTTTTTTATCATGCTTTTATAATTATAATTTATATATATATATATCTCCTTCAACAGATTTATTATTTATTTTCATTTTCTAGTTAAGTCCTTATCATGTTTAAGACAGGTAGAAGCTAACCAAAACAAAAATTTAATATTCTACTATAATATTAATTTTTTAAATGTCATTATTAGAAATGTCCCTTTTCATATAAATTTTTGTAGCTAAACACAGATGCAGCTATCAAAAGTAACTCAAGTTTCATTGATTCAGGAGGAGCAATCAAAAAATCGAGTGTTTGGGCTATTGCAGTCTTCTGAAAATCCATTAGAGTTTTCTTCTCTGTTAAGGCAAGTGAGTTGTTAGCCTAGAGGGAGAGCCTCCGATTGGCTAAGATATTAAGGTCTTATGGGTAGATGTAAGGGTTAAGACGTGCCAAACTATTTCTAGAAATTGCAACAGCTTGGCACATATCCTCGTCTCTTGGGCAATCTCTTAAGAGATTCAGTGTGGCGGGACGTTTACCCTAATTTACTTTTCTCTTATTTGTTTGTTTGTTTGTTTGTGTTGTTCCTTAGTTCTATTATTAAAAAAAAAAAAAAACAATAAATTTTGGGTCTGTCACTGAAAACTACCTAAATGAAATTACTTGAACAAGACTTGTATCATTTGCTTTTGTTAGCGTTCTCATATTTCACATTGGTCCTACCCAACCGAAAATGCGATCATTATGAGGACCTGCAAGTAAGCACATAAGTTGTTTTATATATGAAGTTGACCGGGAAGACATCATGAACTTTTCTTTCAATGGACCGCCACTCATGTTATTTTTGAAATTGACTACTCACTAGAAAAATCTGTAACTACACATTGCAGGGGTAAAGTCTTTGGTCCGAGGAGCCGTAATTAGAACTTATAAGGAAGAACTGATTTTTGCCAAAAACCTTTTATCGATAAATAAAATTCATTGTATATGGCTTTATACTTACATTAGCATTAGTTGCTAACACAATCATTAACGTAATTGTTATATTCTCTAATATGCAAATAACAAACAATTTTTCTAATAAGATAGAGTCTAAAATATTAATATGCTTGTTACGGAAATAGCTACATGTTGTTGGCATCATTGTTTATTATGATTTAGTGGTAAATAATGCTTATTTAATTTACCAATATTTTAAATTTGATTCAAATCACTCCTACCATAGATAGTATCTAAAAGAAATACAGGATGTGGATGAATTTGGGAGCCAACTCATTGTCATTGGAGAAAGTGTAATCAAAAGAAAAATCCAAGCCCAACAACATGATCATTAGAAAGACCAGAGGCTCTTTGTATAATTTTTTCTTCGAGACAATGAACTAGATTATGAAAAATGCGGTTTAATAAATGTTAAGCTTTCTATATCCATAAATTAATGATATTATGGATTTATAAGTTTAATTCTCAAATTGTAATAATCAATGAAAAAAATAAAAAACTGGA
This sequence comes from Nephelium lappaceum, assembly GCA_021234005.1. Taxonomy (NCBI): domain Eukaryota; kingdom Viridiplantae; phylum Streptophyta; class Magnoliopsida; order Sapindales; family Sapindaceae; genus Nephelium; species Nephelium lappaceum. Next base: position 16,380,498 of record CM038007.1, read on the forward strand.
TTACGAAAGGGGATAGTCCTAGTGTTACTCAAATATGTTAAGCTTACCTAGTTTATATAAAAAATATCCTTTGTTAATCACTTCTCAATTTGGCTAGGTGGTAAATGTGTTTATTTTCGAATCACCCCAAAACAAATGGTATTTAAAAAGAAAAAAGAAAGTCCTTTGCTCTTGGCAAATTGACTTCACAATAAGTGGACAGAAATCGATCAAAAAGGAAATGAAATTGTACTGGTTACGCAACTACAGGAACAGGACCAGCCTCAGGAATACAATGTTCCTCTGATCCTGAGTTATATATATCCATAACAACCACTCTAATATTCATATTTTTCCATCCAATGATTCGTTTCTTCTAAGAGATACTACAATGAACAAGAAAGAAGCATCAGAATCTTAACTTTCTTCAGTGGAGAAGTCTGAAAATCACACAAGCAGCTTTTAATAAGCTTACATAATATGAAATGCTGGCTACAGGAAACCTGAAAAAGAAGTATTCCATAATTCCATTAGCATCATATAACAACCAATATAAAGAGGATCCCATAATATTCCACCATTCATATAACGCATGTAACTGTTTAGTATTAAAAGAATATAATGTTCCCATGACAGACACCTTCAAAAATGACCAATAGTTCTTCCCTTGCCTATCATGAAAATCTAATCAGATAAAACTACGATTTTTTAAAGTTGCCTTTTTTTTTTTTGGCTTGTTCTATATGAGAAAATGTAGGCATGGATTCGTCTTATATACCATTGACAAGAGGCAAACTACTCTAGAGTAGCAATACATGGTAGTAAATGCATGCACAAGTAGTAGGTCCCACAATTCAAGGCTCTTAGCCACTCAACTTGGAGATTTCATGGCTCCAAATCTATCATGGAGCGTCATATCCACATACTTTGCCAAAAAGGAATTACAGGTGGCCCAGGAAAGAAACCGACTCCAGGAAACAACCATAGCATTCACATAAGATTTTTCCCATATGATTCTGCCAATCAGAAGCAAATACAGTACAACATCAATGCCTAACAAGAACCTGGAAAACAAAATGATGAAACTTCTATTGTCCTTGACTTTCGCAGAAGAGTGTACCAATGGAAATGTTGCAGGCAAATCTATACAATTAGGTGTAATTCAACTTTAGGATTCTATTAGAAAGGCAAGAATTTTTCTAAGCTAAAGGTCAGAATAGGATAATGCAAATAAAGTGCAAGTAGACAAAGCATTGATCTCTCGAGATTAACTTTAATGTCCCAGTGGTCTTCCCACTACTAAGGGCATGAGTAATTGTGTGGCTGTGGGGCATGTGACGCATGTCTATAAAGCTAGCTAGAAACGTTACCTTCATCTTCAAGCACAAGAGCAGACCATTATGATCTCATTTAATATCGTCCACTTGCTTCTTTAAATATATATATCCAATCTTGTCAAGTACACACTGTGCTCGGTTTATCCAGGAAATTAAGCATCTAGCACCACAGTTTATTTCTCTACATTAGTTCACAGATCACCTTCCTACACCTGTAAACTGAGCTTCAAAAGTTACTTTTTTCAAGAGTCTCATTTTCAGTGTAATCATTAGCAATGCCATTTCATGTAATAACACTAAAATTTGTAATCAAGATGGCAAACCGAATGTTTAAGACTATCAGAACAAGCGAGAACATATAAACTCATACGTGTAATGGAGATTGCTTACTCGTGTTACTTAAATTCTTTCTTTCAGTTTCGCATCTTTTTTGTTATATAGTCTTACATTGGTTGAAGAAGTAAATTTATATTGGTTTATAAGGTGAGGGTAAACCTTCACTTATGAGTTAACTTTTATGGTGAAGTTAGACTTAAGACTCTTTTTTGAAATATTTCATTATGACCAGGTAATCCTAGACAATAACACCACTCAACCTTTCTCTCTCATGCGTACAAACCGTCCAAAGCTTGAAAATTTAAGGGAAAATGAGTAGTCATTTTCATTGAGTCTAGACCTTTCTCCGTGTTGGACCACTATTTTTCCTCAGTCTATATATAGTAGTACATCACATAATACTACCTCACTGGTTCAATAAAATCCTTATCCACTAGTCTATAACCTGTGACTAGAATACAAGTTTTATAAACTATATTACAATGGTGAAAGTTCTGTCATCATATTGTCAATTTGATCTTTTTGGTCTCTCGTTTTTGCAACTTAATTCTCATTTGCGTGTTTTGTGAATTCTTGGTATCATTGTTGTAGGATGAAGTGACACAGTTGAACATATGGGAAGGATATGTAGACTGGAGGAACAAACCTGCCTTGATTGGTCGTCATGGTGGCATGCTTCCTGCCTCCTTCGTCTTAGGTCAGTATATATAAATAGATAATCACTAAAGCACATTTTCAAATTTTGTATCGACTTAAATGCAGAAAATTAACCTTCCAATATTGTGGAATTAGTAATAAGAAACTTTCACCACACAAGAATACTGTGTTCATGTGTTATAATTATTGAAAAACTCAGTTGTGGAAATACTGGAGAATCTAGCATACCTGGCTAATGCAAGCAACCTTGTGCTGTATCTCTCCAAGTTCATGCATTTTTCGCCATCCAGCTCTGCAAACATTGTTACAAATTTCATGGGCACAGCCTTCCTCCTTGCTCTCCTAGGTGGCTTCTTAGCAGATGCTTTTTTCACCACCTACCACATCTATGTAATAAGTGCTGCAATAGAATTCACGGTAAGATTCTTAAGCTACTTAATTTCTTTTATGCATCTTTATTTCACATGATAAGGTAAGGTTTTCCATTTACAATCAAATCCTTGTGCATCATACAGACGAGCAACTTGCTATGACACAATATTATCTAGAAATTGTGAACCATAAATGCTAGGAAGGACGTTTAATAATCAAGCTTTAGTAGCCATCACCGACTAGCCCACAAGGTGGGCAAGAAAGCACAAGTTGATTCTGTTAGGTCCTTGTTGAAGGCACTAGACAAAGACCAGAGCTGGGCAGGCTCACTACCATAACGTCTATCAGGTCCTTTCCAGAGAATGAACCATAAAATGACTAATCAATTTGATGGCATGGGCCACAATTCTATGGCTACCATGAAATAAAAACATAATGTCAGTGTCTTCAGAAACACTACTTCGTGACCAATAGAAATGTAGAAAAGCCAACCACCAATGATATATAATAAGGAGAGAGAGAAAAAAAAAAAAAAAAAAAGATTAGAAAGTGTTTATTTGCCTCTGTACTATACATTGACCAGTCATACTTCATGGTGACCTGGCATAGGTTCTGCTCTCACAGTCTCTTTTAATGAAATTACGTAGATCGAAGGACGTTTCCTAAATTTGCAATATAGTGCATTCAAAATGACAATAGATGATTTTGTGAATGCACATGTGATATAAGGTGATCAATGACAAGCGTAATTAAGGCTATTGAACAGAAAGTCCTGATACTCTAACACACTCTGATTTATTCATTTTATTAGATACATGTACAATGGAATACTAAAACCTTCTTTTTTATTTTCCGTTTATGTTTGTAATTTAGAAATCAAACTCTATTTTTATCTTTTGAGATGTCTTAACTAACATTCAAACAATGGAATAGGGTCTGTTCTTACTAACAATCCAAGCACAAATACCTTCATTGAAACCTCCAACGTGTGTTTTAGTGGACGCAAACAGTTCGTGTCAGGAAGTCAGCGGTGGGAAGGCAGTGATGTTGTTTGCTGGTCTCTATCTTGTGGCACTGGGTGTTGGAGGGATAAAAGGTTCACTTCCTCCCCATGGAGCTGAACAATTTGATGAGACCACCCCACAGGGAAGGAAGCAGAGATCAGCATTCTTCAACTACTATGTGTCCTGCCTTTCTTGTGGGGCTCTAATTGCAGTCACTTTTGTGGTCTGGATTGAAGACAATAAAGGCTGGCAATGGGGTTTCGGGATCTCCACTGCCACAATACTGCTCTCTATCCCAGTTTTCCTCCTTGGCTCTCCTTTCTACAGGAATAAAATTCCTGACGGAAGCCCAGTCACCACCATGTTCAAGGTAGAATTCAAATAAATTGGACACTAAAAACACCATCCGAATTAAAAGATGTGCTGTCTTGTCAGCTAGGTAACAGCCTTCCATTCATGTCTTACAGGTGCTGACTGCAGCGATTTACAACTCCTGTAAACCTAGGAATCCTAGCAACGCTGTCATAGGAATGCAATCAAGTCCATCCCATACAACTGATACCAGTGAGGAGGAATGTAGTGATTCTAAACAGAAGGTGACAGATCAAATTCCAACAGAAGATCCCAGGTTTCTAAATAGAGCAATAAGTAACAACCCTGCCCACCTCATGTTACAATGCACAGTGAAGGAAGTAGAAGAGGTCAAAATAGTTGTAAAGATTTTCCCCATCTTCATGTCCACCATAATGTTGAACTGCTGCCTTGCTCAACTCTCAACCTTCTCAGTCCAACAAGCTGCAACTATGAACACCAAGCTTGGCTCACTAAAAGTCCCACCAGCTTCTCTCCCATTCTTCCCTGTCATCTTCATTATGAGCCTTGCACCACTGTATAACCATCTTATCACTCCACTTGCCAGAAAAGCAACCAAAAAAGAGATGGGGATTACTCATTTACAACGAATTGGGACTGGACTAGTACTCTCTATTGTGGCCATGGCTGTGGCAGCTATGGTGGAAATCAAGCGAAAGCGAGTGGCAATAGATTCAGGACTAGTTAATTCTACACAACCACTACCCATCACATTCCTTTGGATTGCCTTGCAGTACTTGTTCCTTGGATCAGCTGATCTTTTCACACTAGCAGGCATGATGGAATTCTTCTTCACAGAGGCCCCTTTAAGTATGAGGTCTTTGGCCACATCACTCTCCTGGGCATCACTGGCCATGGGCTATTACTTCAGCTCAGTGCTTGTATCAATTGTGAATAATGTCACCAGTGCTTATCGCCGCACGCCATGGCTCTTTGGCAGCAACTTGAATCACCATCACCTCGAAAGGTTTTACTGGCTGATGTGCATACTCAGCAGCTTAAACTTCCTGCACTATCTGTTCTGGGCCAACCGCTATAAGTACAGGTCAACAGGACCTTGATAACTACCTGCTAGATTCATCAGCTGCTGTTCACCATGTCAGTTAGAGTCTTCCACCCCTGCAACCAGCAAACAAAGAGAAAAGATGTGTCCTAGTCTCGACTGATTATGTTAGTATGATTCTAGACTAGGATATCTTAGTTACTCCTAATCTTATCTTGAACTAGTGTGCATTAGAATCAAATTCTCACATGTATTACTGCTTCAAAGAATCATGCAGTAGTGTCAATGCATCCCACTGTAGTTACAAATATTTCCAATTCCAAACACTATCATATAAAAACTAAGACCATACCACTTCATCATCTAGAGTTGCAACATGTCAAAATCATTTCGCTACCTACTTCAACAACATTATCAGATAAATACACATCCAAGAAAACCAAGTAGGAGTTTCAATTCTTATGGCACTTTTTTTTTTTTTTTTTTGAAATAAAGATATTTATAATACAATCTCCTCACAAAAGCAAGGAAAAAAAAAAAAAAAGAGAAGAACAAAAAGTTAATATAAACTAATTGCTAATCTTTTCCTAAGGATCCTAATATTAAAAAAAAAATGATCTCCTACCTTAAATTCTCAGCATCCAAACAGAAACAAGCTACACACTTAAATATTCCTCGAATCACAAAAAGTTAATATAATTTAATCACTAATCTTTTCCTTAAGGATCATAATATGAAACTAAAAAGGTTTTCCTACCTTAATTTCCCAGCATCCAAACAGAAACAAACTAAACACTTAAATATTTCTCAAATCGTATTAATAATTGTAAAAATATACCACAAAACTACATGTGAGGGACGGGCCCGCCACACCCTCCACAGGTGCCGACCGCCCGACCTACCCCACCTGGGCCTCGGTCCACGATGGATCTCCCATAAGGCTGGAGAGCAGGTTTATTGTCCCTCTACCTTTCGAGGGTTTTGCTGGGTTCACCCACGCCTCCCTTGCCACTCGAACCCCAGACTAAAGGCATATAGTCAATTGGGAAGCATCACAAGTACCATTTGAGCTAAAAATCTCAAGTAGATGAATAAAAATCTTGATAAAGTATTTCATTTGTCTATCATTATAGACAATACCTAGCCATATTATCTACGGAATTCGAACCTGAACTCTATTGTTCGATTCATTATTTCTTGGCTCTTATTTCTTATTTTAGTATATCAACTTAGGCCTAGTCTATTCTTTTCTTATACCCCTTTCTTTTATGCCCTAAATTCCGCATATTTTCTTTTCACATCTAGGATTTACATATGCAACGTATATGACTGTCAACAGTAGCTCAAATGGTACTTGTCATGCTTCTCAATTGACTATATGTCTTTGGTCTGGCGTTCGAGTGGCAAGGGAGGCGTGGGCGAACCCAACAAAACCCTCAGAAGGCAGAGGGACAATAAACCTACTCACCAACCTTGTGGGGGATCCATCGTTGGCCAAGGCCCAGGTGGGGTAGGTCGAGCGGTTGGCACCTGTGGAGGGTGTGGCGGGCCTGTCCGTTACATAAAAAGACACCCTTTCCCTAGGTGATCTGCCGGTACTCTACGAATGACTTTCTAGCTAGCCCTTACGCTCAATTAAAGGATTTCCGTAGAGCTAAGTCGTGTTCTCTCTTGAAACTTTTTCGAAAACAGCGGAAGCATAGAGAAATTTTTCATTTTTATTTCAAACCTTTGTAAAATATTTTATAAAAATTTGGACAGCATCTCGTCTGTTTTTCGGACTTTGCCACCCTGCAAATATAAAATTTGATATTTCTAAAATATCACAAATTAATTCCCCCAAACTATAGAGCCTCAGGCCCTCATTTTTCAACTACAATCACAATCACAATTTCTCATTTCAATTTATAAACTTATTATCAACCAAATCATACGTCATGCATCAATTTACTCTAAAAACACAATTTAAAATCCATAAAAATGATATTTACAAAATCACGTGGATATAATAAAATATATACAACTTCTTTTAAAGTCAACAAAAGTAAAAGTAGGTAATCACATCAGCAATATCAGTTGCGACTGTCTAGTATCGTTTCGAGGTAATCCGCAGCTATGGTACCTGTGCCTGATGAGGTTTATTTGAAAAATACAGAAAACGTTTGGTGAACTTTGAAAGCTCAATGAGTGTCATATAATATATTTGAAACCACATTTTTATAAAATATTTTACAAAGGTTTGAAATAAAAATGAAAAATTTCTTTGTGTTTCCGCTGTTTTCGAAAAGATTTCAGAAAGAACACAGCTTAACTCTACGGAGATCCTTTAGTTTAGCGTAAGGGCTAGCTAGAGAGTCACCATAGGGTGCCGGTAGATCGTCTAGGGAAAGAGGTTTGTCAGAGTGATATCAGAGCGCGGTTTAAGAGCGATTTTGAAAATAAAAATTTAGTATGTTTTGTTTTGATGATGAAATACACAACCATATGTATTTTTAATGTCATGCATCGTATTTTGAAATGATTTTCAAGTTCTTTATAAGTTTGATGTTTCGAAATCACATCACTATAGATCGACGCGGACGCGGTAGACGGGGTTTTGGTAGAGCTCTTGCAGAAGCTCCAGCTGTTGAGAGACCATTTTTCGAGGAGTCTGAGTGTGGTATGAAGTCTATGAATGTCCCAGTAGCGCAACCAACATTTGAGCAGGGAGGACCGAGTGGTCAGGCTGCGGGAGGTTTTGATGCACAAGCAGTTTACGTAGATGTTAGCAGCTGGCGATGCAGCAGCCGCAGGAGGCTCCCCGGCTGACAGGAAGAATGATATTGAGAAAGTAAATAAGTTGGATGGAAAGTCGTTCGATAGCAAAGGAGATCCAGAGAGTGTCTTGGCATGGTTAGATCGCATGAAGAAAATATACAGGGTGATGGATTGCTCGGAGGAGTAGAGAGTACAGTTTACTTCATTCTTGTTGGAGGATAGGGCTCAGGATAGGTGGGGTGGGCCAGGCGGTAGGCACCTGTGAAGGGTGTGGCGGGCCTGTCCATTACACTACAACTTGTAGAATAATTAACAAGAAAAAAGAATTCAAGTACCTTGTTTAAAAAATGAAAGTGGAAATGATTTTCTCATATGTTTTTGTTTTTGCTAAGCTTTTTATGACAGAAGTTTAATTTTGAGTGATGCATAGGAAAAAATATATATATATATATAATAATCTTGATCATTTATTATTTTTTATGATAATGTATTATTAGATTATCGATTATCAAAACTTGAAAAAAAAGGATTACACATTATCTTGCTAAAAAAACACCACTTTTACCCTTTGAATTCACAAAATCAATACTTACCTTCAAATGGAGAATAATTCCAATTAATTGTAGCGAAACTTTCAGGTTCCAACCTTATACAAATCCCTAGAATCCTTTAAATGTCCAATACCCTAGAATCCTTTAAATGTCCAATACCACATGACTTTGAATTTTTTTTTTCTTTTTTAACCAAACCATCGAAGTATATAAACATTGCCTAAAAATTTCTTGCCACAATTCAACGAATTGATCGGAAATGTATGATTTTAATTAAACAAACACAAAATCATTGTTACTACTCATCAACTCAACATACAAGTCATTTACATATATAACTTTTTACAAACCATCAAAGTATATAAACATTGTAATCCAAAAAAAAAAAGTACATAAACATTGCTAAAAATTCCTTGCTACAATTCAACAGACTGATCAGAAACGTTTGGTTTTTATTAAACAAACATCAAAATCACTGTTACTAATCAACTCAACATAAAAGTAATTTACATATATAACTTTCTATTCCAAAAAAAAAAATGATAAAAACCAAAAAAAAAAAAAGGTAAAAATCAGTCAGCTTCTTGTAAGCCACCCAACACGACGGACCCAACGAACAAACCAGCGGCACCAACACCAAGAGCACCAGCCACCACAGCCTGGAGCGCCACCAGCCCCACCGAGTCATCCGGAATGACGACTATGGCCACCACCGCCGCCAGTAATATGGGGAGGGCCGCGGAGGCGAGGACGGAGGGGGAGGTAGCCGCCACCTTTTCGAGCAAACTGAGGAGACCAAGGTCCTCGGCTTTGGAGAGCAAACCTAGCTTCTCCAGAGACGACAGAGTGACGCCCAGCTCCTCTGCTTTCGACAAAAGACCCGCCTTCTCGACGTTGCTCAGGACTTTTCGCTGCTCCAGCTTCTTGAAGACGTCCATCTCCACTTCCTCGCTCCCTTCGAAGAAGATCCCCGCCCCAAACCACTGCTTCTCCCAGTTTTCGTCGTACTTGTTGACCTGTCATTGCACTTGGGTTAAAGTCTGTTGTTTGGTTGGTGAGAAAATGGAAATGAAAATGGAGTGTACCTTCTTCTTGGGGGCCATGGCGACGATTGTTCTGGAGACATTTTTGGCAGGAAAGGGGCGGCTGAAGTGGCCTTTGGAGGAGAGGAAGCTGCTTCGGAGATGGGAGACTGTGCTGGGTGCAGAGACCGCCATGGGTGGCCTGTGATTATTGCAGAGAAACATTAGTGATGCTATTTTCGGGGTGTGGATTTTTTCTTGGTGAGAACAAGTGCCACGTAGGATCATTTGTAATCCAAGTTCTTCTAATGCCCACCAATCATATCGTTCACATCTTTATCTGGGATAATCATATTTTATCATTATAAACATAAAAATTCTTAAATCCATATATATATATATATATATGAAAATTTTCATTGTTAAATAATAATACTCATTTTGTTACAATTCATATCAATTAACTATTACTTATAAATAATAGTAAGTATTTTGGACAACATATTTATTTTGCATACTGTCTTTTAGTAAAAGTGATTGAATATTTCTTTACTCTTAAGAGATCTAGGATTAATGCAATTTTTTTTTCTGTAACTTTATGAGTCAAATAAACGAATTTTATTTTTGATGAGTTTTTATAAACTTTTAACCATTATTGTTATTAATTTTCTATTATCTTTTAAAGTATTATTTTGTTATTATATATATAAATATTTCAATTTACATTTAAAATTTTATTATAATTATAGATTATAATTAATGTATATTTATTTATCAATTAATATGTCATAAATTAAAATAAAAATTAGTCATATGAGATATGAAAACCTAGTGTTATTGTTTTTTTTTTTTTTAAATAGTTATAATTCAAGTTATTATATTTACACTTGCATTATTGTCAAGTACATATTGCATTATCTTCTAGTACACATTTTTCTCTACAATTTTGTTTTACCAAATAATGCAAATGGATTTGTTAAATTTCACTACAATAAAAATATCACTCCATTGACCCCTCATATCATATCAAACTCATCAAGTACATTACAAATCACTCGTTCCGTATCAAATTTCAAGCTTTAACAAATAGGATATTGTTGAGATTGTAAGTTTAAGTTACGATTCTCTTTCAAAACCCAATTAAATTGTAATATTAGGGAAAAAAAATCTAATAACAGTTAAATAGTATCTTTTCAAAAAAATAAAGTTAAATAATAGGTCAATCAAACGGCTCATGAATGTTGATGGGAGTCCAAAAAAATATTTGGATTGATAAAATCCAGATGAATCTTTATTAAGGGCAATTTGGCAGCCCGATAAGTAAAATATAAGTATGATTTACATTCTTGTTTGGTTGGTGAGAAAATGAAATATTTATCAAGTGTACCTTTGTCTTCGTCCTGAGTGGCCATGGCGGGGTGCTACCGTAGAGACATCTTTGGCTATTCACATGACAATTAAAATGTAACATCATTGTGGTACAAATTAAATAAAGTAAGGAACTTGCATGTGAAATCAATCAATGTAAAAACAACCATTATAGTATAATCCGATGCAATTAGTTATCAAAGAAATTAATAGGTTACTTTCAAAATCCACTTTGGGCCAACTAAAGACACTTAGAAAGCACATTATCTCCTGCTCATTTCACTATAGTGGCGAGGTAAAACACAATCTTTTATGTTTTTAAAAAGTTAAAATTTTATTATATAATAATTATAATATTTGAAAATTATTTAGTTAAATATACAAAAAATAATTATTTAATAATCATAATAGATTTCACAATAATTTAAAAATAATAGGTTTACTTTTCAAAAATAAAAATAAAAATATTTATACTATATCTATTTTGAACAATACAATGAGTTGCTTTTCTAAAAAAGAAAAAATAATTTGCAAGACTTGCTTTGACTTCACCAATGGGGCTATTGGCCAAGTATTTATTTTTATTGTTGGTTAATATAATAGTTAATTATTTATTTATAATTTTATAAAATCTTATTTTATCTTTTATCATTATTATCGTTATTAAAATAATCAAAATATTTTTATAATTTGATCATTTTATATTAATAATTAAATTTTAATTTTTAAAATTAATTTTAATGTCAGGAATTCTTTGGATACTTTCATAAATTACAAAGGTTCATTGATCTATTTTATAAATCCATAAAAGATATATTAATAATTTTAAAAAATATTACTAGATTTTACTATTATGTCAAATTATAAATGTAAAATAGGATTATCTCTTCTATGCTTTGTATTCAACCCATGAGTTTTTTTTTTTTTTTGTTTGAATAAACTATAAATTAGCTACTCAGTTGAAATCAATTCCCAAGCAGAGTCAACTTTAGCGATTATTACAATTTAGTTATCTCAATTAGTCCCAAATCATTAAATTAATGGTTAACAGTTATAAATTAAAAAATGAAATAAAAAATAAATTTAATTAAAAAATAATGAAAATTTAAAAAAATAATAATGAACGGGTTTCCACCCTCCATCACTCTTGATGGACGGCGGAGATCATTTTTTTTTTTTAAAAAAAAAAAAATCATCATCTTCAATCTCTCATTTCTCATCTCCGATCCAACAAAATCATCTTCATCTATCATCAACTCAAAATCATCATCATCAATAAACAAAAACCAACAAAAGCCATTGTTTCAATCATAAAAAGGAAAGAAACAATCCCATAAATCACACAAATGAAAAAACATAAAAATCCCCAAAAAAGATTTAAAGCAGCCGCAGGCGAGGCGATCACCAACCACCGCGAGTCCGTCCTCACCGCCGGCTCAATTTCATGCTTGTTTTCCGGTCACCAAAGTCCGTCCGCCTTCATCACCGATCTGCTAGCGACGGAGATGGTGGGTCTCACTGATCTTCATCATCCTTGTTTGCCGGTCACCAAAGCCCACCTCTTCATCCTTGTTTGCCGGTCACCAAAGCCCACCTCTTCATCCTTGTTCGTACCTGTTGCGACGGAGACGGTGAGTCTCCTCTCCACAGTTTCTCTGTCTTCCCTCTCTGCTTCGCCGACACTACTCTCTTCCTCCTATCTCTATCACCGGAGCCTCACTCCTTTGCTTGGTGTTTGTGGTTGAAAGCAAAATCTGGGGTTTGATTTTAGTTGAGGATGAAGATGGATAAATGACATCTGAATTCGACTAGGTTTGATCGTCGATGATGTTCGACAATTGTTCCACTCGGCTTTGTTGTTTCAGATGAAGATCTGAGTTCCAACCAAGATGAAGAACCCAACATCTTGGTTGGAACCCAGATCCCCAGCATCTTGGTCGGAACCGTTCAATTTTATTTTATTTTTCTAAATTTTTTCTTTTTTGTTTAAATTTTTTGGTTTTCCAAAATTCATCCGGTAGAGTTTTTTTTTTTTTTTTTTTTTTTTTTTTTTTTTTTAATTTTAGTTTTTTAAATTATTTTTTTAGATTTAGTTTACTTTTTAATTTTTTGTTTTTAAAATTTGTTTAAAAAAAATAAAGATCAAAATAAGATCAAAAGTCAAAAATACCCCTAAAAATTGACTAACTTAGACTAACTATGGTAGTCAAATTGTAATAAATCACTGATATTGACTTCGCTTGTGAATCGGTCTTAGCTGTTTAGGTTTTTCAGTGGATGCCTCTTGTTTCTGACGGGACCACGCTTTTTGCACAATTCCATAATTCGAAAGGTTAAGTTTCTCTCTACTTTCTTTCATTTCCGTCTTGTTTTTGATTTTCTGCTAGAATTTCACTTCGTTTACGCACTCTTTATAGTTTCAACCATGAAATATATATTGTCGTCAAAAAAAAAAACTATGAAATATATATATAAATGTGTGTGTGTGTTAAGTTACTTGCTGTTTACTCAACTTATGTACAATTCGTCGTTGTGTAATGAAAACGAACATATGCACTACAGAAACAATACAACCCATTTGTTGTTTATCTTACTTGAGACGGCAAACAATACACTTTGATTGTTTCATGGCAATTTTTTAATTTTTTTGGTCAATTTCTTGTTTCTTGTTTTTGTACTGTTATTTTAAAATTTCTTAACCATCCTATAATTAGATTGTATGCTGAGTTTGACACAGACAATGTGTTGCTTTGATTCTGTATTATTTTTTATTATCTATTTTGAAGTACAACTAAGGGCGTGGATTTTTAAGGGTGGTGGTGATTTCAATATGTTTGTCCAAACAAGATTGTTTTCTATTGAAATTGTGATTTTAAAGGGTTTATTCGATGTCAACAGAAGATTATTTAGTATTAAAGTTTTGATTTTTAAGGGTTTTTTGATGTCAACATGTTAGTCCATACAACATTGATTGCTATTAAACTTGATGGGTATTGTAATTAATATTCTTTTCAAATGGTGTAGTTTCTTGGAGCCTGTACAGATTAAAGTTTGATCCTAATATGATAAATGCGTGTGACAGTTCTCATATTGACTTTTCCCTTTGTTCGTAATTGATACGCTCAAACCATACTACAATTTCCACCAATTTTCTACAATATTTCTTTATCAAACAGGAAATATGTTAAATAATTTTTGAGAGAATTTCTATGTAATTGTCGAGTGGTTGAGTCTATTTAAATCTCTTGTTGTGAGTTATTATTTCTATCTTTCTACTAAGTTTACTCTCTAGTGTTTTTGTTTGTTTGGTGATTTGTAAGTCTTTTTCTCTTATTTGTTAATTTGGTTGCCAGCTAATAATATGTTTTGTCTTCTTCTTAATTATTTTATTTGATTTGGATCATTGTCTTTTAAATGGACATTAATATAGATACAACACATCTCCTTGAAGAAATCAAGCTTTCATTATTTTGTTGTTTTCTTAATTTTTATGCTTAGAAAATAAGTTTGTAACAGCTAATTTCAAGCTCACTAAGTTGTTCTTCTTGTTGATTATGAAGACAGTTAACTTGGTCCAAGGGATAATAAATAGTGAATCAAAGTTCTGTAGTAACAATTATTTGCTTTCTTGTTTAGTACTATCCATTTGAATTGTTTATATTGTTTTAACGTACTAGAGTAAAGAAGATGGGTAATCTGTTTTGCTGCATTCAAGTTGACCAGTCCACAGTAGCTATTAAGGAGAAATTTGGCAAATTTGATGATGTCCTTGAGCCTGGATGCCATTGCCTACCATGGTTCTTGGGGCATCAGCTTGCTGGCCACCTGTCACTGAGGCTGCAACAATTAGATGTGCGTTGTGAGACCAAGACAAAGGTTTGTCTAAACACAAAAGTTAACTGTGAAGTAAGAGAGATTGTTTTAGATTTGCCTTTGTAGCATATTTCATATCAAATTATGTAAAAATTTACAATCCTTTCTCATTTTCCGAATGCCAAAAAACATGCATTGGTTCAATTATATTTATGTGAGAGATTGTTGGCAATTAGATGTTACGTAAGCCGGGTAATGTTTTAACTGAGACTAATTGATCTTTGTGGTAATTTACTAGGACAATGTATTTGTCAATGTTGTTGCATCTATTCAATATCGTGCCCTGGCAGATAAGGCAAATGATGCTTTTTACAAGCTCAGCAACACAAGGACCCAAATACAGGCCTATGTTTTTGATGGTACTATTTGAAGTTTTGTTTGATGTCATGACTTATGTTTAGCTCTTTCTAAATCGTCTGCACACACAGATATATGCACATGGATGTACAATTTAAGGTACATGTCATCTTCCATTCTTGTACAGTGATTAGAGCAAGCGTTCCGAAACTAAATCTGGATGATGCTTTTGAGCAGAAAAATGAAATTGCCAAAGCTGTGGAAGATGAGCTTGAGAAGGTAATCAAGTTTATCATTTTTATGTTATACTGTGAAAACCATCCACCTTTAGTTGAGTAAATAATTTGTTAGTTTCTGTTAAATTGTGAAGCTTTGGAAGAGTGTCTTTAAAGCTTGTTGCCTTCAATGTTTCTTTCAGGCTATGTCTGCTTATGGGTATGAGATAGTCCAAACACTTATCGTTGACATAGAACCAGATGAGCATGTGAAGCGGGCCATGAATGAGATTAATGCTGGTAATATATTTAGTATTTTTCCATTAAGTTGATGATTACTTTTTCAACTCTTTGGAAATTTCCTGTTGCTTAGGATGGGCAGGTGGTTGTGTAGTGCAGCAGCTAGCTGAGTCGGATTTGACACATATAGAATTTGCATAAAGCATTGATGAGCTGGCTCTCATGTCATATGTAGATTCATATGATAAAGAGAAATCTTAAAAGTGGATTAATTAGTTGTTCATGTAGTTTCTGTATTGTGTTTTTATTAGTAGCATGACACTGCAATTTGTTGGAGAGAAACTAGATTTTTTCTTCAAATGTTTTTTTGAAATAAAATATTTTTAATTGTTTTATAATCTTTCAGCTGCAAGGCTGAGGGTGGCGGCAAATGAGAAGGCGGAGGCAGAAAAAATTTTACAAATCAAACGAGCTGAAGGTGAAGCGGAGTCTAAATATCTGTCAGGGCTTGGTATTGCTCGCCAACGACAAGCAATTGTTGATGGTCTGAGAGATAGTGTGCTAGGATTCTCTGTCAACGTGCCTGGAACCACTGCAAAGGATGTCATGGACATGGTCCTGGTCACCCAGTACTTTGATACTATGAAGGAAATTGGTGCTGCTTCTAAATCCTCTGCTGTCTTCATTCCCCATGGACCCGGTGCTGTTCGTGATGTTGCTACCCAGATCCGTGATGGACTTCTTCAGGGTTCTGTTAGTCAGTAATTTGTTACTTTTTTAGGCTTATATCTGTTTATGTTTAGACAATCATTGCACTCTTGTTGCTTGTTGGTTAAGCTTCTGTGTGTTGCATTCTTGGTTTTTGGTGATCAACATTAGTCTAGTAACTATTAATGTGCAAACGATGTTAAAGGAGTTGTGTGGTGGTCTGGTGCATTAGCTATATATAGATGTTTCGATCTAGACAATGTTTATAATAATCATGATTATTGTTTCCAGAAATATATTTTCATTTGACATGTACGGAATGCTTTCACTTTTCTGTTAGCACAAATCATTAGCAGTTGCAGCTTTATGTACAGAGTTTACAGTCTTACATGTAACTACAGTTACATACTTGAGATCACAATAACTTTACCAAACTTAAAACATTTGAAAGTTGTGAAATCCATATCATCAAAGTCCTTACAAGTTATACATAAATATCCCTAATGTATAAAGCTTTATTCATTATTATTTATCAAAGTTTTTGAAAGGTTGTATTCATACCGTGCCCACCTTCCCCAATATTTTGCTTTAACAAACTCTGGAGGTTAAACCCCTGAATTACAACCATAGTAGTTACTACATTTTATATTTCTACATAATAGATTGCTTTAGGAAGATAATTGTGGATGGCACCATTTTAGTCACTGATAACCTATAACCGCAAAATGATGTTATTTTATGCTGTGAAGAGAAAAGCATTTTCCAACTGGTCTGTTCTAGGGCCTGATAGCCATAGAACATCCAACCTTGGGAAACTTGTTTAGGTCCCTAAAATCAACCTCTCCAGCAATAGTTAAGTATAACTTTTT
The DNA here is from genome assembly GCA_021234005.1 of Nephelium lappaceum. Classification (NCBI taxonomy): domain Eukaryota; kingdom Viridiplantae; phylum Streptophyta; class Magnoliopsida; order Sapindales; family Sapindaceae; genus Nephelium; species Nephelium lappaceum. Next base: position 16,397,458 of record CM038007.1, read on the forward strand.
CAAGATGTCTTGCTGAATAAGAGCACCAACCTTGCCTTCAGAGTCCATACGAGCCTTCACAAGTGTAGAAGGAAACAATGAATGCTGACCACCAACTGTGATGGTGGTCTTCCCGTTATTAACAAAATGATGCTTCAACTCTGCTGCAATTGCAGTCCTGGTCAGGGGGTTCACTGCTAGGTGATAGGAACCCTTTAAAGTGCTAAGATCATTCCTGCATTGTTACAAATAAAGGTTTGGCATCATTATCTTTGCAATTAGAGTTGGAATCTATAATAACAAAAAAGAAATGAGGTAGAATTATCTCATTTTCCCATTTCTTTTTCTAAATTTTCTCTCTGATTTCTCATCGGATTGCTCACAAGGTCAAGGAAGCAATAACGAAGGCACTGTTGATGCTCAGACCAGCATTGTATGTGAATGCCCCCTCTGATATGTCAAAGGCAACTTCACCACCAAGGGAGAAAACATTGCTTCCTATGACACCTGAAACGTTTACCATGGGGTCAAAACTGGAGTCTGATAGGTTGGCCCTCAACTTGGGGTCAAGTCCTATAAAGTCACTGCGGGTTGCTTTCAATCTAACGCCTGATGCAATCCCAACATAGTCATGCAAATATCGCAGTTCCACCTGTGATTCCAATCACCATTGTTCTAAGAATCGAGCATTGTGCATATGTGTGCAACAATTAGTAGGTCCATGAGAATGCATCACACTTCACCATTTTGTCCGAAAAGTAGTAAGGAAAATGATTGAACAATATAGTCTGATAGAAGTCAGGAATTTTCTTACCTTGCCAGAATCAGGAATGACAAGTCTAAAAGCCGTATGCAGTCCAGGCAAAATATCTTCAACTGTAGAAATGCACATAATTAAGAACTATTAGATTGAAAATTCAATTAGTGACAGTAAACAAATCATGACAATAAAAGCAGTGATGTAGCATTAATATATTATCAAAATTCATTGCTTTAGTCAGCTATTGGTCTTCCTGCCTCACTAATAGTAGCTCTCAAAAATTAAACAAGAAAATTCTAGCAATACTGGTATGACAGCAGCCACAATATATAGGATCTTTTAATCCTAACCATGCCCACAGTCTCAAAAATGTAATTCCCTTGCACTGTTCATGTTAAGCCATTGACTCTTTGGTTCCAAGTTGAACATATTTGGACAGGAGATTACTCACTTTGACATGCAAAACCAAAATTGCCGTCAAAATGTGGGAAGCGAAAATGAGATGGCAGCTGTTGAGCATAGTCCTTGTAAAGAAGATCTAACAACAACGCAAATGAATTTGCATTAGTAAGCATAAACGAAAATGTGATTCAACACTGAGAAATACTACAAAAATGCAGAGATTAAAGTAACAAAAGATGATAAAACCTCTGGCTTTTTTGCCAATATCAATGAATAAACCCGGACTCTTGCTCATTTGATATTTTAGCTTACAGACAGGTAGTAGTTCAAAAATTTCATTTTAACCTATTACATTTGGTGGTGGGCAAGAAGATTTATTGAGAAAAAATTGAAAAAGCTGAAGAGGAAGTTTCCTTGTGTACTTACAACCACAGTACACATGTATTATAAAACGAAGTTTCCAAAAGTTAATCACCTTTATGGTGGTGGCCCCTTGAAGTTTGAAGACAAACTCTGAGCTTTCTCCGATGGAAGTTTATGTAATTTGATCACTGCTCAAAAATGGAATCTGAAGATGCTTAAAAACAACAGCAAGCTAAGCTACGCTAGACTTGGCTTCTCAGCAGTTATTTACTAACACTGTTCTTTTGTTTTTTCCAATTTTGCTTCATGAATTTACGTAATTTTTATCCATGTTGACTACCTTAATGTTTTACAATATTAGCATCCATGGTTCATTGTCTGCATCGAAGTATATCTAATTAACTTGTCCTCACTGCAAATTTGAGTTCATCTGCCGTCATACATCCTAATTCTGTCTATTTTCTATGTTGTCAACCTCCTCCAGCTAGAACCACATAGACCTCGAACTGCCAACTGAGCTAAATAAGTACCACCCAGCCTAATTTGTTGTCAAGCTATGGGAATGTATGGATTGGTAACATAAAGCTTTGTGAGTGACATCATTGGAGAGGCAAGTGACATCACGAGGACATCATTGTATATATGAATGGGTATGTTACGAGGTATATGTTTGAAAATTTGTATAAAAATTTTATATTTATATTTTTAGCATTATATATATGTATTAAAAATAAATGGAATTTTTTTATAAAAATAAATATGGTTATATTTGTAGAGAACTAAGAGAGCAATATTTAAACATAAATTAAACAATAATGTTATATATTTCACTTCTTGTATTCCACTTAATTATTATTATTATTTTTTAAAAAAAATTGTATTCCACTTATATTTTAACTAATGATATGAACAATTTACAATCAATAATGTGACAATTTACAGGTAGATATATTATAGAAATGAAATATCATTAATTCACTTACCAATTATTATATCATTGGTTGAGATATAAGTAGGACACAAGAGTTAAAATGTATAACATAATTTGAACTTAAAATATTAAGGAAATACAATAATGCTTGAACTCTTTTATACTACTTGTATTCTAATCAATAATATGATAATTGATGAATAGATACATATTAAAAGTGAAATTAAATATTATTACGTGTATCCATGGTCTATTTAGTACATCATTGTTTGATATATGAGTAAAACATAAGGGCTGGAAATATTTAGTATTATTAAATAAAATATATTGGAGACCTTTAATGCAGTAACAATATTATTGCAAATGACAGTCCGATGGTGGTTCAATACAAACTCAAAAAATTTGGGAATAGCTTTATCCTTGTTGTACGGGTTGTCGTTTATTTCTAAATAGCCATTCTGCTTTCATTTTTTCTGTCTCAGACGATGAAAACTTTGAAGCCTACCCTATGGGAGCATTTTATTGCAATATCATTAATTAATAACTTCTAGGACATCAAAACGCATTTAAATCTAATGCAGCTAGTGAAAAATATAGAAATTTTCTCATGAATTCAGGAGGAAAAATAGAAGGGGTAATCTTACTTTCCCATTGTAGTTTAACATAATCGCTAATTATCTATTATAGTTTTACAAAATCTGATTTTATCTCATATTATTATTACTGTTACTGAAATGACTGAAATAATCAAAGTGCTCCTGTAGTTTTGCTCTTCCACATTAACAATTAAACTTTTATTTTCAAAGTCAATTTTGATGGTAAGGAGTTTTTTAGATATTTTCATAAACTACAAGGGTATTCGAACAATTTTATAAATTGATAAAGAGGATATTAGCGATATTTAAAAATACCGAGGGATTTTGGCATTATATCAAATTATAAAGGGGAAAATAGAATAATCCCAAAATAAAACTATATTTATTATATAAAAACATATTAAATTGCATATAAAATTGTAAAAAAATGAATATAAACTGTTTATTTTTTTCATTCCTAAACACTTAATGGGATAATCCTTAACATAATTGTAGCGTACAAAGACCTTTTTTTTTTTCGTTTTTTTTTTTTTTAATACATTGTGAAAAGATATGACAAATTTATCATATAAAGATTTCTAATATTAGAAATTTGGTTGTGTAATATTGTTATTTTGTTAATGGTGCATTTTAGGTGTGATAAACATTATCGTGCCTCCTTAGCTACAACTTAATTAGGATAAAACGTGAAAATCGATTCTTTCTCTTGCTCTATCCTTTTAATAAACTTCTCACTATATAATCAAATTTTTGTAAGTGAAAATTAGATTATACGCATGATTAGATCCCAAATCGCGTGAATTCCGAAAAACTTTCGTTATCAAATTAAATTCTTAATTTCTAATCAAGGTGACATTAGTGGTTTATGCATATAACATGAAATAAATTGATGATTGGTTGATAATCAACTTGCAAAAACCATGAAGATACATGAGTGGAACATCAATTATTATGTTAGTGGTCAAAACCATTTAAATAGAATGGCTGAGAGGCTTATACGTACCTGTTACTCAGAACTCAAAAGCAACAAAATTTTATTCTCAGCAAATTCTAATATCAAACACTTCTAGCAGTTAGAAAGTGAGGATGATAATTGTAATGTCTGGAATGAAGATTGGTTCAGGAGATCATTGCAATTCTACATCAGCTAATTGCACTGCTTCCGGACCAGGCTTCATTCCCCACATAAGTTATCCAATTATCAGCAGCCATGCATGCATGTTTCATACATGATGATCAGTATATAACTTGTATAATATATTTCACAAACAACAACTTTTATCATTCATTTACATTTTCAGTACAAATTAAATTCTGCACCAAGATACAACTTTATTTTCACGTACGTTTATATTTCAAGTTACATTTACGTACATATACAACAATCTACCCCTAGAATAATTTTCCCGAGGATGATTTCTACATTTGTAAAGCTTATGCAAAGTTCTTCTAAGCATAAGAGACAACACACCTTTATTTTTACATTAATTTGTAATACATACCAGACATTACAATTATTAAAGATACATGAGGGGTGGTGGAGGGCAAGCAGCTGGTTCATCAATTTTTGATTGGTGGGCTTGATGGTGCAGGAGGAGTTTGTTCAACTTGGTTAAGGAGATTGAGAATTTCTTCTTTCTTGATGGTAAGGTCTTTCATCTTGGTTTCGATCTTTTCGAGCTTAGACTTGAGTTTCTCAGGATTTTTCTTGTCTTCAGGGTTCTTTTTCTTCTTCTCCTTCCCATCATCTTCTTTATCCTCCTTATCTTTACATTCTTTGTCCTTGTCCTTCTTCTTCTTCTTGTCTTTTGTTTTCTCTTCTTTTTTATGATCTCCATCTCCTTCCTCCAGCTTCTCTTTCTTTTCGGCCTTGTAATCCTTCTCTTCAGCTTTTCCCTCGTCATGTTTTTCTTCTGCTTTCTCACCCATATTTGTTCTTTATTCAGCAGATCCTGGCTTATTGAGCTTCCTCTGCAATACAGTTATATTGATGATAAGAAAATTAATGCTTATATGCTATGAAATGTAATTAGATCACTGCTATTATTTAACCATTTTTGCCGTTTGTGTTTTGTGTCCAATTTTGTGCCCCGTTGATATTAATTCTCAAGGAAAGGCACGGTGGGATGGTCCAGCCCAACCCAATATAACAAAGATGCAGGTAAAAGGCTGATGAACTCTCTCTTTTAATTTAATTTTGTGTTCAAATAGTGAGAATATCAATATATGCTATAAAATGCATTATCTACTATTTCCTGTCTATACGTAATTACTTTCAATCATAATAATTTTTGTAATTGAACAAGAGTTAAAGAAAACTAGTAATGAAATAGATACATGGAAATAAAGGGAGAGGAAAAATTATGGAATTACAAACCTGGAATCTCAATTATTGTGATGTAGAGTAGGGGTAACGTTTTTCAACCGGTGGATTAATATTTTTGTTATACAAAATGTAATGGAGGGAACCTGTTTTATACTCTCAATATATAATCTTTTGCCAGTTTACTCTCTGCCCTCATCTAGTCCTACTGTTATGGCACTCCATTAGTTATTCTATCGGCGAGAATTGTGAATACCCACACATTATATTATGTGCGCTCAACACAATCAATGACCTTGTTTCTTATTTTTTATTTTCAATTCCTAGCACCCATTTTTCACGGTTAGCCGGTTAGCCCCCTAAGTTTCGTTAAGGTTAAAATTCTCTGGACCTTTTTCAAGACAATTATTTGGGTTTGTGATCAATAATCCACTCTTTTAAGTCAAAGTTTTCTGGAAAAAGCTCTTAAAGCTGTTAAATGCCAGCCATACATGTTGACTCCTGAAGATAGTGTAAATATGGTACATGATGAAGTCATGAACCATAAAACACAATAAAAAGAATCTCAAAAAACAACCAATCTCATTTCTACAACTCATAAAATCTATTAGAACATAACATGGACACACAGGAAGAAAAGATGTTGATCCATTAAATATTGTTGTTGAAAAGAAATCCAATGTTTATACTTTTCGTGACATCCTTACACAAATCTCTGGGTCTCTTAAATCCCCTTTTAATCTGAACACTCAAATATTTCTTCTCTCCGACACCCCCCCACCAAAAAACCCTCCCTGCCCGCCCCACTTCCTTTTTCTTATTTCAAGTTTTCAATATTCAGTCAATCGAATTCAAAATTAAGAAAAAAAAAAAACAAAAAAACAAAAAAAAATAATAATGCCAACTTGCCACTTTCCCTTTTTTTCACTTCTCGCCATGTTATTGGGGAACAACTTTTCAACACAAAACAGTAAAATGTGTTCCCTCCATACCCCATCAAAACATTTGGTACCTAAAAATTACTACCTCTAATCTAATAACACTCTAACTCTTCCAACTCTACATCAACCGGTCAGATAAGCTTGGAAGCCGCCGGAAAAAGTTCAAGCTAGCCGATGGCATCGTGTTTCTGAACATGGGGTGTCTCAAGTAATAAAATCCCAGTGCCACTGCTACCATTTTGGCGGGTACCGCATACAGTACCAAAGTTATTGCTAAACAAACCCCAATGAACAGCTTAGTGGCCCTCGGGTCCCTCCAACTCACTAAAGCTTGTAGCCTCTCTCCTTGCGTCGCAAAATCACCCAAAACGGTTTGGACCCTCCCAGCCAACATCCGTAACCGGTCATACCGCATCCTAATCATTTCGGGTGGTTTCGAACTGGGTATTGTATCAAATTCCTCATCCAATTCATCCGGGTCAACTGCTTCCGCTTGCGATAACCTTATATCCATACCCGATGGTATCTTGGGCCTAAACCTATAATACCAGATTCCAATCAAGACAACATAGAGAAACCCGGTTGGCACTATCAAATCCGGGTACCAAACAAGAACCAAATACAAGACGTGGACTAAAACAGTAGTGACTGGGTTCCTCCACCTTCTTATGTCATCCAACCATTTAGCCAACCCGACAACCCATGCAAGAACCGCAACAATCCGGAACCAATTAGCTTTACTCTTCCTCATGCTCCATGTATGAGAGTCCGCATCCAACATGTACCTCACGACCTCCGGCCCCAATGGAGGCTCCGACCGGGTCAGCCAGGCAGCCACCATCCTCGTGGCGGCTCCACGTAATGCCTCCTGTTGGGCCACCCCAAGTGGACGTAAATAATGCATTCTTGGTAGCAAGGGCTGCCCGTAAAGCGCACAAGTATCCGGTAACATTGACGGGCAGGCGAACCGAACTGCCAACTCAATTTCGCCCATTTTCTTCAACCCGGTCCGTAACAGGACCAATAATGGATATGAAGTGGTGTACACCTTGTTGTTCTCCAGAGTGGATACCCGGATCCGAATTTTTCCAATGCGGTAATCGGGCAGTTCCTCCGACATGTCAGCAAACATACGCCAGTTGTCAAACACACCAACGGTGAGAACCGTACAGGGATCATAAACCTGCCACGTGTACTGCTCGTTCCAGCGTGGATCAAAGCTGTCAGTGATGGTTCTAGTGCGGACCCACTTTTTACCATACTTGGCCACACAATAAGCATCAGTGGACCCTTTGCCGCCGTTTTTGGTTTTCATTGGCAACAAGCCGCGCGCGCCTAAAATGCCCAGCTCCAAAATCCCAATAGCCGGCTTCCACAGCTGCTTAGCCGTCGGTCTAAAATCGCTACACACGTGCGCCGCTTCGTCAAGCACGTGATATCCACCTTCCAGACACAGCCTTAGATGGATTCTGCCGCAGTAGGGAGCAGTGCAACCGATACGATCACCTCTACACTCCAAACCGAACCATTTACTCGCCACGTGGCGCTCGTCAATTCGCTGCTCAATCGAGCTCACCGGAATCATAATGTGCCCGAGCAGTATGGCTTCCTTGTTCGTACGGTCTTCGACCAACAGAATCAGCGACTCCTCAAACGGCTCTCCGGCGACGAAGATCAAGTCCTCGTTCCAATGAAATGTCCCGCTGTGATTGTTCATTGAAGCACGCCTCGTCCGTACAGACTGAAACCCTAGCTGCGCTTTCACTCTGATCTCCGGCGCCGTCAACGGCGGCAAATTAGGAGTAATGTGAAGGTCCTGAGCTTCGAGCACAGTGATTCTCAGGTACCACAACTTCGGCGACTGATAAACCTTGGAGCGCGTGTGCGCCACGTGCGGGGCGTCTGAGCTCCACGCTTCAGGGAACGCGTCGTCGGCTTGAGTCCCGATCCAGACGGCGAGCTGCATGTCGCCGGATACTCTGCTGTTCTGAGCAGAAGCTCCGGACTCGAGTCGGTACCACTGTGGGGCCAGGGGGCTGTCCGGTGGGTCCCGCACGGGGACGTAAGAGAGTTCGAAGCAAACGCCACCCAGAAAATTCTCCGTCGTAGCGTCCCATACTGAGATCTCCAATGTCGCATTCACTGAGTCGTTCTTGTTGTGACAGAGCGCGAACACCTGGTTCCACTCGGGCGAGTCGTTTGAGTCACAAGGTCGGTACATTGCCGGTTTGGATCTCCTCGAGTGTGTAGACGTCCTGATATTCACGTACGGACTCTGGTTCGGAGCCAAACCTCGCGCTTTCACGATTTTGATGAATAGATACAACATCGGCTCCACCAGATTGTACGGATGGATCCTCTCCGTCGTTTCACCGGAAAACTTACTTTTGTTAATCACTTTCGGCGAGAATTCGCCGTTTGGTTTCTTCAAAACGCTAATTCTATCAGCAGCTCCGCTCTGCATCTTCCTCACCTCCGCCATCGGAGGCTGAACCATCTCGTCGGACACGGGACCATGAGGCGGATCCGGATGCACATGCACCACGTGCGGAGGAGATTCCTGGACGATCCCAACCTGAGGCCGTGGATACTGAACGACGTTCTCCGGAACCGGATGACAAACCTCCACTTGTCCAGCCGGAACCTCGAAAACCCGTCCTTCGTCGACGATTGACAACCGGCGGCTGGCCCTGCGACGGCTCCTCCGGAGGAGGCTGATTGTCGGGCGGCGGTGGCTGCTGCTCCTCCTCCTCGTCCTCAACCAACTCGTCGTAGTAAAAAATCCTGAGCCCAATCTCACCTCTAATCCAGCTAAAAACACTCTTCTTCTCCAACTGATAATACACCAAACCCTCATCTCCTCGCCTATTAAACTGGCTGCCGTACAACTTTACCCTCCCTAGGAAGTGGTTTTTACGTCCACTGCCATTCCCATACCTCTTGTCGTTAAACACCTCGATTTCGAACTCCTCGTAGTCCATGTTCTTGGGGTCGGACACAATGAACTCGAGAGTCTCGTTCCATACCGGGTTCAGTTCTCTATACCTGGTGGAGGTTCGCTTTCTCTGGCCGTCAAAATCAGCGATGACGTAAGGGCTGGAGCTTCCCTGCCCATCCTTGGGAAGGAGGTCACGCGCATCCACTACTTCCACTATTAGCCTCCGAACGGTGTTTTGTTGTGGTGGTGCTGGTGGCTGAGTCGGCGTCGTCATAGTCTCATTCTTTTCTTTCTTTTGAAGAAATGTTGGAAGGGGGTTTTTCTACCTTTTGTTGGGTTGTGTGAAGAAGAAAATTGGACAGTGAGAGAGAGAGAGAGAGAGAGAGGCGTTGATAGCGGAGAAGGTGGGTTTTTGAGGTTTTGCTTTTTTGAAATTGTTTTTATTATTTGATATGATACGTTTTTGATATTATTATTATTATTATTATTATGTTTTTTTTGAAGTAATTTTTTATGTTATTATTTGTTATCGTGTATGTGTAGATTGAGAGACGGAGAGAGAATGTTTTTTGGTTTTTGTGGGGTGTGGTAATCGGAAAATCAGATTCCAGTCTCCCTCGTCAAGTTTTTTGCTCGTAACTTTTCGGCTTCCCTACTTTACGGGTTCGTTGTCCACCTCAGCTTCTTTCCATTTTTTTTTAATAGTTTAATTTGTTTTTTTTTTTTATAATAATTGTTAATTAATCTTGTACTTAACTCTGCATAGACTTTGATCATCTCTCACGCAAATGCAATATTCAAGCTGACTCAGATTACGTTTCTATTCAATTTCATATTCTTCTGCATTTCTAAATTATCTCATGCATTCTTGTTGACCATGTATTTTAAATTTAGAACTTTTCTTGATAGTGAGATTTGACAAAGATTTTGCAAGAAGAATAACTATGCACGTTTGTTTTTTGGTTTTTAATAATTTTTTTTATGTCAAATTAATAACTAAAGTAAAATCATGGCGTGTACACGTATGAAGAGTTATGAACTGTGTTTGATTTTCTATATGGGACTTGGAATGAACTGGTCATATGGAGGCATAGCCCACAATTGGGTCTAAAATGTGAAACTAGTGTGTATGTGGCAGTCTTAAGACGTTAACGAGAGCATATAGGGGTTGAGATGCCAATGCATGGCACATGATTCCACCTCCAAACCATGGGCCCCTCCTTTTTGTCAAAAGCACCCACATTTTGAATAAAGTTCAACCTACAAAAGCATCACCTTTATTTTCTTGTTTGTGCTTCTTATTCTTCTCTGTGTTTCCCTTGTCAACACCACTCAAATATCCAAATCTCCTTACCTTTTCTACTATACAATTGTATTCTCCAAGCCCACTTTATCTTCTTTCCTCTAAATTGTCTTTATGCCTTATATTTTTGTCAATATGAAGTTTTTCTTCTGCGATCTCTATAAAATATTTTGAGAGAGAATTCACAAAAAGAAGAAAAAAATTATATAATGTAGTGATTTTGATGGTCACAAGAAGCTGACTTAATCCACATTTAAATGGGTGTATATATATAGATATGAGTATGACTCAGGAGAATGAATGAATTAAGAGTCTGGTAATGTCATTTACAATATACAAAATCATGCTAAAATTGGAAGAGTCTAACGCATACTAAACATTTCTGAATTGGATAGAAGCTTTTGGCACGGATGACAAAGAAGCTTCTTTATCCTGCCTGTGTCATACTTAAGTTGTTTTTGTGCCCCTTTTTTGAATTGGTGGACTACTAGTCATCGAATCTGATCCTCGGATAAAGTAATTTTTGATCAGATGCTAGGTAGCTTTGTTTTTTCTGGGCATATTTTTGCAATAGATTTTGTTGGAGTAGATGAGATCATATCGCTAAAAAGCTTCATGTGTACACCCAAGAATATCAACCTAACAGGAATGGCCAACACTTCGATGCCTTTGTTTTAGAACTCTAGCACCTCAATCCAATTCCACCTGATCTCCTATGTTAAATTGGGCTTGAAAAGATGAAACCATCACCAACTTGGTTCATTGAGTCTCATGTATGGCTCCTGATAATTAAAAGAGGTTTTAAGTTATAAAATTGTATGATGAGTGAAACAATTGTACAGTTTATCATGATTATTATTATAATTAAGAAAAGGGATCGACATTTATTTTGGTTTTCCAAAACTCCATTTATGTTGTGTCAATTTATTTCAATCTTGAACTCCACCAATGATTATTATTCACATTTTTATCCGACTTGATGACTGATAAAATAATGATGAGCTTAAAGTTCTTGTCAAACGACATTCAAGTTTCAAACACTGACGAAGTTTATAGAGATTCTATATAATTTTATGTAAAGAATTTAGTGTTTATATTTATGATCTATTAAAATTGGCTTCTTTTTTTTTTTTTTTAATTCATCTATGTTCAGATAATTAGATGCAGACATTATGTATATTAAGCCCTAATATTTGTTATAATGTATAATTACCCACATCTACTTACATAATCTATTATTAGATAGTAACATGTATTTTGGCATACTGCCCAACATAGAAACAACTATTGGGGACGTCTCAATCACTCGAGTTCCTTATTATCTACTTTATTTTTCCACTTTATTCTGTTTTCTTTTTTTTTTTCGACATATCATCTATGATGCAATTACTCTAACTTGAAATATTGTCAAACCGAATAAACGTACTTTGATTACCATTGAATCATATTAAGTGGTATCTCTTTAATTTGTTTCACTCTAGCTATTTTGAATGGTCTTGCATTTGTTTTTGTCAAACGACATTCAAGTTTCAAACACTGACGAAATTTATAGAGATTCTATATAATTTTATGTAAAGAATTTAGTGTTTATATTTATGATCTATTAAAATTGGCTTCTTTTTTTTTTTTTTTAATTCATCTATGTTCAGATAATTAGATGCAGACATTATGTATATTAAGCCCTAATATTTGTTATAATGTATAATTACCCACATCTAATTACATAATCTATTATTAGATAGTAACATGTATTTTGGCATATTGCCCAACATAGAAACAACTATTGGGGACGTCTCAATCACTCGAGTTCCTTATTATCTACTTTATTTTTCCACTTTATTCTGTTTTCTTTTTTTTTTTCGACATATCATCTATGATGCAATTACTCTAACTTGAAATATTGTCAAACCGAATAAACGTACTTTGATTACCATTGAATCATATTAAGTGGTATCTCTTTAATTTGTTTCACTCTAGCTATTTTGAATGGTCTTACATTTGTTTTTAAGAAGTGTGGGTTCACTTTTATGGATTTTTAACATTTCCCCTTTGTTCGGTTTAGTTATAACCGAAATCACAATCTAATACAGAGATCCTGTAGTTTATCCTGGGTTCACTTCTTTGACTTGGCTGTCTGTCAATCTTGAAGTTGGAGGGCTGAAGGGAGGACTTGTGAAGTAAGGAATTAATTATCCCTACCATCAATATTGAATTAATTATCCCTATCATTAACAATATTGATCAAATACTAGATCAAAGAATCACGCCTTGAATGTTTGTCCATCGGCCATTAATTAACATATATCTAGAGTGCTTAGCATGTTACAGGAAAAATATAAATTGGAACCTTGAGCTTCATTAACATGTCAAAACCATAATCTTCTTCATTTGTATCATCATATAAAGGTGTAATTAAGAAGGAATGATTACTATATGCATAGGATTCGTTATTATATGAAATTTTTATAGGGATCTCTTATTTTATACATAGTCGCCTGTATACACCAAGTCACCACCATTTATACAACCTATTGCAAACAAAGCATAAATTATGAGACAAACAATTAAAATTAAATATCTACCCCATCAATATGTCCTCCAGATCCAATTTTACGTGTCACCCACACCCCCAGTGCAAACGCCAACAAAGCTGTGAAAACAATCTGCTTGTTTTGAATAAGCATCCTCACTGCTCTATCCAATTGACTTGGCTCCTCTTGCCATTCCCTTAAAGTCTCTTCAGGAAAATCATCTATCTGCGATTTTTTAATTTCCCTTTCTTCCATGCCAACGTGGCTACCATCACCGCTGTCATTTTCATCATCTTTAGGAGTTTGATGATCTTGTTTGTGCTCTTCTACAATGTCGTTGGAATTTTCGTTTTCTTTTTTCTGTATTTCTGCTTCTTCTTGTTGTACCACATTAAGCTTTGGCACGGTTACGTAGAGAATCCCGCTGTCAAACTTTCCGGTGATCCTGTTGATATCGGAATCCGGTGGCAGTGTAGAAGTCTGCTGAAACCGAATTATGTATCTCTTATCACTTGTCTGCCGTTCTCCACTAAATGTTAGAATGCCTGATGTGTCGACCTGAAGCTTCACTTCGTCCTTTTCGAACTCTACAAATTAAACATAAAAAATGACAACATCAGTACTGCCTTGATCAGCGATAAAGTTTACCTATCCACGATCGAAAAAAGAAAAAGAAAACTCTTTAGAACTATTGCATGTATTAATCTCTTCAATAGATAGCATATCTAAAAATAGTTGTTTTGAGAAGGAATAAAAAAAAGGTACAAACATGGGGGATGTAAATGATGTTGATTGAATATATATATACCGGGGAGATCAACAAGGAGGTAATGGCCATTGGAGTCCTCGGTCCAACCAGAAGAAGGTACAAATTCTTGAACAATAGGGTTACTGAAGAGAGGTCTCTCTCCAGACCCTCTTGCTCCTCTAACATTTGCCATTGATGAAGATTGAGCTGCAAACTGATGGATTATTTCTTCACACGGAAAAATGTTTTATATATAGAGAAGGTAAATATGGTACCCAATATTTATAGAGGTGAAATCTGATTGTGACGATGGACATATGTGTGCTATTTCTGATTTGTGTTCAATATCATGTGTTAAATGATAGTGTAGACGCAACTTTTTTGAGAGTTTCGTGGTGACATCGGAAATTGTTATTCCAAACTTCTTGTGTTGGAAGTGATTATATGGTATTATATTAGATGGCCTATACATGTATACAATTCAGGCAGGAGGTAAAGGAGGCTATTCTTTTCTTGTCTTGTGTTGCAAAATATTTGGGTCAGCAATATACTTCATAATATTGCACGTATCAGGATTATATAATGCTTCGCGCACAATGTTATGGCTTTTATATATAGCCAGGAAAGAGGAAATTAAGCAAAAGATAACTTTTCACATGATTTTGATGGAGGCAAACTTATATACGATGTCTTCAATTATATAATTTAATTATAAATTTAGATGATTATACAAGTTGTTTTATTTGTTGAAGCTTATAAACAAATTTTCAAAGTTTAATTCCGTAATTGAAAGGGATCTTTATCACGGTGAAAATTATATCTCAAACCGTACATATAACGATTGATCTTACTAAACTTTGATAAAATTTTAACTTGATTGATTAACATTGAAAGAAGTTATTAAAACTTTAATTTATCATATTGTATTGTTCATAGATAGAACACTTTGAAAAATCCCTAAATATGTAAAAACCAAAATAACAATAATAAACTTTTCAAAGCTTAATCCTAAACCACCAAAGTAAATTAAAACAAACCCATTTGTATTGATTTGATTTGATTACAAAATATCGCATGTTGGATTGACTATGCGTACACATGTTGGATTGAGAATTATCACTATTAGAAAATCCCTTAAAAAAATTATTGTTCTATACATAGCCATATGTAGGTACTTGCTTCGTTCATGAGTCTAAACATGAAAATAATTAAATTTTCCTGATTAAAATCGTTTGCACCAAACTATCCTAAAATAAAATCCCAAATTTTCCTTTCAAATAGAATTACAACTTGAATAATAACACCATACGATAAATAATATTAGTAATCTTTTTTTCTTTTGAAAGAAATAATATTAGTAATCACGAATCAAACAGTCACATATTTACATACAAGCACAAGCCTAAATATTTGATCCAACAACAACATTAATGCAAATTAAACAGCTCAGTCATGTCCGGCAGATCCAAACACACGATATGCCATTGCCAGTAAAAGAGCTAACAAGGCTAGAACAACAATCACATTCACCTCTCTAGGGAAACTATCCATCTGGGAATTCTTTTGGCTCTTCTTATCCATCCCAAGGCCACTGCCACTGCCACCATCACCATGTTTATTTTCAACATAGTCTAAAGTAGTTTCTTGCCCATAATCTTCTTTAGCAATGTGATCGACATGTTGGTCTTCTGGTGGTCGCTTTGGAACAGTTATCCGGAGAATGTCATCCTCGACTTCACCCGAGATCAGGAAGATGTCTATATTCTGAGGCAATTTAAACGTCGGCTCGACCACAAAGATTTTGAATTTGTCACCGGTCCCGGCCGTCTCCATCCTCTCTCCGCTCACCGTTAAAAAATGGTCAGAGTTGTGTACCTCAAAATTCACCTCCTCCGTTTTGAACTCTGTTAATTAAATATAACATCGGAATCCGAAACATCGAGCACTGCCATGCATGCATATGGCCTTTTCTACATAAATCTCAGCATTTATATACATGTAATGGCCGAGAATAATGTAAATATATATATTTTTGGAGAATGATAAAGTTTTAATTTTGTTGATCTTAGGATGTTTCGATAAATAAGGACCATTTTTATTCAGTTCTAATTTTGAGCAAAAGAATTTACATTTCCGAAAATAAATAAATAGTTTTTCTTTTTTTTATTTAAAAAAAAAAGATAAGTAACGAGATGGTTATTGTATTATTACAAATTTTTAAGATAATATTGATTTGACACTTTTTTTTTTTTTTTTATGGTAGGGGAGATGGATTAAATTCCAAGATTATGTCTTCAGTCCAACCGGCAGCAAGAACAATTTCTTGAACTTTAGGATTATGAGAAATTGTTCTTTCTCCAAGCCCTTTTGTTTCTCTAACATTTGCCATTGATGATGAAGCAAACTATATGTACCGATGAATTTCTTTCAAATTTTATTTGTTACTTATTTAGAAAATGATTTGGAGATTAATTTACTTATGGATGTTATTTGTGTTGGTTGATGTCGTTATAAAAGCTTATTATATCCCAAGCTTGTGCTGTTGATAGAGTATTTTAACCTTACTATTTACAAGTGTAAAATTCCAAGACAAGGAAAGGGTTTATTCGTTTCTTTTGTGAGACAGACAAAGGCTGCATTATTATGTGTCTCCTGGGTGCAGTACATACAACCTCTATTAATAATATTAGAATTAGATAAATTATATTAATCAGTAGTGGACATATTAATTTATCTATAAATTAATAAATATTAATTTATAAAAACTGAAAATGTTGCCCACAACAAATTATTGACCAAAACTTCTCAATGAGAATGTTGATTATAATACTCTAAAAAAACACTCAAAAGTATCAATACAATATTACAATATGACATGTTATGATACATGAATACAACCTTTGATTTTTTAAATTTATTACTAAAATTTAAGAATTCTAAGTTAACAAATAAAGTAATGATAGATTTTTACTTTATGAATACATTATAATCAATCATATATATCCTTTTACTAAATTATTTATTTAGAAACGAGTGAAATTCTTATAAAAGAATCTCAAAAATGTATTATCCTATAATTTAATTGAAATTATTAATTTGCATTGGCTTAAGTTGGGATTACTAAATTTTATTATATTAAAGATTATTAAATTTATGGAGTATATATTGATTTATATATGGAGGTTATATTGTATACATATAAAGCATGTTCTTCTCAAATCAACTTTTGATATAATGTAATCTATCTTCTTACCAATTACTAAACACTTATCATATCAAATTGCAATATATGCAAGAATGAAGTTAAAGGAAATAACTAAAGAAACTAAAAAAAGAAACAATTAGATAAATTTTTTAAGGAAAAACTTCAAATATCTATCAATGCATATAGTGTGCCTCGGATTACAATAGTTTGGATTTAAGTTATAAAAATAAAAAATTATTACTTTTTTTTAATTATTTTTGGATAATTTTAAGTGATTTGATCATTTAAAAAACAAATAAAAATAATTTAATAGATATAATTCAATACTATTAAATTATAAATGCAAAAAAAAAAAAAAAAACAAACAAACCCTTATTGATTATTTTCCTGTTATTATAATGATATAGTTATATATATATATATATATATATATTATGTATATGGTATATTTATACCATATACATAGATGATTTGAAATCATATTTGATTCATTGTATAGCCTATTAATTTAGTTCATTTTATACATATTAAACACAAAGTGGGATGTAGTTTAGTGATCATATCTAACACATTACACTAAAAGCTTTTTTCCTTTTAAGCAGAAAAGAGAGAGAGAGAGAGAGAGATGGATTTTCTTGAAAACAGAAATATTGAAGATGTTTATATTTTGATACCTGAATTAGGGCATGTAAGAAATAAAATTAATTTTGCGTTCTTTGAATCCTATTTTCAAGAGACACCAGTGTATTTGAAGTCATTTTTGATCGGTTTATC
The DNA here is from genome assembly GCA_021234005.1 of Nephelium lappaceum. NCBI lineage: Eukaryota > Viridiplantae > Streptophyta > Magnoliopsida > Sapindales > Sapindaceae > Nephelium > Nephelium lappaceum. Next base: position 16,415,252 of record CM038007.1, read on the forward strand.
TAATGATTTTAGAAACTGAGTACTTCTTGTTTTCCATATTTTTTTTTTTTGAAACGTTGTTTTCCATATTTTAATTTCTTAAAAAAACACATTCGTTTTACTTTCTTTAGACCATGAAATAAAAAATGATTTTTATAATTAATGTAAATAATTTAGTTACAGTGTTCTTTTTCCTTTTCTTAGAATAGTTACAGTGTTTTAACATGCATTAAAATATCAAGCACACAACAGATGTACCTAACGAAACCAAAGATGTTGATGATACCCAATCTGGACTAAAAAAAGAATGGACTAACAGTGTACTGTTACATGGAAATGGCTCCCCTCCCTTGCCTCCCTCTCAACCTCTTATTTTTTATTTCTTTTCTTCATTTAGATTCCTTCAATTTAGTATTTAAACCAATCCACAAATGATTCTTTCTTTATAATTCTCTTTCCCATCATCAACACTTTCAAGCTCTTGCACAAACGTGCATGGCAAAAAGCTGGACAATTAAACACCTACTTTACATTACACCCCATAAAAGAAGATCAAATTAGAAAAGATTAAGAAGAAAAAAATATCAAAAACTGGTTATGGGAAAGACTACATTGTTGTTTTTATGTGCTTTGGCTGTGATATTTCCTGTCCTGAAAGCTCATATTGGAGTTTTCGATGAGTTTTGGCAGAAGCGAGAAGCAGATGCTAAGGATGCCTGCCCGCAATGCTTACAACCCCAATCCTGATGAAGTCGTCCATCATTTGAATTACCATGTTAAATTGTAAGTACCTAATTCCTTTTTCTTTTAACAAAAAATCACCTATAACACATGGATTTAAACCTAACTATTATCAGGTTAAAACATTAAGTTAGTACTTTTTACCATCAACCGTGTCATGGTTGATGCTGGTTAATATTGTTATAAATATATTGTAAAGAGATATAATTAAGTTTCCTTGTGTATTCATATAATTATTTTTGTAACGATATTAATGACTATATACACAGGGCAGTTGAAGGCAGCAATAGCACAAGGAGGTACTTGAAGAGATACAAAGGACCATGCCAAGCCACAAACCCTATTGACCGGTGCTGGAGGTGCGACCCCAACTGGGCTCAGCACCGCAAGAGGCTAGCTGATTGTGCTCTAGGGTTCGGCCGTGGCACTACTGGAGGCAAGAATGGAGAATTCTACGTGGTAACAAACCCAGCTGACGATGACCTTGTCAACCCTAAGCCAGGAACTTTGAGGCATGCTGTTATCCAGGAGAGGCCTCTTTGGATCATATTTGCACGTCACATGGTGATTAGGCTTAGTGAAGAGCTAATTGTGACCTGTGACAAGACCATTGACGCTCGTGGGTTTAACATTCAGATTTATGGGGGAGCTCAGATTAGTCTACAGTATGTGAAAAATGTTATCATCCATGGTCTCCATATTCGTGACAGTAAAGCAGGCAATGGTGGCATGATTAGGGACTCGGTTAGTCACTTTGGCCAGCGTACAAGTAGTGATGGTGATGGAATCTCCATCTTTGGATCGTCTAATATTTGGATCGATCATGTTTCCATGTCCAACTGCATGGATGGACTCATTGATGTTGTCCAGGGTTCCACTGCTGTTACCATCTCCAATTGCCACTTCACCAACCATAATGAAGTAATCATTGTTTATGGAATTGAAACATTTTATGACACATCAAAATTATCGATAATGGATAGTTAATATTTAGTTTTTTCGAGAATTAATTATTGAAAATACACGCGTGTGTGCATGGATGCAGGTGATGTTGTTTGGTGCAAGCGACAGCTACTCACAAGATCAAATCATGCAAGTAACGGTTGCATTCAACCACTTTGGGAAGGGATTAGTGCAGAGAATGCCCAGATGCCGATGGGGGTTCGTGCATGTTGTCAACAATGACTACACTCACTGGCTCATGTATGCCATTGGTGGTAGCCAACATCCCACCATCCTTAGCCAGGGCAACCGCTTCATTGCTCCTCCTCACGCAGCTTGTAAAGAGGTAACATTCAATAACAACAACAATAACCAAAGACACACAAATTGCATATATAAAATTATAAATGTACATACAAGTTTGATCAGTTAATTAATGTAAATCATGTTTTCTCTTTGTGGGACAAATGTGATCAGGTAACTAAAAGGGATTATGCACCTGAGAGTGTGTGGAAGTCATGGAATTGGAGATCAGAGAAAGATTTGATGTTGAATGGGGCGTACTTTGTTCAATCTGGAAGCCCAATTAGAACTAGGCACAAGAAGAATGTGATAAAAGCTCGGCATGGAAACCGTGTGGGTCGGCTCACAAAACATGCAGGTGCTCTTAACTGTCATGTCAATAGGCCTTGTTAACCAATCTCTTAATAATTATGTACTTATAATCAGTCCACGATTCATGGCGAACTGATAATTATATAGACAGTTGTGGGGAGCTCATCAATTAGAATACAAGCCCTGAGGCTTTAACACAGGTTCAGATAGACATCTAGGTATGTCAGGCAAATCATTTGTCATCTCTCATTCATAGAAACCAAAGTACAATTTCCATTGTTTAGGAATTCTTGAGAGAGATAGGTAAATCATTAGAAACAATAAGAAAACGTAATCAAATGCTCTTTAATCTATTAACTGTACTGACCAGCGATACCTATTATGATATTAAATATTTATATAATAGTATATACTCTATTGTATGTGAGAAGACATTTCATTTCTTTTGTATGACAAGAGATGATAGTCTATCTAAAGAGAGCGGAGATCCAGAGACAACAATCTTATAGAATAGATATATGTATTAGAGAGGGATACATTATAACAATGTAGTACATCAATGCAAATGTATTGGAAGGATAGGAATCCACAGAAAGAATAATACATTTTCAATTTTCACTCAATAAATCAATGGTAGGAAATGTTCAAGTCTATCATTTCTGGCATGAGGTGAACGTAGTATATATTGGTAATTCATATTAACACATCTCACCTATCTATTAAGCTACCAGAAACAAATCAATATTCCTGCTTTATACAATTTGCTAACATTTGTTATTACTTCTGTCACTAAACCTTAAATCTGATACTGGAGACAACCATGTATATAAACATCATGATCCGGAGGGGTAATTATGGTACTGAATCGACCACTCTCTCATAGCTGTCATAGGGCATAATATTCATATCTCCTCAACTGTCATGCAAATATTATTCAGTTCCACTTTGTTTCTTCATCTTAGTGCTCCAATAACTAACTGAGTGTAGCCATGGAATCAACTCATTAGTAAATTTACAGTAAGTTATTGTATTTATCATACATCTTATTGAGTACAAACCATTCAGAGAATCATCCTTACAAACACTAACCTTTTAAGTTCAGTCCCCACATTTTCAATTTTTGATTCCAAAGGCACCTCAAGTTTAAGCAACTTGGTGAACTGCAGATAGGATTAACACACGTAAATATCACATCTGGCACATGTATGCAGAAGGCTCATACATGATGCAAACATTCGAGTGATTACTCATTAATATTTGTCATACAAACACAATATCTATGAATTAAGAAATAAGGGATGCATGAAAAAACCATTTACAAGTGCACACTCACACTCACCTGAGATGTCTTGAGTTCCAGTTCATCCCACTCCAAAGATGGATTGCTTCCTTCTACTATCCCTGTCCCAGCATAGAACAATGCTCCAAGGCCCTAGGTTGTAAACTGATCAGAACCACCATTTTTGGATAAAATAATATCGACCATAACATTAACATGTATTTTATCAGTTTTGAGAATCCATAAACTCAAGCTGCTACTCACAAATTTAATTACAATATCACATATTTGAATAACATATTAAATACTACTCAAACGAGATGTAGCAGTCAATGAGAGTATTAGCTCACCTTTTCCACCAATGCTGACCTGATGCCAACAGCAAACTCACTCTCTCCTCCTCCAAACCAACCAACAGGCCCAGCATACATTCCTCGGTCAAATACTTCTGAATAACATATTTATAAATACATAAGTTTCGCAAACAGGTCAGAGACTACAAGTCAAACAATTTGTTACTTGGATTCAATAATGAAATTTATAAGCACATATAACAAGACTGTTCACTCATCGAAACGCAAGGTAGTTTCTTAAGTATGAGACCAAACGGATCTCTGTGGCTATTTGTACAACATATTCATCGACTCAGAGGAAATTGCTTAAGTATCAGGTTTGACAAGCTGAGCAAGATGAATTATGCATTTTTGGCTCTAACACACAACAGAATCTTTTACAGAAGATATTACCAGTTTCATAATCTTTCTTCGTTGGTATGAAATTGTCTCCTTATAACATGTAATTGGGGAAATCTTACATAACAGGTAGTTCCATGGAAATAAAATAGAAAATGTACAAAGATACAAGCACATACCAGTTTCAGCAATTAAAAGCCTTGCCTCTTCAGTAGGAAATCCACATACTGCTGGACTCGGGTGAAGGGAAGACAAAATGTCGAACTGGAAAAAGAAAGAAAAGGAAAAAGAGAGATTCAGACAGAGAAAGATATAAATCTTATATGTCTTGCTGGTAGAACATGTTATTTAAAACACAGAATGTACCATCTTACCTCATCATCTTCACTTCTTAGTCTGCCTGTCAATTGAGCATACAAATGCTGAACTCTTGGGAGTTTTCGTATTGTCTTCTGGGGTTTAACCTCTACCCTGTCACATACAGCCTGAAACAGCAGAGTCAAAGAATTACTTTCTTTTCTGATTTGAATTTTTTGCTTCCTCATTTCATTAAAATGATTTGACTCTAATTGCCTGTAACAGGATTCCTAGCATCAGTTGCATGTCATATCATATTGTTGGCCTTTTAAAAGGATGTATTAGTGTTGGCATCAACAGAAGAAGGCTAACTACATTGGATGAACAATGTCTCATAATGAGACCATGCACTGCTGGCATTGAATATTACCAGCATAATATTCAAAGCAAAACAAGCTAAAGAGAATACTAAAAAGGACGCAAGTTACACTGATCCATTGTTATCCTTTTTCAAAAACAAAGGCACAAACACCTACATGTTCTCTTTTTTCAGACTTCAAATCTCTTAGTTATACCTGGATCATTTCAGGTTCAGGTGAGGCTCTTAGTATTGGCTTCAGATTAATTTTGTTCGATTTCACTGAAGTAGAAAGAGAAGAGAAACACTCTCTTAGAGAAACAGTGAACCAGTCTTGATACCTTCACGAATTTTAACACTTCAAATTTTTGCTTAGCCTATTCTAACCCTGTATAACTAATAAGAACGTGCTTTCTCTCTCTCTCTCTCTCTCCCTCTCCCTCTAGCAATGACCTAAGATTACCTGCAGAGGGCGGATGATTTGGAAAAGTACTAGAACAATAGTTTTAACTACAAACAGAGACCGAATTATTGTTTAAGGCATTGCTTTGCAAAGAAGAAAAGCTACAGATTTGAATGACAAAGTAGCAAAAATAAACTTGCCTCTAATTTGCTTCTTATACTCTCACGGACTATAGTAAATTCAAGGTGGTCCTTCGGACTGCAGGATGTACAAGGATGAATTACATGATACAAACTAGTAGTTAGTTGGTCACAAAAAGCTGACAGAGTTTATAAAAAATAAGCATAAGAGGATATACAACAACAAATGTCCATTGGTTTGGAGCAATAAAAAGGAACCTGGAAAGTAGATCATGTTCTATTTGGAGATCCAGAGCAGTCGTGCCACCTCTAGCACGGGTTCCAGCCAAAGCCTCACTACTGAGGCTGAGCCATTTTCTATGAAATAGTTGCTCTGGCTATTCATAAAGTTTGTATAAGTCAAAGTAAGATAGAATCACTTAATCTCAACATTAGTCATGAGAAGAAGCATATCGAAGAACAAATAAATAAGTGTACTGCTGGACAAGATTTAACATAGTTGCATAGTTAGCTGCAAGACTAGGTGCTTGGAGCAACTTGCACCCAAATATTGAGCAACAAAAGAATGAGTATGTTGCCACTTAACTAACTACGCGTGGCAGCAGTAAACTTCACTTTACTGAATCAAGGAAAGAAATGAAGCAACTCACACGACACCCAAGGAAAGAAATGAAGCATATTTAAAACAGCAGAAGCATTAAGTCCAAAATCTTAGGTAGTGAAAATGACCATGCATGCTACTTTCTAATGGGCACTAATGACCCAATTATGGAATACTTCTAAAATGGAAAAAGAAGGGCACTCAGAATAAATGATATACATCCCATGATTCCCATCTGATGGAAAGTAAGCTTAAAGGAAAAGGGAAAACTTAAAAGACAAATCTTGAGTAAATTTTGCCTAACTGCATCTTAACTAAACCTTCATTCATGCAACTTTGGCTAGTAAATTCCATACAAGATCAATTTCGTTATAAAATATTTCATAAATGTGCAACATGGAATAAAAGTAGAGATGATTACAAAGAAACACGTAAACATTTAGTCAATAGAATGGATAGGATTCTACTACAAACTTGTAAACTCACTTACCGTGTTTCCAATGAATGCCGGTGCATCAGGTGGCTGAAGACAGAACTGGTAAGCATCTTCTCCTTCAGCATGCTGGACATAACTCACTTAGCTTGCAATTGGACACGATACAAATACATTTCCATCACAGCACAAGCAAGGATAAGAAAAGAATACCTTTAGACAAGCTAACCATGCAATAGGATCAATATCAGTAGCAGTTACAACTCTGCTGCTACGTGCTAGTACAACCTACATTTCCAGGTCAAAATAGATTCATCAAAAACCGAGACAGGAGAGGCGGGAGGGTGACATTGAATAGCGAGCACAACCAAAATAAACAAAATTTCAAGTTATGACTAACAATAAATCTGCTTAATAATCACACGAAAGTAATACAAACAAACCTTAGTGAGTGGTGTAGTGCTTCTGTTTATAATCTGCAAGGCTCTCTCAACAGCACGATACCAATCTCTCTTAGTGGGAACATGATTATTGCTAATAATAAACGTTCTTGAAACTTCTTTTTGTAACTTGACAACATTCGAAGAGACCTACACCATTAAGGACACATATAACAAGCCTTCTCATTACAGTCAATAGTCAAAGAATCCGACTTGAATCAATCAAACCTGGTGCAAGGTGGATTCAAGGGCATCAACCGCGTTTTTCCATGTCCAAGAAAGGGAATTGTCCCACGCAAGAGTTACAGCGAGCATAGAACTCTCTTCAAGTTCATCAAACTCAACCTGTCAATTTGTATCTAGCAGCAAGTTTGTATAAATAATAACAAAACAGAAAAAATATATATATTCAATTAATAACAAAATTAACATTAATTACTCTACCTGAGGAACCATGAAGTAAAACGAACCAAAATCTTCCCACTCGGACGATACATCAGCCCTTGGATCGAATCGTATTGCACCGTAAGCACGAATAAACGGACACTCTCTAGACAGAAACCTAAAATCAAACAAGAATGGCATTAAAACATGAGTTCAAGTTGCAATTGCAAATGTGAAGCATGATTTGCGATTTACCTTTTAATGGAGCGCCAATCGAAGTAAGAGAAGGGGCGGAGATGACGGAAGAAGACGGCAGCGCCGACACCGGCGACAGCTGAGCAAATTGGGGGTGAAAGAGGAGTGACCGTTGCCGTTAGTGAAGTCGATCAAAGTATCGGAGACCTTTAATTGTCTTCGACCAGAGAAGAAACAGCGTGGAAGAAGTTGGCTTTGAGCATGCAGCCACTCGATCGCTTCCATTTGTTCTTCTATTGGCACCTTCCATCATTTTACGACTCCATTCAATTTTTTTCTTTTTATTTTTTTATTTTTTTATTTTTTAAAAAAGTAGTTTGATAATGACACAGTTGGTGCTGAAAGCGGGAAAGGAAACTTTTCTAGGAATTTTTATTTGTGGCACCCAAGTTTTAGGCATTTATAAATTGACCTCTTATTTGTTAGGCACTTATAAATTGCCCTCCTATTCGTCGAATTAGGTTTATAATCCAATCACCCACAATGTAATATAGTTGCTTCGGCTATATCACTCATCATTCATTCTAGCGAATGTTTTATGTAAAAAAGAAACGCGTATGCCTTATTTCGTGCAATAAGTTATAACTATATGAACAAAATAATATTCTAAAATATGGAAGTTATAACAATGGGTAATCAATAAATACAATAACAATAAATAGGATACTTAAAAAAGAAATATTTTAAGACACCAAACACCATAGTATATAATTTAAAAAAAAAAAAAAATCATACTATGCCAGAAGTAAGTTTTATAATACAGCACAGTGCTAATTTTCCTAACTCACTAAAGCTTATCTCTTAAAACAAATTACCTCATTATTATTGTTTCGGAGAGTTGAAAAAAAAAACCACAAAATACACAGGAAGAATTTTTTTTTCCTGTATTAGGTTTGTCTGGTTATTGTTGTTGTTTGGAGAGCTGAAGCATTAAACAATAAAATAGACAGAAAGAGTTGATTCTTTATTGAATTTATGGGTAATGGTTCTATCAACCTAAAGCAGGATAAGAAGTGAAGATCAGGCCAACCAGTAGCAATAAACCACGTGGCAAAAGGCCATTTCTCTCTGATTAATTTGTCCATCGGAGATAAGAAAGTCATCCCACCAAACTTGAAAACAGTGGAAGTGAAAAACGAAAACGAAGAGAGAGCCAAGAGCCAAAAATTTTACCTGGAGCCTAATAATTCCAGAGCTCGAACATGGAGGACTCGATTTCAACTCTAAAATAGCTGACTTGAGGCTGTCAATTGCCAATGCAGGAGACGCAACTGCAGGAAACGTGCGACTCTCCACCGTGCCGATGGGGAGTCGTGGGTCTCCTCGGCAACCATTCATCGACAGACAACACGAGTACTGATATCTCTGTTGCCATATATAATATCCATGTCAAACTTTGGTCAAATATATATATATATATTAAAAGAAAAAGGACACATCAACATAAACAAGCATATACTTACACGGTGAGAAATGTGAAAGGATTGTTTGATGGAAACTGCATGACAAGAGATGGTAATGCTTTTAATGGGTTCTGGATCTGTGAAGCGTGCAAGACAGTGCCTTGCAGCTCCCGCCATTAATGAATAATTGAGAATTGGCGAGAGTGGACGCTAATAACCGGAAACGATAAGACAACTGGTGTCCATGCTTCATGGTCTATGGAGGCTTATATAGGGACCTTGTCACCTGACACCCACCATCCTCATAATAATATAGAATATATCGGTATGTCCTGATCATAAATTTTTGTCTTTAGTACATTTGTAAAGTTTGAAGTTCACGAGAACAAACTTTACAGATTCACTAAATCAAAATGAAGTCAAGAACTTTTGAATTTATGTAATATGTGATAATCTCATTATGTGACAAGTGAGAGACCATTTTTAGAAACTAATAGTAATAATTTTAATTATGTAGATCATTTAGTATTTTAGTTTCGGATTGCTGAATAATTTTAAAATTAAATTTAGATATCAATATGTAACCATTTTTTACAAAAATAAAAAATTCGAGTGTTGGAAAAAAATATAATCACATCATCATATTTAAAGATATACATTTAACAGTACTGAAATTAATGAGAAAAGTTGTTTCAATCGTAAATTAAAATTAAACATACTGAAATTCCTGATTATAATAGTAAATATATTTAAATTAATACAAACGTTTGTGGATATTATGCTTAGTGAAAATAAGCTAAATCAGTTACGTGAGAGACAACCTTTCCTAGATACACCACACTGAGCAAATTCAAGAAAGACAAAGGGTACCTCCATACAGTCCACTACCGCTAGGTTTGAAGATGACCGAAACCAGACGCATTAATTATTTGAATGCCTTGAATTTCTAGATTGAAACATTGCAGGAATTCAAAGAAGCTTGGCTGGTACTGGTAAACTGCTCACCGCCCTACATTCCAGTCTGTTCGCAAACCAGTATCAGTATTATGCTTTGGTTTTCCGCATCATCTGCAAAATGTTGGGTGATAAAACAACGAGTTTTTGTTTGGGGAAGAAATGATGCAAAGAAATGTTGATATGTCATGAACTTCAAAATGTATACATTCGGCCATTCCAAAAAACAAAGACATTTTTATTACAAAATTAATGTTGTACAACCCCCTTCATATGAAGAAATCAATTAAGTAGAAAAACCATTTTGATTTTTCTACCGCAACAGTTTGTTCCGCTGAAGTAAAAAGATTTTTGCTTGGCAAAATGGCATTTTACCCCTTCTAGAAAACAGGGGTATTTCTACGGGATTCCCCTGGTCGTAAGGGAATTAACCTCTGGGGCAGATTATCAGGAGTGCCCTAGTAAAAGTGAACCACCTTTGATGCCTTAACTAATATACTACAAACAATTGACAGTAGAGGTATTGAACATGCTGTGAGGGAAAATCTTCCTTGGCTTCTGTTTTATTGTTATCATTCCTCCTCCAAATCAAGTCCACCAATTCGTTGGCGCCTCCTATCAAACACAGCTTTGAAGGACTCATGCTCCGCCCGTAGTTGCTCTTGGAATACAGTCCGCTTCTTTGACTTCCCAGCGCTATGGGTTAATGTTGGAGTTTCTTCTTTAGGAAGTGGGTTGGATTTCTGCAAGATTGTCAATGTATTATAAGCTTGGCTCTTGTCAAGTGAACATAAAAGGAAAGTTTCAACTCATCATGAAAAGAAGACACAAGAACCATAAACAAAGAAGGCTGCTATGCCATCCTTGTGGCCTCCCAGAAAAAAAAAAAAGAAAAAAAATATCAAAACAAAACAAAACAAAATAAAAAAACCAAAATATAGTTTAAGAACTATAAGTAGATAACAATTACATGGATTTTGAAACGAGTCTGACGATAACAATAAAGAAAACTTTATTGTCATTACAGACCATAGAGTAATCTAATGATTTAAATTATAGCAAGTCAAGATCACTGCATGACTAACCAAATTGTATCCAGCACCCGGTCCAATTACTAACGATAACATATTTGCCTTCTTTGCAGCCCCTATTGAAAAACCAGTATCATCAACCTGGAAGAAAATTTTGATAACATTACTCTAGAATTCTTTTCGCTTAAAAAAAAATGACAGCCAGCAGAACAATTTAGCCAAACGGTCACAATAAATATAAATGTACTAATTAGACTAACGCTTGGATACGGTGAGAAAGAAAAAATATGGCTTCAGACATAGTAGATACCTGGTCACCCCAGTGTACAGATTTGCCTTCCTTGCTATAAGCTTGGAATAACCCAGAAAGAGCATTTGAATTACCCTTAACAAGTTTAGATCTTTCAGCAACATCTTCATCTAAGTCCTCTGACCACTTACTCTGGCCTAAATCTTTAACTACTTCTGTTGAATGGTCGCCTTCAGGATCCCATCTCTTTCCATCCTTAGGCAAATCATCTAGAAATCAAACAACAAAATAATCCCATGAATAGAGAAAAATCAATGTGAATATATTCAAAACAACAAAATATATCACAACCGTATCTGACTAATAAAAACACACATTTATCTATTCATCCATCTTGCATAAATTTATACATCTATAAATACAATCACATAAGTAAACTGGAATAACAAAAACCATATTAAAAGTAAACATTCATACAAAAAATCTAAAAGCAAAAGACTCGAAGTATACCGGCAGATGCATCATCTTTAGTAGTAGGTCCTCTGAGCTTGTCAGGGTCTCTTCCTTGCTGCACAGATTGACTTTCGTCAAAATCCTCATCTTCCATATCCATGTCCACCTGGTTGATTTGACATGGTTTATTATGAGCTAAATGCACACCAATTTCAAGATTCCCCACTCAATAGGCAATCACTGAATAAAATATTTGTCAAAACAAATAACAATAACTAAACACTGAGAAAAGGCTGCACAATTTTCTGTGCACTTGAAGGACTTCGCCAATATCATAATCAACTAATTATCAGGCAAAAAGCACCATCAATGTGGTACTCTTAATAAAAATGAATCAGCATCAAATATTATTCTATTCTTTACAAAAAAGAAATCATTACCTCTTTAATCCCACTTTCCTTCAAATCATCTCCATGGAATAAAGACTGTCAACCAGCAAATGTACAACATTTAGATGCAGGCAAGGAAGTTATTATGATTATGAGTCAATGCAGGCAACAATTTTCAAAATTTTCACATGTCAATGTGTCTCATCAGATATCCCTAATTTGTGTTTTCTGATTATAGTTTGGCCCATAATCATATTTGAGTTCCTTCTAGCTAGTAGCTATGAACAATAATTTGCTTTGACCTTCCAACATTTCAACCACAGTAAAAATATATATATATATATAAAATTCTTAATAACCTTGATATCCAACTGCAAGTAGAGAGAAGGAGATTCTTCCCATTGTTCAGCCATCTTTTCAATCTCATCGAGCGTAAAACCATGCACATTCCTAGCAGCACAGCCCTGAAATTTCACCAAATTATTAACAAACCACTGCATCTGATTGACTTTTGCCCAATTTATGATAAATTTACACTTTCTTGAGGATGTAGAACCATCAATGACAATCAGTGAAAAAGGAGAATCCAAACAGACTAACAATTATATATTAACTAACCGCTGGATCCTTATATGTTGCTTCTAGTATGTACACTTCAGTAACCCGACCTCTGACAAGAAAACAAAAAGCAATGAGCAAAGCAAATAAGAGACAAGAAACCAAAAAAGTCTTTCTGCTTCATTCATCATTGTGAAACACATAATATTATTGGCAATTCTACCGATATCAGAGAATAATGTTAGTTTACAAACAGATGCATTAATTAGAAACTGTCTAATGGATTATCTGTAATATATTACCTAAACAAGGTTCACTGCCTGACCATCTAAATTCTCTTTTTTGATAGGAAACCACCAAAATTTAATAACAAAAGAAACAGTATATAAAAGACATACAGAAGTGAACAAGAAGTCCACCAAGGCTACCAAAAAAGAGACAAGTGAACAAGCCTGACCATTCAACAACTAAACCAAATGTGCCCATTTGGCAGTCTCTAAATTGGACAATTGCACCGAAAGGGTTTCACAAATTAGAACTCAAAGTGTGGGCTAATAAATCTACCAAATAATGAGGCCAGATTCATAAGTAGATTTAATATAAAAGGTTTACCATTTCATAATTTTACTTTCCAATTTTTCATACCTTATGGCAACAACAGAAATAGGATGCATGGTAAAATACATAAAAGAAACTTAAAAAAAATTTCAAACCCTGCCAAATTATGTAAAATTACATGTAATATGTAACAGTAATCAAAGAACACACCCATAGGTTAGGTGTTTTACTCGGTTTACACAACTTTAAATGTGACTATTCAGAATCACTTTCAAGAAGCTCATTATTCAGTTAAATGAAAACAATACCATTAAAACTTAATCTATCAAAGAAAAGTCTATAACAAGGTACATTTTGGAATAAGCACCAAAAAAAAAAATCGAGAATGAAAAAATAGATGCAATAAACTACAAAAATTGTAGCATTGGGCTGTCTGAATAGATCATATGTACCACCCATCTGGTTAAAATTTAACTTTCCAGATAGAAAAATAAAATAATTCACAAGGACCTTCAAGCGAAAATTAAACCAGTGTACTTCATGATGGGAACTAAAAAGATTGAAGGAAAAAAAAATAGCACAACACAGTAAAGCTTACATATTAGAATTTTATCCAATTTTCCTTTTCCAAAATCCAGAAAATTAAACTGTAGATGTATAACTAGACTACATCAATTCAGCTCTTATGAAATAAGATTGCATGGAATTCATTTCATCTGAAAGACAGTTTACTGATGCTTTAAAACAGGTTTTCAGCTTATCAGAAACATAAAATTAAAAGGTCAATCAGTAGTGAAGGAGAGAAAAGGTACAAAGAATACATCATGCCAGCTTTTAGGAAATAAGATTGCATGGCATTTATTTCATCTGAAAGACAGTCTACTGATGCTTTATCACAGGTTTCCAGCTTATCAGCAACATAAAATCAAATAGTTAACTGGTAGTATAAGAGAGAAAAGGTACAAAGAATACAAAAACATGCCAGTAGATGCAACAAAATTTACTTTCATTATAGAAAATAAAACAAAATATATTGCTATTAAACAGGTGTATCAATGTACCAAGTTGTACCCAATTACATATTAATCATCTGTGGTCCTAAGAAGAGAGAGTAAAAATTATGATCATCTTGTCCTATAAGGATGATATAATCTTCTACCTACAGCCTAACTGCAATTAGATTAAAAGTTTGAGAACTGCAAAATGGAAGTAAAAAGGAATATAGAGCAAAGGACTTCCATATGACTTCTTAATTTCAACCTAGTAATGACGTTATGTTCTTGCATTTCAGATAGAAATATTAACTTTGCACTTATACACAGCAATAAACACTCTAGCTTCATTGGAGAAAGAAAAGCTTCAAAATATAGTGCAGAGGCTACTAATATAGATATGCCTAGAAGGAGTACAAATAGATCAAGAGCTAATGGACAACTACATGCACCCAAGCAAAGTGCAAGGAAGTAGAAAACCGTAAGAAAAAAATAACTAAACGCCAGACATCAGTAGTGTTAATTTCTAACTTCAATACTTAATGCTTACATGCACCTGCAGACTTTTAACTATTCCCAAGAAGCAGAAAATTGAAACAGAAATACTCACAGAGGTTGGAGAGCAAAAAGAATTAAGGGTATACCTTTGCAAATGCCCAAAACTGAGCAAAATCGGCTACCCGCAGATTGCGGTCATCCACTAAGACGAAGCACAAATACCAGCAACAAAAGGGTCAATTGCCGAACAAAACTGCATCGGTTGTTAGCGAACATGCAAGCAGTGCAAGGGCACTGCATTACCCTTAATCTATAATCTAATTAAATCATTTAAGTTGTTGAATGTTGCAAGTAGCAAGTGTAGCTAAGCGCTTTTTCCAATTCTTAAGCCTAGAGTCCAAGATTTTTTTAAAAAACGGAAACAGCAGAAATAAACTATCTTCAATTTCCTAAACTAGACCATAGGTCAGGCAGGTTACTTGACTGGCATTCTAAAGGAGACTAATGTCTCCAACTAACTGCTGCTGCTAGAAACTTCGCCTGTGATTCCACTTTTAAGAAACAAAGATCTCAAAATTGCCAACACCATTGAAATATCTCATTGTAAAGACTATAATGAAAGTAAGACAAAAGAATAATTAAAAGTGTATGTTTGACACGGGATATCAAAAGAAAAATATCATACCAATTACAAAAGTAAAAACCCCTTCCTCAAGGGTCCTTTTAAATGCTTTCAACATGCTTGACCGATAAGCCTGTTATGAAGATAAACTTGTGTCAATGTTTAAGAAATAACAACATAGCACATATCCTGGACAATCAAGCACTAAGAAGTTCTTCCTAGTTTATCAAGGCGATCTGAGAACCTGAAAGTGTTTACGAAGCATCCAGGATATATAAAGGAAAACTGAAGAAATAGACATAATTACCTCTTCCATTTCCGGTTCATAACAATATTCCATCACTTTCTTTGCTATAGCTTTCTTGCTTCTAAGTGAAGTTGACGACTGTGTACCTTCACCTTCCTCTACCTTCAAAAGAGAAAAGATTGTTTCACACATACAATCCTAGAAGCCAACTGAGAATTTCTTGAAATTTGTTTGTATGTACATGTGTGCATAAACAATTATATGGCAGAAAAATAAAACAAAAATCAAAACTATATAAAAGGGAAACAGAAAAAAGAAAATAAAAGAAGCAAGCAATGATCTAGAATACTATCAAACAGAAACCAAGTTAAGTGCAAACCTTTTCAACCTCTGTCATAAAATAATCATCCATAGAATGAATTCTTGGAGCATCACCTCCATTTTCAACCTCAAGGTCACGCAGCATCTTCGCTATGTAGCTCTTTCCACTACCTGTAATTATAAAAAATACAAGTAATAACCCAACCATGATTCCAGAACCAACAATTGCATCTTTGACACAAAATTATACAACAAAGTTTCATGCACATTTCCCTTTCTCCATAAAGTTGTATGAAGCAAAAATCTAAAAGTGGAAAGCAACTGAAATATATATAATATATATATATATCAGCTAACTGACAAAGGGCTTCACAAGTTGGTCAACGGGTGATCATGACACTATCAAACGATAAACAAAATCATACAACATGAACCAAATTCCTCAATAGCATGTAACATTATGTAATCAAGAGTCCTTAATGACAGTAAAAACAGGTTACCAGGAAGCCCGCGAAGAATTATCACAATATGATCAGGGCGAGAAGCCCGAAGAGGCTTCTTGAACAAGTGCAAAGCATTCACAACTTCGGGCTTCTCTGGCGACAAATGCTTCAAAGGAAAAGACTGGCTCTCTCCCAGGTACTGTGTAGAAGGCAAAGTCCGCGATTCCTTCTAAACACCCACAACAAAAAACAACATTTACATCAAAACAAACACAATAACAGAAACCAAGCACATGAGAATACAAATATACCTCCGAGACAAATCCGGTAGAAACATGTGGAATCGGTGGATATGAGGAAGCTACACCAACAGGGACAGGAAACAAAGCCGGTTTAGTCTGCGGCGGCGCTGGCGGTGGAGAAGTAGGAAGCGGAGGCTGTCCCATACTTCCATGTACGTTCATTTTCTCATTACCACCCTGTAACATACAATAACCATGTTGCTGCCATCCATGCTGCACTGACGTCGGCGGCGGCGGAGGCGGCGGCAGTGGCGGTGGCGGATTGTTTGAAGCATGACTCTGCCAATCATTCACATAAACTGGATTACCAGCTCCGTGATTCTCGGCCGAATGAAAATGACCAAACGCGCCGCCTTGACTCAACGCGCCGCCGTGATCGCGGATCAGTTTCAATCGGCGCTCGTTGTCAGATGAACCTAGATAACTGTTCTCGTCGACCTTCATTCTCTTACTATAACTCCGATCAACTTCGCTGGCAAAGCCATTGCCGTTGCCTGCACCATAGTAATCGTACACCGGCTGCACCGGATTATACGTATCAAAACCAGGATTTGGAACTGGAACATGCCAAGGCCTCGTGTCCATTGCAGGCCGGAACGGAAATCTAGGGTTTTGGTGAGCGTAGGGATGCGGCGGTGGAGGTGGAGGTGGAGGTGGCGGAGGGCAAAACGGGAAGTGTGAAATTGAACAGGTTGGGCAGATGTTGCTGAGTTGTGGCGGTGGTGGAGGTTGTCTGAGATGCCATTGACGACGATCCATCACTCGCAGATTCAGAGATTTCTGGTGACTTCTCTCACCGAGAGACCCAAGCGTAAATATTTTTTTATTAAATAGTTAGACATATTTTTTCTCTTTTTGGTGTTTTTGTATGTTTTTAATGAAATTGAAGAAGCGGCCGTTTATTGAATTGAACAAGCCAACAAGTTATAGAACAAATATAATCAATATTTATTTAATTAATAATTTATTTTAATAAAGAGAAATAATTTTTGTAAACCATTACAATAATTAAATCAGAAGTATTACATAGTATTGACGTGTAATTTGTAAAACTTCATAAATTAAATTATTCTATAGTTTGATAGTTGAATTAATTCACGAAACATAGGAGAATTTATCGTTCATCAAATTATTTTATTATTAACTTCTATAAATATAACGATATAAAATTGATCAATAATTATAATGACAATGATGGAAATTCAAACATGGTTAATTTGGATGCGGTTTTTGTAATTAGATTGAACAGTTTCTGTAAGTGTAAGACGGTATATTCAATTTTAATCTCATCAATAAATCATCCATCATAGTGTTTAAACGAAGGAGTTTCGCTTGCCTTGCTTGCATGTTTATCATCCATATCGTATGTGTATCAAGCATCATATATCCTCCAAATTGTTGATTTTGTATTTTGGAATAAGAAGTTTGGCACATCAAAATAGTATATCATTCATTTAATCACCCTGGATGATATATCATATAATATAATTTTTATGAAATCAAATATTATCTTAGATACAATTAAAATTTTCTAATTTTTTTAAATTTTTTTATCCAATGATTGGATACTTGTAAGACTATTGTTCTATTCCATGGACTTTTAATTAAATAGAAAAACCTTAAAATTAAAAACAAAATAAACATACTGACTAAGCTATAAATTTCATACTTATATTTTTATTCCATTTAATAATTATTTTTAAAAAAATAACATAAATAACAAAACAATCATCAACATGGTCAATAGTCTTGTAGTATAGTTGAAACACACAGGCTGTAGTATAGTAGAAACACACAGGCTGCTTCGATTATAAAATCAGGGTTCTGACACCTCACCTAATCATCAACATAGCATTTCCTTCTTCTATAAGAAATCCAAAAGCTAAATAAGCAAATTAGTAACTGAAAATTTCTCCTTACTCGTTTCCAATTCCTACTAGTAATCAATCTTCATCTCCTATACAACTTTGGCATCAAATCAAACTCATCACTCCTATAAATTCACCCTCTTCCGACAATAACAAAATTCCCTCTTTACTTGTTTTTCTCTGTCGTTTTTCACGATGACAAACCCCCCTCCAAACTACATAATTCTTCACATCCAGCCATGCGAGACCGTGCCCACTACGCCCCCTCAAACCTCATCAGAAGACAATCGGGACCTGTCATTCCTCCAGTTTCAAATCTTCCACTTGTTAAGACATTGCATTATCATGGAGAATGGACGTTTTTACGATTTTGATCATCCTAGCCTCACCAGAATCACAACCTCAGTTAAGGAGATAAAGACAAGTGTTATTCTCCAGGGAAACTCTGAAGGGAGAGCTTCCAGGGACATGTCCTTGGCACTTTCAAGCTTGGAAATCCCAGAGAGCAGCCATGCAGATATCATAGAATGTATTTCACAGGCTGCTAGACAAGAACAGTCAACAACCACGGACAAAACCAAGTTAGTCAATGTCAATCTGGACGTAAAGGTTGGTGGGATAACAACTGAGTGTATTTATTATGATCAAGAGGTGGCTGCTGAGATTGCCATGATTGAGAGCGAAGCAATGCAGGACCAGATGGTGAAGAGTATACCCGCGAGTAGGAGCTGCATTGAAGCACTGGAGAAGGTGAGAATAGGAGGAATGGAGGAAGAGAAACAACAATGTAGGTGTAGCATTTGCTTGAAGGAGTTTCGGGTTGGATTGGAAGCCACTCGATTGCCATGCTCGCATTTTTATCATCCGGATTGCATTGTCAAGTGGTTGGAGACCAGTCACATGTGCCCCTTGTGCCGCCACTCAATGCCTTTTGATTCTTCAACTAACTAGTATTTTGGGAACTTCTTTCATATAATAGAAAATTGTAACAAATATTGTCTTCCCTCACTTGCATGATACGGATAACCTGTCGCATGGTGCTGGCATAACAGGTAGCGTAGGTTTTAGTAGGGTAGGCTCACTGTGGTTCAAGCACGGTATAATATGGTGTTGTACCAATTTATAAGATTTAGAGTAATTGAATGAATACAAACAGAAATTTAAATTGAACAAAAGTTTTTAAGTCATATGATTCAGCCTTTTGGAAATTGATTCGATTGATGCTCTCAATCATAATTCATAAACACATCTCAAAGCTCAAAAGTGGTGCCTGGCAGACAGCTGTTTCTTAAATCAGTTTTTCAATTTATTGTACAGCAATGGCAGCAAGAGGTTTCCATTAGTGATTCAAAGTCACACAGGCTAGTTGAATACAAAAAGTAACTCCAATCCTTCTTCAGACATCAGCTTTAAATCTGTACAGTATAACTAGGAAATTTAAAAGACAAGCACTTTAAGAAAAAAATTATCAAATCAAGCTATTCACATGAGAAATATCAAAATCGATTCATTTAGTTCAAAAGTAAATTTAGATTACCCTCAGAATGTAAAGTAGGCAAAATTTGAAGTGGCCATATCAAGAAAGCCAATCTTACATCTCCTATTTCTTCACACTTTCATCATCAACTCCCAAATTCTTAGTTACTGTTGCCATGGAACAACAAAGTCTTGATTCAATGGCTAGGGTACCAACCACTCCCTCAATCGATCTCAGCTCCTCATGAAACTCCGGGTGCAACACCAATGAAGAAAAATTCTCATCCAGCACTACCGCAAGACATTTTGCAACAACATCAGGTTGAGGAACCCAATCACAAGCCTCCAAACCCAACATATATGAAGCTTCAGGACAAGGACCGGCTTGAGGAAACCTCTCAAATTTCTTCAACCATTTCCCCAAGTACTGAATCAAACTCATCAGCTCTTTAACATTCAACTTCCTAATAGAAGATGACAATATCATTTCGTCAACATTTGATGATGCTAACAAGTAATGCAAACAGAGTTCAGAAGCAGAAAATCCATCATGTGCAACCATCAGCAACATCGAAGCCTCCTTCGCCGCACACAATTTCTTCCTAGAGAGTTTGTCATCTCTCGCCTTCTCAATAGCTAACAACGCTTGACTCTCCCATTCCTTCCTTACACCCACCAAGCTAGCATACGCATCTCTATGTGGACAAAGTAAAAACTTCAAAACACAAAGCAACTCAGACGACCCAAGATCTGGGGAATGCTTAATACAAAGGCAAACCAAATCCGCTCTCTTCTCCGCAACAAGTTTCATAACCAAATCAGAATATCCAGAATGATCAACAAGCCGGTAAACTATCATAGCCTCCACCAACTCCCAAATCCTCAAACTAACACACGCTTCCAAAACCAACCCCACCACATCCCTACCCATCAAGAAACCAATCTTCTCAATCAAAACCCGCGTATACCCATTATCAGACTTATCAACCCCAACTGACATCAAAACATTTTCGCTAATTTTCTCAAGAAACAGATTCAAAAACCCAATAAACTCATCCCTATCAAACTTATTAGTATCTTTGAGCTTCCTCTTCAACTTAACATAAAAATTCTTGCAAGCGTCAATGAGTTGGGTATCAGTTTGAGAGATTTCCCAACCTGCAATAGAATTCACAAGCGAAGTGGCACTCGGGTTTTCAAGTTTCGGCTTCAAGTTGAGAAAAATATTATCCGCTGTTAATATAATAGGGTGGTCTACTTGGGCACTCACTGGTTCAAGATCGGCCGCGGCCTTCGTCATCACTTCCAACAACGTCATGATTGAAAATTCTAGACAAGAAAATCAAAGTCTGTTTAATGAACAACAAATGAATTATGTAGTCAGCTACACAAATAAATAAATAAAAATCCCTACTTTGTTAAAAATAAATAAATAAATACAGATAACAAATACAGCAAAAAAAAAATAGAAAAGAAATAAGATTGGAGCAGTTTGGTTGAGCTTGAATTTAAATAGTGATAAGTTAGTAAATGAGAAGGAGAACCAACCTGCGAGAACGGCGGCGCGAATCGGAAACCCTAGGAGAGTTGGAGTTTGGCGCCGGAGTTATGAAAACAAGAACAAAGCCGACAGTAGCACCTTCTTTATGGTTTTAAAATTAGTGGTCCACGAACCCTAATTGGGGCTTCAAATAAGTTTTCGTGGGCTTCAATTAAGCCCATTTTTGTTTTATTTTTAAATAAAGGCCCATTTATTTCAGTGATTGTTTTAAAGGACAAGTAATTCAAATTCTTTTTTTTTTTTTTTTTGAAAAGACAAGTAATTCAAATTCTAATAATCAACTTTTAAGATAAATAATTAAATAGCAATTAATTCCGATTTAGCAGTGTTTTGATTTTTTTTACATACCATACGATTTTTTTTTTTTTTCAAATATCATGACGGATTGATCCTCTGGCATTGCCAGAAAAATAATCTTACCACCGAACCTTATTGTATGGTGTAGTGATTTTGGTATTGCTAAATAACTGAGAAAATTTGATAGCGATTTTATGTTGAAAATGGTTGCATGAAATAAATGTAATGTCATGAAGTAATTAGAAAATTACTGTTTCTTTAAAAAATTCAATTTTAATCTTTATTTAATAGACATTAAACCATATAAAATAAACACTGCTTTATTTTGAAATACAGGCCCATTTGAAAAATTCAATGTAATATCATGAAGCAATGCTGAAAACCAGTTTCGAAAGACGGAGAATAAAGTCGAGAAGGAGCACCTTGTTAGCTGGAAGAATCCACAAAGCGAGTGGGTTAAGCTTAATATTGATGGAGCTTTAAAAATATCTACTGGATTAACAATAGCAGTATATTTGATTAGAGATTATACGAGAACGTGGAAGAGAGGGTTTTGCTCAAAATTTGGGTAGTTGCTTGATCTTTCGGACAAAAGCTTGGTAAGTTTACACTGGGCTTTAAATAACTTGGGATATGGGGGATAAAAAAGTCATTGTAGATTGCGATTCAAAATTAGTGATTGATAAATCAGTTACTTGAAAGGACATGGGAGGTTCATCTAAATCATGTGTTAGAGAGAGACTAACGGGTGTACTGATTGGCTTATAAATTATGCTTACCAAATTTCCCTAGGTGATCCAAATCTATGATTCTGCACTTTATTTTATGATGTAGTGAGGGTGGCTAAGCCCCGAATGATTAATTTTAGTTTTTAAAGTTATAAAGTCTCTTTTCCGGTTGAAAAAAAGAACAATTCTGTTAAATCATTCAAAAACTTTCTAGGGTGACAAATTTTGATCACTGTTTGATCATTAATTTCTTGATGGTAAGTAGATGTTGAAACCAAATAAGCTAATTTTGCTACATTCTTGTGGCCTCCCCTCAAATCACTGGTTTTTGAATCTCATAAATCTCTCTCTTTGGAAAACTTCCTCCCGCGATTAAATTTAATCATCCTCGAATTGATCTGATTCCTCAGGTGGATGCTGGAGTTTTCCAATGCTTGTCTACGGGACCATAATCGTATATGATTTCTCTATGGCATGACCAAACAAGCTTTATTGCTTCCGGGGTACCAATTCCTGCGCCTCTTGGGTCTCCAGCCGGTCCAAACCTATTGTATTATAAGACATGATTGTTAGTAATCTTGTCATGAAACATGAATCCGGAAATATGGAAAAAAAAAAAAAAAAAAAAGTTTCAATCTTTTACCCACCAGTGATTCTGTGGAGCTCCAGTTGTCCGTGCTCTTAATCCAGCATATGTAGTCCCATTTACTGTGTTACCAATAACTTCCTGCAAAATGACACGTTGATGATAAATTTAATTTCATCATCTACTAAATTGGCTACACAGTCTAGGGAGCAGGGTTCTGGTTGTGTGCTCATATTAAGGGGGCTATACTCTTACAACGCATTACTATTCAACGGACACTGTTGATTCTCCCTCAAAAAAATCCCCATGACTACTTGGTTCTTATAACTTTGTCCCAACCCGGTACAACAAGCAACATAACAAGGTAATATAATCCAGTTCTGTGAATCTGAAACATGAGTGAGAGTTTTCGAATCTTGCCTGTAAAAAGAGTGGGTCGTTTGAAACCACCGCAGCAGTTAAATGTGCATGCATCCTCTCCAGAGCGTCCAACACCAACGGGAGTTGATCTTGCTTATACTCAGTAACAATCTAAAAACAAATATATTTACCTCTGTCAGTGCCATTAACAGTCAATTGAGGAAATTGTTTCTCTATGAGTTTATCTTGTTAGCATTATTCAAGTATTAAAGAACATCTTTATCCAATAATAATAACTAAAACCAAATCCATCTCTCTTGACAGTAAATATCAGGAACGTGGGATAAGTTGAACGAAGTCCGGAAAACCTGCATTTTGGTTCCGTGGATATAGATGATACTAAAAGAATTCCACAAAATTATAACCTGATAACCTGTGTTTAGAAAGCAGGACTGTTCATTTTGAACCGGCACCACCTCTTTCCTTTCACTTATGAAGCTTGCAAACATATTAGTATCCGAAACCTTCCTAAATTTACTTATCATCAAATTCTGACTCAGACTTCTAGTTAGGCCCTTTTCAAAACAATACAAACTTGATATAATATATATATATATATATGTATATTTTTAAGTTAACTTGATAAAATATTTATATGCTCGAGTTTATGGTTCTGCTCCAGTCACCTTAGTGCCCTTAACAACAAAGTAAAACCAAGACGTAAAATGAGATACGATGTTTGGTAACACTCTGCTGAATATAAAACAATGAAAATTATTGATTTCTCAATTTTCCATTACCTGAAATGGTCCGAAAATTTCTCTTGTGACGAGCTCATAATTATTATCTTTCACAATTTCTTCAAGGGGAACATATATAGCTGTCGGTTTTATAGCACCATAAATGGACGGAATAGAGTGGTTCTTTAAAGCTTCACCACCAAAGAGTAATTTTGAACCCGATATCTGAAGCAACTTATTCATGTGCTCAAGCATTGCTTCAGTTGTAAGCTGCATCAGTCATATGGAAACCAAAGATCAGATATGGTAAGAATTTGCATTTAACAAATATAGATACCCCAAAATATGGAGTCATTCGTCATACGGGGAATGACAAGCATTTTCTTGTCCGATTAGTACTAATTTCTCGTATATCTTATAGATTCAACAGATGGATAAAATTCCTTTCTAACATTCCACTTAAAAGCTTCCCAGTCACATTCAACCACCATAGTTATTTTGGACTAAGCCTATACCTAATAGCCTAGGTTTATCATGTGGTGTGATCCACGAAGAGGCTAAAATCTAAATTTTTTCCACTCTACTAGTCTAGCCAACCAGTCATATCAGGAAATTAAATCCACAAGCCTCACAAACGCCACTCATAATATGAACATCAAAAGAGATACCATTATATAAATTTCATCAAGGATTTTATTTTAAGAATTGATAATTTGCTCCAACGCTGAGATCCAAAATCCATGACTATTGATTTCTATAGAACCGTGGCCTACCTTTAAAAAAAAATGTATAATAGAGAAACAATCACCACACTTACAGTAAGAACTGGGCCAATGGTTAAATCTTCCAACTTTCGTCTCTCAGCAAGATCTTTCATTTTGGACAAAAGTGAAGTTGACGACCAGTTCTGCACAAGGATTCAGATATTAACAACAAAAAGAAAAGTTTAAAATGAAAAGACACAAACCCAATGGAATATCCAAAACTGAATACTACATACAGTCAACCAACAACAAATTCTATATAAACATTAAAATTATAAATACACGCATTACCTGAACATAATTAAATACCTCATAAATTGTGGTATTTAATTGTGTCAACCTTTACGCAATCATACATGTATTCTACAAGTATGTCAAACTCAAGAGTGAAGCAACTAACCTCATGCATGAATAATATTGATTGTGCAGAACACTTCTGACCGCTACATGCATAAGCATCCTGATCACAAACCCATGCGACATAGTCCTCCTACCATTCAAAAGTCAACAAGAAGTCAAATATGATCCTAAATCTACATGAATAAATTGCATGATCAAAAGTAATAAATCATCTGGAACAAACCTCCTGAACATCAGGTCCTAAGACTTTCCAGTCAAATCCTGCATCTTCCAATTTAATGCGACCCTTAAGGTCAGCAGCCAATTTATCAGCTACTCGTGAGCTACCAGTAAAGAGAGTCATTTGTGGATTTGCCTGAGAAAACAACACAAGAATAAAATGTAATTTTACATGCAAATCAACATTCAATGTAAACATCTTAATCATGGCAAAAACTGATGGTCAGTACTATGAAACAATAGTCATAACAAACAATAAGATAAAGGTTAACGTGGTTCTTTGTTAGAGATTGTATTTCTTGTAGTTTTGTATTCTTATTGAATCTTATTTCAGTATTTGTAATTCTAGTTGACTGCTAGTGCATATTTTGTATTTGTCTGCGCTTCTTTGTTAATAAAATTTCACTGTCCCAAAACCCAAAAAAAAAAAAAAATTATAGGATGAAGAAGAAAAACAAGTTAAGTCAGATTAGCATCATGTTAGTTGGAGGAAAAAGGAATGGAAGAAAGAAAAGGAGCCAAGAGTTAATAAACATCAAGCAAAAATAACTTATAAAGAATACACAAGAAGTATAGACCACTAAAATGCTACAGTATGTTATTAGATAACAAACCTCCATCAACAGTCTGTTCATTGTTTTCCCATCAGAATTTATGAAGTCAACATCTTCCTCAGGCAACCCACAATAATGAAGTAAACGCATCATCTGCTCCATAACGATGCTCACCTGCAAAAGAGTGTTTATGAAGTCATAATCTGCACGGAAGAAGAACAAAACCAAACTAGATTTTCTCAATATGAGCAAATATTATGAATTATGTGAAATCATGGTAAAATGTAACGAACACTGTCTTCATTAGATTGACTACTAGTCATCTACACCATCCTTCACTCTCCCTCCCCATTGAATTCCATTGAACACCCATGAACCTTTCTCTACAAACACACTGTAGAAAGCGTTCCTTATGGAGCTGTAGATAACTAACTAATGTGCGTTAAAAAATTATTAAATATGAATTTATGTAATAGCATAACAACCAATATCATATGGAAATGAATGATTTGATGTCAAGAAAGCATAATTTAATTCCATCAATAGTATTCAACTACTGACATACCTTGCTATCGACTTTAAGAACAGGTTTGTTACCCATATAGAGTGCACCCATTAATTGAAGTACAGGAATCTCTAGTGGGAAATTAAAGGGTGTAATAATTGCAACCTGCACATACATTTTTAGATTCATAGATTATATATCATGAAAATGTTATAAAAAATGACATATACATACCTTGGAAACTAAATACAATTGTAACTAATAAGAAAGTCTACAGCTTTAATGTGCTCAATTTGACAGAGCTGAAAAGACATGTATGCATAAATCCTGACATGGTGATAATACATTCCATAATATGAAACCAATGCCACAGTTAGAACGACATTGTTAGGAATAAAAAGATGAAGAAAGGGGCCTTTTGAAGATTGGGGGACACTGTTGAGGCTGAATCTAGCTCAAATGAGCTTTCCTTCAATCAAGTATGCATAAAACTTCATCTGTGATCTGTATAATTGACCAACTCACTACGGATCTTTGTTGCAGGCTTGAAGCTCAACAGATATTAAATGTTCCAATTTGTACTCCCCATATCCACATACTACAACCAAAGGTCTTAAAGTGCTAGCCAAGACATTTTCTAAACTGTCTTTTTCATTTCCTCCTCAATAGAATTGTCTTAAAATCTCTACAATTAAACCGTTATTAATTGATAGATAAAAGAAATTTTTTATGCTCTAATCTTCTGAAGTTAATAGACTTCTCAACTTGTGGATGGAGTAATGCAGTACAGTTTGGTAGTGTACTGCCTGAAATTAACCGCTCCACACAGAAAGTTGTTGTAGAATAAGGGTTCGACTTAAGCATTTGAAATCTACAATATCTTTCTATCTTCTGTCAATGTCGAATATCTTTTATATTTAAAGTTCCTTATAGTTATTCGACATTTGAGACTGCATCTATGAAGTTCTTAGAATTAATCTTTTAAAACATGCACCAACTATCAATTATCTTCAAAGAGAATGCCTTACAGGACCATAAGGCCAACGAAAACCATGGCTTTGCTGTCCAAGATGATTTCCAGGTACTGCAAAAGACCTTGCCAGAAAACGGACCTGCCGGATATATGGAGAGACATAAAATTAATAATAAATTTACAATCTTCATCAAAAACTTTTAGAAAAATCATAGCCAAAATGTTTGCATCAGATTTCTTTCATGTTTAGCTTGAGTACATATTCTTCCGATCAGAGAGAAACATGCGATAAATGAAGCACATTGAGATGAAGTAGAATCACCAATAATGCATTAATGAAACCAACAAAATCAATTAAAGATGAATAATCACGTATCATGACTGACATCAATGTGTGCCATCTTGCAGCACCTTTTTCTTAACCAAAATTGCTTAAGTGGGCTGATGTTATGCACCTGATCACCACAGAAATTTGCTAGGAATTTTTGTGTAACTAGAACTTCACCAAGAGCCTGCGCATAACTCTTAGGAGCAACCCTTTGTATTAACCTAGTGAAGAAATCGGAGACCTGATAATCATATAAAAGCTAGTGTCACACAGAGGCCTATACAAACAAAGTAAAACTACAGAATTCCAAAGTCAATGACTGAAGGATATCTAAGATCATACATCCTTCTCTCAAACACGCTACCTTTGGCAGAGAAAGCATGTGAGCTGCCTTTGCAGATATGTCTCCATATAAAAGGTACCTGCCAAACATCATAAATTAATATTATTTACAGTTAAAAGCCAGAAAATCATAATTAGCGCACTATTACTGATTTCTTTTACCATTTGACAAACCAATTTAGATATGCACAGAATGGAAGCAGAGATAAAAGAAAAGGCCAACAAACCTCTCTGGTGATTTAAAGGGATTGTGTAGACCATGTTTAGGGCACTTCGACAAGCTCTCTACAAATGGCTGAAAAAGCAGTTCAACAGTAAGAGAAGTGTAGTATACATGGAAGTACAGTAACATAAACCAATTAAAAGTGACATTAATCTTACTCGAATATATATTTAAGGACATGACAAAGAGATAAAGGGACTTAAAGCCTAGCTAGGTTATCAACAAGATGCTCTAATACCTACAGCAAGAAGTCAGGCGGCCAAAAACACAACAAGATCATTTTACATAACAAAGGAAATACCTGGATTTCTTTTTCATTCACTTCAGCAATTTTAATAAATGGCTCCCCATTTAAAGGATCAACAAGCATATGCCAATTTGACGATCCTGTCCATTTACCCTGCACTACAACCAAAGACATTCTACTTTCAAAACATTTACTTGTTGTATGGCTTTATGAACAACATTTAAACTGGAGTCCAAGAACTCAGATAAGTCAAAAAAGATAATTAAAATTTCAGGAACTGACTTCAGCTTCCAAGTAACAGTCAGCTCAATGCAAATATCTCCTATGATATGCTAAATCAGCAGTCCAAAAAATGTACTAACTCAGCATGAAACAGAAACAAGAACCAAATGAACATAACTAAAGGGTAACTGCAGCCTGTGTTCCTTACTACAGAAGGGTAAATGCAGTGCATTGCACCTAGTCAATTATTGTTTTGTTTGCAAATATGCTGATAAACCACTTCCACGGGTGCAGGACACAATGTTTGGGAACTTATCAAAAATAAATGTTGCAATAGTAGCAGTACCCACCCAAGTTGTACACTTCAGCAGGTTCAGAACCTGATACTTCTTCAACTTCTAGTGTTGCAAAAGGTAAAGAATGAGCAGATCTGTAATATAAAATTTTTCAGAAATCAGAAAACAAATAAATAAATGAGGCTTTTGAATAAACTATTGTAATACACAAAGAAAGTCAAGAAGAAGAACAAAATAGATTTTAATAATCCAAACTTCAGGCAATCACCACAATTATAAGCCACATCAAACCCACCACAGAAACAAATCTCATATAAAACTAAATAAAGAAGTATATAATGAAGCAGATAAAAATCACATTAGAGAATAAGTAACATCACGTGAAGTAACTTCAATACAAACTCTTGAAAAAAATTAAGGAATGATAACACACTCAACTAATTGCATCAGCAAAATGAAACTTTGATTGAATTCTCAACATAAAGATGAAACCTTGACCATCACAAAAACCAATATATACAAACACAATGCAACTCAAGTCCAAAGAAAATTAACCAATCGTTCTTAACACAATACTACCCCATGCCAATCAATTCAAATCTGTTTCAAAGTCCTTGGTTCCTAATTCTGGAAAAGATTTAAACTTGAACCATCATTGATTATCATATCAAAAACCAACACAAACCCACATAGATAACACCAATATCACAAACCCCAGAAACAGAATTCTAGTAATATCCAACCAAAAAAGAAAAGATACCTTGAGAGACTGAATGAAGTGAGCCAACCTAAAGCGGTCTGGGGAGCCCATGGTTCTGAATTCTCTGCAAGCCAAAACTCTAAACATGGTGATGGTAGTAACGACTGCTGTCACACGACAAAAACACTATGGAGGCTAGATTGATCTTTATATCTAGATGCGCGTGTGTGTGTGTGTGTGTGTGTGTGTGTAGGGTCCCGTCTCAAAGTGGCGTTAATGTTATGAATTGCACAGTTGACTGTAGACAGCTGGGCTTACTTGTCAGATTATGCTGCCATTTCACAAAATTTATCACATCCAAATAAGTTAGATATGTTAAAGTACTACTCGGGAGTCTAGAGGAGCATGTAAACTGTTGTGTTGTCCAACTTTGTGTTGTAGATCGTGTGTATGTCAGAGATTGATGACCAATCAAAACTAGTTTAATTACTTGCTGTCTATGGACCATGATGGTCCTGAGTTACATAGTGTTATTTGACATGGTCTGATTCTCAGTGGATCATGAGTCACTCACTTAAAAAGCAAGCTAAGAAAATAGACAAAACTAAATGGCCAGAGTATATTTACGTGTAGTAGTTTAAAATTTTGATTCTATGTGAGCCCATTGTAAATGCCAAGTTAGGGGCCCAGCCCAATTAAATGAGACCCAGATATTGAATCTATTGGGCTTTCAGGCCCATTAGACCCAAAAGGATATTGTCCTATCTTATGACACGATAATAAGAATAATATTTAATTCAAAACATAATAATAATAAAAGTTCTCTCAAAAATAATGATAAGAATAATAACAATAATAATAATATTGATGAATATAAAAACTATCAAGTGCAAGATGCAATAATTTATCAGATGATGATATTTATGTAGTTGTTTATTGCATATATAATGAAACATGCATGCACTTGATTCCATACCAAATCACGATTAATAATATGTATATGACCAATTTAATTATAGAAGCAACTAGCAATTCATAAAACTTAAATGTTTCGGACAAATAATTTTTTCTATAACTACTCATAAATGATAATATTGTTCTAAATGGTAGCTAAACTCCAGATGGAATTTTTTTATATATAATATATTGTCAATTCATTCTATGCATTGGAAGAAGACTTAATAAAATATATAACATGTACATGCTCGATGGACATTACAACATCAATTGAAAGAAAATGAGTATTTTATACGAATACGTTTACAAGAATCATTGATCAAATGGTATTTCTTATATATTTATTTTATGAAGTCTACAACTTATTAGAAATGAAAAGGGACGCACCCATTGACATTTGATATGGCTTGCCTCATCTAATATTATCCATTTTCAACACAATAAAACAATATCTAGTTGGGGGCTATATGTGCAATTAGAAGCTTGACTTATTCCTGGAAAATTGTATTTTTTAATAGAAGAAGAACTTGAAAGAAAAGAGAACTCGCAACCAGTCATTGTGTTTGCGTTCATGTGCATATATGCATGATCTAATAATCGCGTTGGGACATATTTATTTTTGTGGTGATTTCTTTGTCTTTGATTTTGCCATATTGGTATGTGATTACAAGTTTTTCTTTTTTAGGGTATTTTTTAAATGAGTTATTGTATACAAAGATTTCTTCGTAGAAAGTAGGTTCTTCTCTGCACCAAAAGTCAATTTTTTAATT
This sequence comes from Nephelium lappaceum, assembly GCA_021234005.1. Lineage (NCBI taxonomy): Eukaryota > Viridiplantae > Streptophyta > Magnoliopsida > Sapindales > Sapindaceae > Nephelium > Nephelium lappaceum. The sequence goes on from CM038007.1 coordinate 16,446,908, forward strand.
TTGATTACCTAAATTACTGTACGACTTTTCTCTGTTAATTAGTACAATTTGGCAATTGGTTTATAAGTGCAAATAACGTGCTTATAGTTGGTGTATGTCTTGGAAGTCATGGACTACTCATGCCAATGATTGAAAATAAAATAAAGTGACTAAATATGAACTACTATGAACAAATAAAAAGTCTGCAAGCTTCTAGGTCATAAAATTATAAGTTAATTTATGAACAATGTTACATGCACCTAGACTCAAAATAAGATTTTATACAGAATAAATAAATTACAAATTTGATTTTTATTTTTTCATAATTTTTATCTCAACCAGAATTAATAATTATCATTAAAAGGACTCTTTAAGAATTATTTGATATGTTTGTCATCCTGATTCTAGATAACATTAGAATTAAATTTTTTATTTGTTCACTTACTTTAATAATTATTCATAAACTATAAATTTGTTGAATTGTAAAAGTCGTATAAGATCCAAATTTTAAGAGTTGATATCATCTTACTAATTCTATATATTTATTTGTTGGTATTGGATAATTTACAGGTGATGACTTCGCATTATCACAGCCAACGAAGATACCATGCAAGTTGGTAGAAAGAGTCAGATAACAATTGGGTTTACCATACAATGCAGAATAGAGTTTTTTCTTTCTTTTTTTTTTTTTGAAATACAAAGCAGAATAAAGTTGAAAATTAATTCAATACTACAGAAATTGTACGTGGTGATGACGTATAAGAGCATACCGTTTTATTTTTAATTAATCTTTTTAATCTCATCATTAATTTCCCAGAAATACTACAATGTACCTCCAAATTGATACCCCTACGAGCTGACTTGGGGCCACAAATCAATTTAATTACTAGAAAGTATGAGCGTCTGACCATGAAACCGTCCTGATATATTTTTTCTTGAAATAATAACCTAAACGACCTTGTAGCATGATTAGATCTAAATAGAATTAAATTTTTTGCGTTTAAATCCTCCTAAAATAGGATAAAAATGGGATTGGATGTAAGATAATGAAAGTCGAGTGGGCTGGTACACTACAGACAAAAGTTAGACAACAATCCCCAGTAAGTTTGGAGACAGTGGCTCCTTGATTTTCAACGTCTGCACGGATTGTGGCACCCACTTGAAAGCAAAATCTTAAAGGTTCTGAGAGATAAGCATGTCTCACACACAATCCAACTTGAAATTCACTTAAAAAACAAAGAAAAATAAACCCAAACAATGATTATAAATCCCAATTAATCCAATGGTTGCATTGAAACCGTTGACCTTTCATTAATAGAATAATCACAAGTTAGCTTATTTTTAATCATGAAGCCAGCAATAGTCTCCAGGTCGTGGAGAATTTTTAATTTGAGAATTAATCCATTGTCAATCGATCATCAGATATAACAAGACTTCCAAAATTTAAAATCTGTTAATTTTCCAATTGGTTCATATGTATTATAATGTAATTTGCATGACTGCTTGGAAACCAAGTTCCAGTTAATTTAAATGTCTACTTATTGAAGAAGAATTTCCTTAGATCATATCTTAGAATAAACTAAGCAATCTATATATTTAAGTATCAACAAGTAAAGACTAGGATAATGGTTATAAACCATCACAAGTAATAAGGATTAAACTAAGTGCAAAGCATTGATGATGTTAAGTTACATAAGACTTTAACTAAATCAAGGTCATCTATGTAACCTGCATAATTAGGTCTCTCTAAAATATTAGTTAATATGAACATATATAAACTATTTATAAGTATTAATATGATCAATTATACATGACTTTTGAGCAATGTAATCATGCATATGGTATATATGCATTCACGGAGCAATTGGCTAAGCCTTAATTGACTCAAAGTCTCAAACATAAACTTAAAAGTTACATACTTAAAAAATATATATTTAGATATAGATAGTTAACTAGAATTCAACGAAAACACAAATTTAGTCGTTAGTGTTTTTTATCAAAGTCTTGGTATCATTAGAGAACATGACCTAGCCATCATGTACACAAATAAATTTTATTAAGAGACCCCATACAAAGAACTATGACCTGTCACATGTCATATGCATGCATGCTTTGTCTGAAAATTGATAATAAATGGAAAAATAAAAACCATGAGAAACATATGTAGCTAGAACAGTAAAACTGTGAAAGTCCTCAGTTCGAAAACCAAACAAACTAAGAACAGAACAATTAATATCATAGAAGGCGAGAATGTTAAAATCTTTGAATATATATATATACATATATAAAGAAAAATATCTCGGTCAAAGTTTTCGCAATTCTTGTACACGCATGCGTTTCCCATTTAACCACCAAGTGGCTTTGGCAGTGGCGACTGGCGACTGGCAACATTGCTTTGAATTTGACGAAAATGTGGAAAAAACATGCAAGCTCTTTTTCACGTCATATTCTTACTAAACACTCGGTAAGGATTCTGCCAAGTTTTTGTTTTTATTAAGTTTTCTATAAAAAGTTTAAATTTGAGTGATGTATAAAAATATATATATATAACAATTTTAGTTATTCATTATTTTTTATGTTGATTTATCATTAAATTATCAAAAACTTAGAGCATTTCCAATGTAAAAATGGATTATGGAAAAATGAAATAACACATAAGGCAATTTGACATTGTGTTAAGATACGTTTCTCCAACGCAACTATCACTCTCCATTGTGAAACTGATGTAACGAAGAAAAAAGTAGATATTATTAACATGACCATCTATTTTTAGAGGGTCTGTTAGATAGTCATTTATTGTTGAGTAATCATGTTAATTTTCTATATCAACCTACTATCTTCTGCATTTTTCCTCTCAAACCTCTCCTCTACAGCCATTTATTATTTGTAATTAATAATTAAGAAAGTTTTGTGGTTAAAAAAAAAAAATCAACACTTCATTAAATTGTGCATTTTAAATAGAAACATTAAAGGATACTTTTTAACTTGGTTGTCTATCAAATCATATTTATGCCATGTAGGAAGTATATTTTCTTAACATTGATGACATAACAACTTTTTCTAAAGCACAATCCATTTTTACATTGGAGATGTTTTTAATAAAAAAAAATGGTATAGAATTGTTGCTCCTAAAAACTAGCTATTTGTTGACTCACCCACCGTTTTTGCTCACCCTCAGCTCGTTTTTCTCTCTACATTTATGATTGATTAAGGAAATTCAATCATATATGGTAAGTTATTATGCTTTTTCTTGTACACACATGTTCTTTTTGAAGTGATTATAAATTTACATGGTAAGAATTAATGGAAAACATGTGATATTTTCCAGTCAAGGTATTGAGAGTATTAATGGAAACGGGCCCTCAAATGAAAGCGAGAGCAGACTATGTCATTTTCTGTCTATAATTATATATTGAATTTGGACGATAAAGTCAATCTCATAGTTTTATCGTCATACGCGATGATAGCTCCATTCTATAAGGGTGGTGGCTCAATTGGTGCCTCAATATATTGCGTGTAAAAAGTTAATTGAAATAATATACTTTTTTGTTATTTCTGCCATTATCATCACTCTTATCATGAATTACCTCATCTCTGTTATTTGATTTCTTAAAAAGATAATAACTGTGAATATATAAAGAACTAACGATGAGATTGAAATCCGATAGAAAAATCATGGTTTCTTTTTTTTGAAACTAGAAAAATCATGTTATTGGCAATTTTTTCTACTGTCAAAATTATTTTATTTTCCCACCAAACACATGACAATGAAGAAGCTATATATAGGCTATACAGCCTTAGTGACTTTGATTAGTTATAGTCTTACGGAATCTTATCAGTATTAAATATTTAATTATACTAATCGATTGCATGATTATGATGACAAGCAGAGTTAGTTGAATATATATATATGTATGTATGTATATATATATATATATATATATTTCAGATGATGATCATAGTGCACAGGCATCATATCAGTTTTTCAAACAAAGTCTATGCATTCTTGGTTTTTGTTTTTATTTTAAATTACATAGAAATAAATTTAAAATTTAATCTAAATTCTACTCATAAAACACACATTTATCTATACAATCTCTTTTTTGAGGTACCACATGCAATGAGGACAACCCAAAACAAAATCATTGCCATGTGCTTTATTGACATCAAGCCGCATTGGATGATGATGTCCATCCACACATCTTATTTGGAAAAGAAAGTATGATGGTTAGAATAAATAAATAAATAAATATATATATATAAAGGGACAGTTAAATTAAAACATAAATTTATACATGATAGAGAATTTATTAGAGAGTATGTAAATGGTGGGACACATGTACAGGTCCAGAAGATCGAAAGTACTTTTTTTAACATAAAATGTTGTCGCCGTGAACTTTTCCAAATTAAAGTCGAATGCTGATCAGGTTGAATAATATCTTAAATTCAAATCCTCCCACAAAAGGTAGTATCTAAAATTCTAATTTTTTTAATTAAGAAAATTTAATTGCGTATTTGTTAATTGAAAATGAGAATTAAAGATAATCAAATTCTAGTTTCATAAACTAGTAATCACAAATTATGAATTAATAGTCTCTCACCATCATTAAGATTCCTAATTGATAAATATACATCACGTATAGCTTAATTAAATAAAAAAAAAAATTTATGAGATTCTAAGTTAACTTAATATGTTGATATTAACGTGATATTCCAATAATAATGTAAAACATAACGTACTTTTTCTTATAAAAATTAATATTAGCTTATTTTCTCCTTTACAACAAAATTTTCATTAAAAAAATTACATCACATTTTATATTTTTATTGAAATGTTATACCAATATAATTTTTATAGGAAAAATTATGTCACGTATTATATTATTATTGAAATATCACACCTATATTATTATACCACGTTAACGCGATGTCTCCAATTTGTCTCCTGGTTTGGAGATTAGAGTAACAGATCATATATACGTGCATTAAACTCAATCGAAATTAATGGCTTAACTTTCACTGATTGCATTAATATTACAACCCCCACATGATTCTTACGTATACTAGTTTATATCAAATTCCTGTGTTCGAGACTCAGTCACTTAGTATTTCAAGGTGAGGTCAACCAATCTTACGTATAAAAATTCCCATCGTTCGATGAAAATTAAATAAAAAAAATACCCAGAAATCAAAATAATCAAAATCAATTATTAGACGTCAACGGACTTGATCCCTAGGCTGTTTGTTACTGGAGCTGCAATAGCCGAGTCTTGTGCTTATTAAGTGGATTAATTGCATAATTTTTAATGCATGTACAGGCATCACAGGCTACCATTTGGTGTTTTATACTTTATAATTAATAACAAACAATACTTTAAATTATTTTCCTCTAGGGTTTCTGGTGCATGAAGTTAGATTTATTTATAATAAAGTATTTTATATTACAATCCATTTTCAGCATTTTAATGAGTTAATTTTCCAGTTCATCAACCAGTTCTCAACCATGTTAAATATTATTATTATTATTCTCATACACAAAGAGAAGATTTAATTGTATCACTAATATTGCAGAGAAATTGTGCAAATTTGGTTACTTTGAATTACAGCTAGTGTTCATTAATTCTTTTTACTATTGACAAGATATTATATATTGCAACATAGGAACAGTTAATATGATGTAATTATATATAATGGTTAATTTGGGTTATTGTCACTCCTTTAATAGTAAAAAAGAAGATTTAGTTCAAAAAAAAAGAAAGAAGAAGAAGAAGATTATTTCTATACGTTTTCTCTGTCAAAATTAGATCAAAGATAATACACCTAGCAATGGGTGAGTACGAGGGATTCATTATTCAAATAATGATGTACCACTATTTATTGTTTTTTTTTTTTTTTTTGAAATACTATTATTGTTGTTTGTCATAGTATTGTATTGCTTTATTAAATTTTTCGTTTGTAAAAAATCAAACTCCCTACTGAGGTAATTAAATCATTATTAATTAATGGACCAGAAGCCAAAAGCAAGCTGTAGTTATGTGAAACAGAGATACATATTACAAAAATTTCCACGACCAACCATTATTTATTTATGTTATTTTAAGTAAACGTGTAGCTTGTCCAATAAGAATCTCTCTAATTAATAATGGAGAATAATTTATAGTTAATTTCAGACCCCTTTCGTTTGGAAACCCTTTTCTCATTGCAGATTAATTCTGTACAAACTATGGCTCCATCTAAACCGGAATGCCCAACGTGAATAAATAACAAAATCAATAGATTTATCTTCTTTTTATTTACAAAAACCTTTTATACCAAACTCGAATTAACCATGAAATTAGCAAAAAAAAAAAAGCTAAATAAATGGTAGAAATTCTGAATTGTAGGACAATTGCTGAATTGGTGGGCCCCCTAGGCCTTGACCTTTTTTTTCTTTTTAAGGAAGAGAAGACAAAAACGATTCTCTTCTTAAATGAATTAATTAATAATAAAATAATAGAATCCTTTGAAAATATATATTAAAAAAAAAATGTGTTTGCATATAAATGGAGTGCTAGGGCTAGATAGATTTTATACACTTTCTCATCATCAATCTTATGTAGTAATATACTAAGTTAATTAATAAGGTCAAATGCATGGACCAATGAAAAGCCATCTTCAAATCCCATGTTTGACTTCGAATTTATCTAAAATAAAACTTCATCCAAAAACCCTAGCTCAGCGCTGCCCTTGTTGAGAAACTCCGGTCACCCAAGGTTACACGAAAGGGTGACAAAAAGCTTTGACCAGAACCAAAATGCCCATGTGACTTTTGTCATACAAGAAACTTCAACGATGCTAGTTAGTATTAGGTGGGGTCCGTGCGTTGCGGCTTGAAGGTCTCTATTTTTCTCTTTCTTTGTAATCTTATGTGACATGTTATCTAAAGAGTTGAAGTTGAATTCTTCTAAGTTTGTCTTCTAGGACTATTATAAAGTTATGTTATAGAGAGAGAGTTGTAATATAGTAATTCTTTTAGTGCAATTGGATTGGGCGCGATTGACATTGTGGTTATGTGTGCATTGAATGTTTTTTAAAAGTAAGTCAAATACTGTTGGCTCTCTTCTATAAAAGAATAGCGCTACAATATTTTTGAGACGGTCCTGGCTTCAACAAGAAGAAAAAAATGGAGAAAAGAGCTATGGAGGATGTTTTGAGAAGATCTGATCCACACAGAAGTCGTGAAATCAACGAAGAGAAGAGACTTGATTCTGCTCATCCTGATAAGGAAGAGAGTTCTGTTGTTAAGGTGGAGCTCTTTGTTTTTCTTGGGATCTTTTTTCTATATATATATACATATATATATATATATATCTGCTTGTTAATTGTTAGTAATGAATTCATGATAAATATATATATATATATGTAAATCTCTTCACTACAACGTATATTTTTTCTCTTTCGTTTATTGCATGCTTGGTTTCATCTTGCATATCCAAAGAAAGATATCCTCTCAAAAATTGATATCATTATTCAACTATAAAGTTTCCAGTTTAGAGAGGATGCATGGCATGCTGATAAACAAACATGAAAACATGAACTAGTACTTGGAGATTTGTTGTATATAGTTTTCTTTTCAAAGGATCCATTCTATGTAATAGATCTTGTTTTGTTTGACTTTTTTTTTTTTTCTTTTGGCCGAAATTTACACCTACCATATGTATTCATTGCTTCTTTTCACAACTTGAATACGAACATGTGTTTTTCATTTTTTTTTTAATTAATAATATAAGATTTTCCGTTTCTTATAATTCAGATTGGAAACAAAAGACCATACAATGAGAACAATGATGAGAATCCATCTTCACCTAAACAAAAGCATCTAAGCTCAACCAAGCAGGTAAACAGATCAAAACTCCATGAGTAAGAGTATGTATATACATAAGTAGCTAGCTTTTTACTTATGTATATGTGTGTATCAAAATTATGTATTCGTTATTCAATATAAAGAATAAATATGATAACTAGGATCTTTCAAAAAAAGAAAAAAATCTGATAACTAGGAAGAATTATCATGAAAAGATATTTTCCAATTTGAACACAGTAGCTCCTAAAATGAAGATCACACGAACGTGCATCAATCAGCATCTGAAATAGTTTTACAGGAGAAGGACTTGTTGCAACTTGCAAGACTGTACATGTACCAACAAAGAAAAGAGAGAAAAAAAATCGGTAGGACCTTTATAAACTTGTCTTCGCAAATGTAGTACTGGTCCAAGTCATTGCAATAGACTTAAGATTTTGACCACAATTACAAGATAATTAAGAATCGAAAGCTAACAACCATGACAATTCAAAATTAGGGCTTTGTCTCCAAAAGTTAGTGCTAGAGGTAAAAGGTTTTATTTGTTTGATTGTTGATGCTATTTATCAAACTGGGTTTACACAGTTTCTCCCATTAATTTCAGCATCTTAGCTGTCTTTTGGTGGTTGATTTTAATTTAAACTATGATGCAGGAACCTGTTGCTGAAAAATCCACCATGGCACCTGATCACACAAGAGCATCTTCTTCAAGCCAAAAGAAAGATCAGGTTAGGACTTCTTTATCTTTTAGTAATTTAACTAGATTGCATATTGAATGAGAATTATCATCTTTAACATGAGGTTGGATTTTTTTTTTTCATTTCTAAATGTTTCTTTTAACAACATATACATTTATCTAAAAATAAATTAATTTTCAATCCGGACCTATTTTTCTGTTCTTTTCATATGTTTCATTTCAGATTAATGAATTATTATCAACAATTAATTTGTGACAAATGACAAAACTATACTATAAATTGTCATGATATGATGCATGTGACAAAATCTTGATATGATTTTTTTCATAAAATAAATATTAATATAGTAACTGAAAAAAAAATTAATTTTTTGTGGTTATTAGTCATATTTAATAAAATTAGTTTACTTATTCTCTGTCATATAGGATGATCGGCTAGAATCCGCTAGAGCCGAAATGGGAGAAGTGAGAGAAGAAAATCAAAGGCTGAAGATGTACTTAGATAGAATGATGAAGGATTACAAGAATCTTCAAATGCAATTCTATGACATTGCTCGACAAGAAGCAAAGAAACCACCAACAGACTCATCTAATGATCACCAAGAAATGGAAGAACCATCTGATGATCTTGTTTCTCTGAGCCTTGGAAGATCTTCAAGTGATTCAAAAAAGGAAGAAAAGAACAAAACCCCTTGTCATCATGGAAAAGATATAGAGCAAGATAAAGGGTTGTCTCTTGGACTAGACTGCAAATTCGAAGCATCTAAATCAGATGCAACTGAACCTTTGCCGAATCCTAGCCCGAAGAACAGTTCAGAAGATCATGATCATCCTAAGGAAGAAGCTGGGGAGACTTGGCCACCTAGTAAAGTTCTCAAGATGATGAGGAATGGAGAAGATGAAATTTTGCAGCAAAACTCGGTCAAGAAAGCTAGAGTTTCTGTGAGAGCTAGATGTGATACTCCAACGGTAATTCTTACATAATATCCATCTATCATTACATATTTCAAACTAATGATCAAATGCATAGAGTTATTTGATCCAGGGTTTCAACCTTGTTAGTTTGATATGCACTTTATTCACTTTGAATTTTACTGAACATACATACATACATACATATATATATATATATAATGAGGGTATTTGGTTACCTTATTGATAAGGTACCAGTAATAAAAATTAATGCTGTTGAAAAAAAAAAAAAAAAAAAGGAAAAAAGAACCGTACTTACTAGTGAAAGATCCTATATATACATCATTAATTCAGTAACATAAAAAATAAAATCAATTTTGATGCAGATGAATGATGGCTGCCAATGGAGGAAATATGGGCAAAAAATTGCCAAAGGGAACCCGTGCCCTCGAGCTTACTATCGTTGCACTGTTGCACCTTCATGTCCAGTGAGAAAACAGGTATAACACTTATAGCAAACTAAAAATTACACCCAATTGGTCTCGTAAAGATTAGTCCTTAAAAAAGTGATCTCTTAATTATTATTCCTCAAATTTTTTCGATCTTGTTTAATGTGTTTCCTTTGAATATGTAATTTTAGGTGCAAAGATGTGCCGAGGACATGTCCATTTTGATCACAACCTATGAAGGAAACCATAACCACCCACTTCCTGTCTCCGCCACTGCTATGGCTTCCACCACTTCTGCAGCTGCTTCCATGCTATTGTCTGGCTCGTCGTCATCAAGCTCACACCTCGGTGCAAGTGCATCATCCACCGCTACTCTCCATGGACTGAACCTCTATCTCTCCGATAGCTCGAAATCAAGGCAATTCTATCTGCCAAATTCTTCGTTATCAACTCCTTCACACCCAACAATCACTCTTGACCTCACCACAGCACCATCTTCTTCCTCATCATCATCACATTTTGGTAGGTTTACTACTGCCAATTATCCACCAAATCCAAGATACAACTCCTCCACAACAAGTCTCAACTTTGGCTCCTCAGAATCCAATAACTCAATGTCATGGGGCAGTGGTGGTTTGCTAAGCTATGGTGGTACCACTCAACCCTACATTAAAAACCAAATTGGAACTCTAAACCTAGGAAGACAACAAACATTGATGGACAACATTATCTATCAGTCCTATATCCAAAAGAACAACCCAACTCCTCCACAACAGCAGCCTCCTTTACCGGACCCTATAGCTGCCGCCACCAAAGCAATAACCGCTGACCCAAGTTTCCAATCTGCATTGGCGGCAGCGCTCTCATCAATCATTGGCGGTGGCAGTACTGGTGGTGGTGGTGGTAGCAGTGGTGCTCATCAGGCTGGCGGGGCAGATAGTTTTGGACAGAAACTTAAGTGGGGTGAGCAATGTCCGCTATCTTCCGGATACTCAGCACAAGCCGCATTGAAAGGTAACGCTAACGGTTGTGCTTCAAGCTTCTTGAACAGATCATCTACCACGACAAATAATTCTCAGCCAGGAAGTCTGATTTTTCTGCAACCTGCATCGTTACCATTTTCAAACTCTAGGAGTACTTCCTCGTCTCCTGGGGACAAGGAGCATAACCATTGAAGGATTTGAACACTTTCATCGGACACAGAGAATAGTTAAGTTTACTGTATATTTGATGTATTTACGTCTAATAAAATCACGTCGTCATGTATATAAAAATACAAATAGGACATGATTTTATTACGTAAGACGTAAATATATTTAGTCGTACATCAGAAAGATTTTTCCTTGCATATGATGATTAGTCTATGAGTTACTTTCGTTTCAATGATGTACAAAGAAAATGGTGACAGACGGCCAACTATGTATGGCACTTTTGTTTTGTTTTATTATATTTCTTTTTTACATAAAGTTTTCGTGTTAAATATGATTTGATTGCTGATCTTGTATACTTATTACATATATCATGTGAGATAATTGAAGACAAAGTCAAGAAGTTATCGTAAGCTTCGGAAGCTAAGTGGTTGTGCTAGTATTTATTTATTTTTTATAAGATTAGACGTGTTGGCATGCTCTTCTCTCATTGCCATATTTAGGTGCCATTGACAATTAGGGTATTTGGTATATAGGAAAAAGAGTGAGTTTGGGGTTAAAAAATCTCAAACTTCTTAAATGTCATGTTTGGAGATCAATTGAAAAGTAATGAATTTGAGATTCAACTCCCTCATTTCTCATTCTTTTGGGATTCCTCATTTTCATCCAAAACCATGACTTTGGGTGGGAATGAGATTTTTTATTTCCCATGTTTTTTTTCTTTTCTCCATCTATCTCTTTTTCTCTCACATTCCCTCCTTCTCTCACACACATCAATAGAAGCTGCAACATTCTCTATTTTTTTTTTTTTTTTTTTTTTTTTTTTTTTGAGTTGGGATTTGGTTCATGGGTTCATCAAACCCAAAATCAGATGAACTTAGAACCATCAGGTTTTGGGTTCATCGTTGAACCCAGAGTTTTTTTTTTTTTTTTTGGTAATATTATAATGTTTTGATGTTGTTTATGATGTTGTTGTTGTGAGAGATAATGATATTGATAAATTGAATTGATAATATTGATGTTGATGAATTATGAGAGATGATGCTTGATTTTTATTTTTTTCAGATTTTTTATAAAATTAATTTTATCTAATAAAAAATTTAAAATAATTTTATTCCAATCCAATCTCATTATATATCAAATATAATATGATATAATTTTTAATCCAATCCTAAGTTTTATTAAACATGCGATAGTGATTTTTTATTTCAATCCATTCAAATTCATTCTAATTTCCTATGCTAAACGAAGCTTTAAGGTGTTTGTATGGTCAAATATATACTAACATTTTTTAATTATAGATACTTAAATATTCCAGTAGTATTGTTGATTAGCATCCATGTCGTGAACGACTTGATAATGGAGGAAAAAATAGATATACCTATATAATTACACAGCCGAAATTGTTATTGGAAAAACAAATGTTACAAAAGAAACTATATATGTACGAAGACTATATACTGATTCATACAAACAATGATCGAATTTTTATCTTGATTAACACAGATCAGAAATTCAGTTAGGGCAACGATACCGTGAACCATAATTATTTTGACAGGTTTATACTTTTTTTCTTTTTCTTCTGATATTGTGGGATTGTAAATACTTTGCTTTATCTATAATTTTTCTACCACACTAACGGATTACTCATTTAATTTTCCGGTATATAAATTAACCATTTGATTGGATCAAATTAATAAGAGCGCGTGCCGGCCGCGCAGATATTAAGCTTGGCGTATCCGCATATGTGAAGGAATCTGCATAAACTTCTATCTGTGTAGGATCCATTTGGAGACATGTCAAATGAAAATGTTTACTGTAATTATGTAATTATCTTATATCTATATATATATGTCAATCATAATTATATATATCGAATTAATGTATAAAAAATTATAAATATTATAAAATCAATCATAATTACGTAATATTTTCTCAAAAAGAATCATAATTACGTTATAAAAAAGTAGCTAAAATTGTTAAATTAGAATTGCATGTATGTATAAACGTACATATAGTGAATATAGAAATATCACCCTCAGATTTAACAAATCCATTCATCATGAGTAGGGGTGGACATCTCCAATCAAACTCGATAGACTAAATCCAACCTAACCATTTTTATTGGGTTAGATTGGGTTAAATATTTAAAATGTTCGAATGTGTTGGGTTAAAAATTTTTCAACCCAACATAACCCAAACCGACAAATGCCCACCCATTCATGAGGTTTTTTTCTTTTATTTTTTTTAGGGCGTGGGAGAGAAATTAAATTAAAAGAAAACTATGCACACCTTGCATTTTTAGAATAAGAGTGAGACTTGAACCATTTACCTTTTGAAATCAAAATACTCAACCACTTTTGCTAAGAGTGGTATGCACCGATCATCATGAGCTTAATTATACATAAAATTAAGAACACTGTATAATCATAAATTTGTTTAAAGTTCAAATCTAACAACGTGATATAAGTAATTTATCAACGTCATGAACACGATTGATTTGGTGATTAACATGACAACAATAAACCATATCACTTACGAAATTTTTTACAAATTATTTTGAGTTGCCACTCAACTATCCGATCAATGGGCAATTGACAATTTATGTTTAGAGAGGTTTAAAATACATAATAGATCCTGAAAGCGAACGTTCATCTGGGGATGTAGCTCAAATGGTAGAGCGCTCGCTTTGCATGCGAGAGGTACAGGGTTCGATCCCCTGCATCTCCATCTTTTACACTTTTATGCACCCTTCGATTTGGTCTATTTTTCCTATATATACATAAGTCAAACGGTCAACATCTGCTTCCTTCTCTGCTGCTTCCTTATCAATTTCTACTTACATTCCTTCACCATGTACACACACTGATCTGATCTGTTGAATGTGCATATAGATCCAACGGTCAACGTCGGTTCTCTTCCTTTCAAATTTCACGTTATATTCCTTCACGATGTACACACAGATGAAAATAAAAGTTTTTAAACTTGTGGAAGAGAGTGGATAAGAAGGAATAATTTGAAGTGGACTCATTCATTTTATTTTCTTCTTCTCGCAATTATCCAGCAAAGTCCACAGTCCCTCTTTTATTAAATGCCATTACACAACATTTTAGCTCTCTCTTAGTGCAATCATTATTCATTATTCTATTTCTGGGATATTCCATTTTTGTTTTTTGTTTTTTTTGTAAAAAAATCCGATTGCCTTAGAGTAACCACTGTTAATCACACCATGCCACATCCGCCTTATTTTCAGCGTTTTTTTTTTTAAAATCTTTGTATTCTTTGAACAATCTATATTCTCTAATACTGAGTCAAAAATTCCACTTTCCATATTCTTCAAATCACCCATTTCATATGCTTTAAAAAAAAAAAATCATCCATTTCATGTTGAATACATTTTTTTTTAAAATATTTTTATCGTTATTATTATAAACATACACATTTGATAATAAGTGAATCTCATCTTTATATATTATAGTTTCATTCGCTTTTAGTTGTAATTATAAAGTCACAGTAGTGTGCATTTTTTACCCTATTTTGCTGTGTTTATCATATTTTGTTCTAATACATTTTAAGATTTGCTTAATAATAGAATTAGGTTTTATCAACTAAAAGTTTTTATTTAAATTTACAACTTTAACATTCATCAGGTCATTTTCATTAAATTCCAAAGTTGTTTTTTGTACTCTTGGATTAAATACAAATAAACAGATTGATATTGAAGTAATGGGTTTAAGATGATTCATTCCAAATTTTAATAATATCTAATATGATCAAATTTACACACTAAAGAGTTTATCCCTGATTAGGCTAATTAATTTACATCAATACTTACCAAGTCGATATTCCCATATCTATATGTGGCATGACAAATTTATGATTCCTGACGAGACATAGATGACAGGCACGGTACTATTACAAGTAATATAGAGCGTAGACTTAAACGACGCAAGTGATAAACAGAGACAAAGATCAATAATAGTAGTATTACAGAGAGAGACCGCACACGGATACGGAGAATACAAATAGAGAGAAACAAGTGGGGACGGTGTCTCGCACCACAGCAAGCCAACCACATCACAACGATTTAAACATAATCTAATTTAATCAATAAAAAAAAATCAGAACTTTCAATTCTTCTTCTTCTTCTCTTCTCTCACTTCCTTTCTCTGTCTGTAGATTCTCTCTTCCTTTTTTCCTCTCCACTCATACTCGTCATTCCCATCAACCCCTTCTGCTTCTTTTTGTATAAATTGAATCGATCCCTCAAAGTTGAAACCTTGAAACCCTAGTTTTCGCTCTGCGGTTTCCTCCACCAGGTTTGAGATTTTTAATTGATTTGCGCTTTCAATTTGTGTGCTGTTTTGTTTCGGATTTGAATTTGTTGAATATTTGTTGGGCTAGATCGGTTTCGAGAATCAAAGATCTAATTTTTGCTTGTTTAGATTATTAAAGACGTAATTTTTATGGATTGTTTGGATGTTTTGAATCTCTAGTTTTGATGGGGTTTGAATTGGAGGAGAAAGTTGTAGTTTTTTTTTATTTTTTTATTTTTTTGTGTATAAAGGTGTAAACTTTGGTTAATTGAGCTAAATTATATGATATCTGTATATGTAATTGGTTTGTTGTTTTTGGGTTACTGTATGAGAAGATAATGTTAAATTATGAAACGGGTTGGTTTGTCTTTGAATGTTGGTTGACTGTTTGAAGTGTGTGTAGGTGACAAAGATGACAACTCCTGCAAGGAAGAGGCTGATGAGGGATTTTAAGAGGTTGCAGCAAGACCCTCCTGCAGGGATCAGTGGGGCTCCCCAAGACAATAATATTATGCTTTGGAATGCTGTCATATTTGGGTGAGTTTTTGGTCGGTGTCTTGAAAGATATCTTTCATTGTTGTTGTTCAATTTATGTTATTTATTTTTTATTTCCTTTTCGTTTATCAGTATATTTGAGTATGGTTGGATAAGCCGTTTCTGGTTTCTTTTCTGATTTGGATTGCAGTCCAGATGATACACCATGGGATGGAGGTGAGTAATCCTGGTACCGAAGCTTTTACTGGAAGAAAATTTTGTTGAATTGTTGATTTTGTTTTAATATGCTTGTATGTGTGTGCCCCTATTATTATTTGAAAGGTTAGAGGCTTCATGTTGTTTACATATTCTTTTCGAAAAATGTGTTGCGCCTTGAATTGCAATTTAAGCTCTAGGCATGGTATTTTAAGCATTGGTTCCTCTGTTACTATATGATTGACATTATGCCTTGATGTGCTAATATATTGCAATTACGAAGCCTATAAGAATACACGATGGAATAACCTAATCCCTTTTACTTTTAGTGTATTGATATGGTTGTTTCAATATATACAAACTTTGTAAGTATTGAAGTTTTCAGCAACATAGAGTATCTATTGCTCTGTGCAATTTGGCGTTGTGTAGTCTGCTTCTGCATTTGAAATGGAAGGGATAACACAGTTTCCTGTTTATTATTTATAAAATTGGTTGTCACCTACAAATTCAATCCTATAGATGGCAAAGAGTAGTTTATGGAAAATGCTCTAAGCATTTCAGAGTTGTTTTCTTGATACTTGTTGACTACTTTAAGCATTGTTTGACACATGGCTGTGCTTGAGTTCTATTATGTATTTTGAACAGCCACTTCACTTTATTGTAACAATAGTTAACAAGATCGTTGGATAATTCTTTGAAAAAAAGTGGGGGCAACAGAGTGGAAAAACTACAAATTATTATGTAAATTGCCCTCCTAAGGTTGGTTAAGGAGGATTGATCACTAGGCTTTTTGTTTCCACTACTAGAGCTTTTAGCAACTAGGCTTTCCCCTTGGGAACAAAAAAAATATATATATTATTGTAAATATAAACCAATCATCTCTCCACCCGGCATGAGCAGCACTTAATCCTCAGATCTCTTCTACAACTATAAGAGGCCTTAACTTTAGTGTTCTTGAAAAATCTTTAAATGTTAATCCAGAAAGCTTGGCTGAGCTGAAATATAATATCCGATTTTATGCTCGATCATATGTGAATATATACTTTAGGTCATTGCATTCTGTTTGCAAGCCATTCGCCACCAATGTGACTTTGAATTGATATAGATAGGCTTTAAATATATGTTTCTTCAACCTAGTTTATGCTTTAGGAATGTCTAGATCTACATTAGAAATAAAAAATTTATCATTTTGAGTTCTTCAGGCACGTTCAAGTTGACTCTTCAGTTTACAGAGGATTATCCAAACAAGCCTCCAACTGTACGATTTGTTTCTCGAATGTTTCATCCAAATAGTAAGTTTATTTGGAAACCATCTTACCATTAGTGTTTGCATCTTTTAAAAAATCAATCTACTAATCAAGTGTGACTAACCTGTGAATTTGGTCAGTCTATGCTGATGGAAGCATTTGTTTGGATATTTTACAAAATCAGTGGAGTCCTATATATGACGTAGCAGCTATACTCACATCTATCCAGGTATGTGGAATATATAATTGATATCTGAGCTCAAACGCTTTTTGTTTTTCACCCGCATTTGCTTTGTCTGGGTAGCAATGCTTTTTGTCAATTGTTTGAAACTGGCAAAGATGCTGTACATTTCAATTTTATTATCATTATTACATGTTTTAGAATTTGGTGCTAGATGGACAAAACAGAGCAGTGCCTTATCGAATATAAGTTTCTTTTACTCTATGTGACACCTTCATTGCCCCTCCCCACCTTAACAACTAGCAGCTCATTGCATACACAGTTGCTACCTTCTATGATTTTGGCAGTAGATTTGGTTGAAAGAGTTGTAGTACATTTTGCTAGATATAGAGGTATTTAAATCTACCATAGAGATTAGGAAGTATAATAAGATCAGTCTACTCCTGTAGTATCTCATCTAACCCCCTATCAGATGCCGTTTAATGGTCCCATCTAATCTTTTATACCAAACACATCCTTTGGTAAAACATATTTAACCTTACAAAGTTTGAACTACTGCTAGAACTCCACCTTCTTAGTTCAAGATAATTTAAGTGAATTTGTGGAGTATGGAAACTTTGGAAAGAATTGATTCATTCAGATTTATTAATCAAAGTATCACATAATAGTAATACAAGAAAAATTAAGTCCTGTGATGATGCTCATTACAATCAATTTTGTAGAAAATAAACCATGATCATCTTGTTGCAGAAAACCATATATACCATTCAATTAAGTTTTTAGTTGAAAATATTCTCATTGTGCAAGTGATCTGATTAGCTGGAATTTTCTATTGTAGTCATTACTCTGTGATCCCAATCCAAACTCTCCTGCAAATTCAGAAGCTGCTCGGATGTTTAGCGAGAACAAGCGAGAGTACAACAGAAGAGTTAGGGAAATAGTGGAGCAGAGCTGGACTGCTGACTAATTCCACCACCAGTGTGCGCTGTTGG
Organism: Nephelium lappaceum; assembly: GCA_021234005.1. Taxonomy (NCBI): domain Eukaryota; kingdom Viridiplantae; phylum Streptophyta; class Magnoliopsida; order Sapindales; family Sapindaceae; genus Nephelium; species Nephelium lappaceum. The sequence continues at coordinate 16,465,359 of CM038007.1, forward strand.
GGCACTCTCAGCCTCATGGTCTCAGGTCATGTTTAAATTAACATTGCCCCACTTTAAGAATCATGTGCTTAGTTGTTGAATTTGTCAAGTACTTTCTTAAGAATGTAAGAACTATTTGATCCATATTATAGTATGACTTTTGGCATTGTGTGTCTTCAAGCTTGTGTAATGTAGAATTTATGTACCAGTTCTCATCGATTATTTATGAACTCCCTTGCTTCAACATAAAAGCTTGTTGGATTTGATTGCAAACTAAGTGAATTTCAATGTCATTTAGGGTAGAATATGATGCTCGGCAAGGTAGGCAGTCATTGGTAAATGGGGCAAACTTGTATCCTACTTTAAACCTCAACTTCTGCGGAATATCAGTCCATTTCTAATAATGTTGAAGTTAATGTCTCCTTTTCCTTGTCTTTTGCTATAAGACTTAAGCAAATCAAGTCTCTAGCATGTTTTCAATGAGCAAACGAAAGGACAAGTAAAATCAGTTAAATCGGATGCTTGTAGTTTGAGATCTTTACCATCACAATTAGGTTCCGTTTGGCACGTGGGATTGGAATGAAAATGATTGGATTGGATTGGAATAGAATGAATTAGATTAAAAAATCATTGTCCCATATTTGATGGAATTTGAGATTGGATTGAAAAAGTATTGTTTTATATTTGATAGAATTTAGAATTAGATTAAAATTATTCAATATTGTGTTTGGTATAGATTAGTATTGAATTTAAATAAAATTAATTTAAACATTTTATTATATTAATTTATTTTATAAAAAAAGGAAAAAAAAAAAGTGCAGATCATCTAGATTCTCTACCGTCTTCAATTTTCAAGATCATTTACCTCGGTTCATTAACATCATCTCTCACCAGCTTCAGCATCATCAACATCACAACATCATCGTCTCCCACAACAGTATTAGTAAAACAATTTATCAGAAAAAAAAAAAATCAAAACAATTTATAAAAAAAAAAAATACATCAAAAGAGGGAGACAACTTCATCTAGGTTTCAACCCAAATGAGGAAAACTCTTCATTTAGGTTCGACTGGAACCCAAATCATTTGGGTTCCAATTGAATTCAGATGACTGCAACCACACACATGAAAAAACAAAAAAAAAAAAAAGGTAGAGTGGTTACCCGTTGCTATTGGTGGTTTGTCGTTATGGATGGAGGAAGAGATGAGAAAAACGAGTAGTGGTTTGTGGTGGTGGTGGGTGGGTGTGGTGGAGATGAGAGAGAGACAAAGTGTTGGTGTTGTGTGAAAAGAGGTTTTGTTTGATGAGAAAGGAAGGATTAAAAAAAAATTGATTCTTATTCTTAGATGATGTTCATCTGGTCCCAATCAAACTCAAATGATTGTGTAGAGAGGTTTTGTTTGATGAAAGAGAAAGAATTTAAAAAAAAAAAAGAAAAAAAGAAAAAAGAATTCTTATTCTCAAAGACTTTGAAGCTTGGGTTTCCATTTCCCACATTGAGTGGGAATTGGAGGTGGATCCCCCCCTCCCTAACTCCAAACGTGAAATGTGAAAAAATGAGAAAAAATAATTCTAATCCCACCTCAATTCTTACGTACGAAACATTGCCTTAGTTTCAAACTCCAATCTTGTACGGTTAGCCTAACCTCCAAATATTTGAGCACTTGTCAACTGTAATATAAAGGTCATAAGGGGCCTGGATCGATATGGAAAAGAGATGCAATTTTGGTTTCTTTGGAAATTGTAAGATACGTAATTCTATGGTATTTTGAGTTGGTTTAGATCTCTCTGAATTTCTTTCAAAAAAAAAAAGAAAAAGATCTCTCTGAATTTTCAGGAATACCCAATTTCTTCGTGTAAACCTGCTTGGTTTATCTAGTACTGCTTGGCTGGTCTAGTACTGAAATAAAAAACTATGCTAAAGACATCCCCTAGCATGCCCAACCATATCAAAAGTTCAAAATTACCAATTTCAGATGAACGGACAACTGAAAAAACAAACAGTTGTATTACATCCATCAATTCCAGTTTTAACACTAGACAAACAATTCCAGTTTTAAACAAATATGCATCAACCAAAGACAACAAAAAATTTATCTTTCACACCAGACTTAAACACTTTCACTTCAACACTTCCTATACAAAAGAAAACCACCGACAACCAACCAAACACTGAATAAAACCTAAAAACAATATCAGAATGGTATGCTTCGGCGTTTCTGAATCAGAATCTGTGCTTTTACATCACTTCAGTCTCTTCCATTGGTGAAGAAGAGGCATCCTACAGAGAAAGAACTCAAGTTATCAAAAGAATCAAACAAGTTTTATAATGCAGCTCAAATATCAGTTAATGAAGAATGGCAATGTCTACCATGTTCTCTTTATTCTCTTCAACTTGAATCGCTGTAACTGTAATAAGTGAAGGACTGACTGCACCTGTAAATTAATGCAAATTTTCAAATTTCAATTCACCAAGAGTAAATCACATATATTGCTCAAGAAAAAAGATTTGTATGTTTGCCTTCTTGACTAGCAGATTTCTTTCCTGGCTTGATATTCCTGTCTTTTTTACTGGTCTCCAGTTTGGTTGGCTTCTGAGGTTTCTTCTCTATCTTACGATTGCCAACATCTGAAACAGGTTTCACATTTGCAGTATTTTTAGATGCCCTTGTCCTGTTCGAAGGACTGATCTTTGGAGCAGTCTCCTTGACTGATTCTGCGACTGAGGAAACTTGAGCAGTATCGGTGTTCAAGGACTTGGGCTTCAGTTTCCTAGTTCCCATTGTAGAAGAAGAGCTATGAACCTCATCGTCAGATGAGCGAATTCCTTCTTCAGGCACCTGAGAACAGGTTTCAGAAACCTGCAACTGCTCAGTAGTAGTTTCTGATATGTTGTACAAGTCGAATAAATCTTTAACGGGTTCCCCAACTTCACCAAGGTAATGACGACGAGCATATGATTTGAGCTCGTCCCTCATTCGCTGAAGAGGCTGGACACAACAACAATGTCATTTAAGCACACATCTTGATATGCAGTTCACATGGAATAAAAACAATCAACACAATTAGCAATGTATTTGAAAATAGTTTATGTACCTCGCATCCTGCCACCAAGGCAAGCTTGAAAAAACCAAGTGAAATGGAGTGCTTGGCAGCAGATTCAGAGAGCTTGATTTGAGATAACCAATAAGATGCTGAAGACAGAACACTGAACTTCTTCCGGCTTGAGGCTCTGGACAGATCAGAAAGAGGGGTTTCACTCTTCCCTTGGGTACTAGCCGATCTCTTCGCTCTGACCTCAGAAATGGGAGTGATGTTTCCTACAGATTTGGGAACAGAATTGGCAGTTGACTTGGCAGGAATGGAAAGCCTTCTTGGAGGCTTAGCAGATTTTTCCTTGGCAGATACATCCAAGACACCCACGCTTTTACTTACACTCGATGCAGCTCTCCCTCTGACAAAAAGTTCAACAAAAACAACATGTTGTGCTACTCAATCAACCATCGTAACCGCTTGTCTTTTGCAAATTTTTCCAACAATAAATTTTAAAAATAAAGAAAAAAACAACAACAATGAATTTGCATACACAGTGTCTTTTTCCGCGCTAGTTAAGTCCTCTAATCACTATCGTCGGTACAAATTCATCACATCTCCATATAAGATTTTCATCGACAAAAATTAGTCAATTAAGACAATTATTCAATTTCACCGTAGGGAAACCATGAATTGAATCAATCTCAACAATCCAACAACTATCAGAATTTGTATCAACCATATACGACATGAATTTTGACACCAATTGCCATGAACAGACAAATCAAAGGAAAGGTACCTCCTAGAAGAAGCAGAGGATTTGCTGGATTCAACCGCCGGAGGCTTCTCTTCCTTCGATTTGGACGCCGATCGAAGCGGATACCTCAGCTTCGACTTCGTTGAATTCGCTGTCACATTTCAATTGCACCAAAAAAATAAATTAAAGAAATAAAAAAATAAACACAAAATCTAGAAAAAAAAAAAAAAATTCAAAACGACGATTGTTACCGGAAACAGCAGCAGATTCTTCTCTGACAGGCTCTTCCATGGTTTTGTTTATTGAAATAATATTGAAATTTTCTCTCAGGAACTGGAGCGTCTAGATATTTTTAGAGAACTTGAAGAGAGACTCTGATTTTATAATACCCTACACGAGAAAAAAAATAAAACGTTGATGTTTTACTGCTATTCTTTAGCCGTTTTCAATTGAGCGGGAAAATTTGGGAACCACCTCATCCTCAATCGAAACTCAAAAACATAGAATTCATCCACTTGCTGCGTGTGTTAAAAGTATCGATACTCGCTTTCTTTTGCTGACAAATTTTGGGTAGGAGATCGTGTGCTGACGTGTTGTATTATTATTGGTGAGTGGTTGGTTTTAGAGTGGGATTAAGAGTTTGGCAGATGGAATAAAGAACGGTGGATGATGGACTATCGAGAGGATCTTTCAACGGCTGAGCGCTTGATAGGACCCCACAGTGTGACCCGCAGGGCACTTGATAAGACGCTCTCTCGTTCAAAATTCGAAATTCAAATCGTGAGCCGTTGAAACTGCTTTACGGTTAAGATGGGGCAGCGATTGTGGACTTATAGTTCTAGTCCCCCGATCAGATCAACCCTGTTGGCTTGGCATGGGTTTTTTTGTCTTTTTGGCCTGCTTTTTCGCGTGCACCAAATACCAAACACGTGCTTTTCCGGCCCTTGGGCCAGATCATTAAATGCTGTTTAGTACAGGCCCGTTGTGTTTAGCAGCTGAGTTGGACTTGTCCGGCCTCATCCATTTTTCTTCGTTGAGACGGGACACGCACTTGTGCTAAGACTAGTGCGAGATAAAAAATTTATTGATACAACGAATTTTGTGAACCAAAATTTGAACTTCTGTATTGCAGTATAGCCACTAAAATTCACATAAGATATTATTTCTGTCATAGTTGAAATTTTTATGCAATTGTGTTCAACCAATGCAAAAATTTGTCAATTCCTACCTCATTTTATTATAAAGTCATAGTTATGGTGCAGTATCGGAGGGTGATATACTTGAATCATTGAAATCGTTTTCTGTAATATATATAATATAAGGGAAAAGTATCTGAGTTACAAAACATGATAAACTATTGTTTTAATAAAGAACAGAAAAAAAAGGGTGTTTCATCGTCAAATGTTAACAGGATATTAATTTTGACAGTAGGGAGAGAATAAAACTGTCTCTATCTAACTGTGCGAAAATAACAAAATAAAAATGTCTCCGTCAGTGCTTGTGGTTGCGAAGGCAACGCCTATTCTATTTACCGTCTCCAGTCTCCGACGGTCCTACCTATACAAATTGTTTTTTTTTTTTTTTTCCATTTTGGTTATTGTTTTGTGGTTGTGCAGTATATAAAGTAGCCCACAATTTATTGACATTGTTAATTTTTGAAATAACTAAATAAATATTTTTATAACTTGATGATACTTAGAGGAGAAAATGAAGATAAAACCTACTGTCCAATGCAGTTTTCTCCGTTCCCATGAGAAATTTATAAAAAGAAGAAGAATAAGTGATTCACAAACAATATAGTGTTGGGTTGGTGACGAGTAAACTTCAGTGAAACAACTTTGAGTAGCTCAAGATGGAGACATTTAAAATGTCTTGTACTCTTGTATCATTTGATAGGTGAATTCTGTGTTGCCTTGAGCTTGCAATGAATAAGTGCGGTGGGATTGTTTTATCATGTTTAATACTTCCAACAACGGTTGGTTGTCTTGTTGTCAATGATAATGTATAATTTTTTTTAGTACATATAATACCACTATTAACACATCAGTAGTTGTGTTGACACTCTTTTGGATGAATAATGTACATCTTAAATGTTTCTAGTATAGATAATTCATGGTATCATTTCTTAATCTGTAGGGCAATTATGATCCATTTACCATATTATATGAGTATTTTTGAAATAGTTTGTGAGATGTATTTTTCTTCAGCCGACTGCACACGTTGGATACAATGAGCAAATCACACACCACCACAGTAGTCAATGCAATCCATAATTACTCCTAAAGAAGCCATACAAATGAATGATTTTGAAAATTGAGTTCGTTAATACTTTTAATATTAGTAGGTGGTTGGAGTTTGCAATAAATTCTTATTAGACTAGTTAATCGAATTGATTTTGAATATCAAGCCAAAAAAACCAAACGTTGTCAAGATGATTAGCTAAGAGTTTATGTTAAGAACATTATTGTATGGCCGCATATTTTATCCAATAAAATATTTATACGTGACATACTTGTTTAGATACAATTGATCAAATGGTCCTCGATAGGGCTCTCGAGCAAACAGTATGTTAATAAAGTATCCATTAAATCCCCAAAATGGATATCATTTCATTTAATAGATTTCATCAAGAGATCGTATTGATTACTTAAATGACGAAACATGTAAAATACGTTTTGAAAACACATAACCAGTGACATAGTGGTTTCCATGCATGCATGACAACAATAAAGATCCAAAAGTATTCATAAAGAAGTCATAAATACACTCAACAACTAAGTGATTTTGAACCTAAACACTTTTTGTTGCTTCTCATCTTATCACAAAAACAATTGAATTGAGAATTGAAGGGTGTATCCCATGTAAGCCATGGAATGCAGCCTAATGAGTTTGTTTGTGTTGTAAGTTCTGCAATTGAAGAGCTAGGACAAATGGTGCATCAACAAGTATAATTATAAAACGCAAGTACATCTAGTTTCCTCCCGAGCAATATACACCTTCATTTGCTTTATCATGGCGAAGGGCTTAAAGTCAAATTGTGGTAAAGGTTTTTTTTTCGATATTTTCAGAATAGATAACAATGCGTCAACATTTATAGGGAGTCTACAAGCCCCTTTATGTTAAGGAAGAGTACTTTTAGCAAAATGAATTACATTTCATCTACTCTTTAATTAATCAAACCTGTGAAAACTTCTTTTTGGTGTGGAAGTGATTATTTATTATTATTTTTTTAAAGGTTGGCAGCAATTATTCGAACAGCCAATCATAGAACAATTAGTAAGAAGATAATAATGATTGAATAATTAAGAACATAAATTTAAATAAAAAATTTTGTTTATTTTTTTAAGCAAAAAAAGTTTAATTTAACATAACTTAAAAACAAAATTGAGGAGGAGAAGGCAAAGAAGTAGCATAGCATTCGGAAGTGAACATGGCAGATACGATGATGATGACCAGTTACAAGTTACAACCCGGTGGCTCGTGGGGCTGTTTGACAGCGGTCTTGTTAACTCTTTTTTGTCTCACGGCAGTACTTACTTACTCCACCGTGGCACTCTCCCACCACCCACCTTCCTCTCCCCACTCCCCTCCCATCCACGCGCTTCTCCAAACCGCTTTCCGTGACTCTACCGCCAATATCAACGTCCACACTCTGACCACGCTCTCACTCGCGAGTCTTCCTACAGTGTCTGGTGGGAGGGCGACAAGGTAATTTCACCCATGCCTTTCGCTTAAAATAAGGGACCTGGACACTTGTACCCGAAGTAACTGCCATTGGGACACCCAACACCACCCTCTTTAATTCCACTGCTATTATCCACTGCACTCCTCCCCACCGCAAACCCTTTTCCACGTCCGTCATCACTTTGAATCCTTACCATCAACAGATGCTATGGCCAAGATAAAAAACCAACGTTCCTTATCATGGACCCGGACACACCACAACACAACCGTTTATTTTATCTAAAAATTTTTCAATTTCAGGAATTTTTTTGCTCTATCAGTACACAAGAGTTCAGAGAGCAAGCAAAGCATAGCAGAAAAAATTGATGCGACTTTATTTAACATTTTCTTGATTTGCAAGCTCATTCACTCACACACTCACTCATGGTACATTTTTTCTTGTCTTCTTCTCTATAAAATCTTTTCCAGTCTCTTCTTCGCAGAAACCAAAATTTTTTGCCTTTTTTTTTGTGTGAAAATTTCCTGTTCATGTTCTGACGGTTTTGAATATCTGAGTGCAGGAATGGTAGATTTGGAGGTCTGAAGAGCCACATTTGTCAGGTAACTATCAGATCTAGGTCAAATCGAACTCATGCGTGTTGCGTTTGTGCTTATAAGCTCTATGCGTCAATTGTGTTTATTCTATTTCGGCCTTCGCGTAGAGCATTTTTGTGATTTTGTGGTTTATAACAGATCACGAAGTTAGGATTTCGAGAATGTCTAATTAGTTATTGGAATTGTTTGATTTTTTGTTGCTTGTTTATTTTGAGTGATTAGATCAACGTGTTTACATAATTGCTTGTTAAATCTAGAAATGCGCGGCTGCCACTGAATAAACTTTTTCGAAGCCTAAACTTGAAATATAAGGATTGGCATTTTAAAGTCTTTTGATTTATATGTCATTTAACCAAGCATAACTCAGTCATATTTATGGTCAAGATTATATACGTTTTGTTGCTTTTAGATTATAAAAATCAACGTTGATGATGCCTAGCTTGGCATCATACTGTGATTAATGGCAAGAATTTGTATGCCAGGGAAATGTTATAGTTGCACAATGATTTAAGTTGCATTTGATGTATATTCATGCTGTTATCATACAAAATTGTGCAGGAAGCGGGTTTTCAGTCTTTGAGATACGGGATCCAGTCTTCCAGGTATGGGAAAATCTCCGGGAAAGTGGATCAAGACTGTACTCTTTGGGAAAAAGTCTTCTAAATCTAATGCTGCAAAAGGGAGGGAGGTAATATCAAGCTGCAAATAATACTTGATACATTCTTGAACAGTATTCTAAATTATTTATGAAAGAACTTTTTCTAATTCTCAGCTTTTAGTGGGGTTTTTTCCATGAGTATCTCTAGTTTACTTTTTTATTTATTTTTTATTTATTTTTTTAGGTTTCAAATTAGTAGAGGAGTGCCATCAGACTACTGATATGGTACTTCTCAAAGACAATACTAGATAGTAAGATTGCTCCATAGGATTTAATATTGCATAAAGCTAGTTGTTTGTTGGTGCTAAGACTGAAGTATCCTGCTTGATGATCAGGAAATTGATGATGCTCCTGAGTCATGTATGTTCGAATTTTGGATGTGCCTTCATGCAGCAATGCTGCATATAATTGCCTATGTTTTTTTGAGATGCTTAGCAGTAAATATAGCTTGAATTGTATATTTGCTTTTTCGGAGTTTAGAAATAAACACTACATCTTGTGACCAGATCTATATCCAAAATTGCTGACTATTTTGATATATCATATAAGCAAACTTCATGCTGCTTCAATCATCAAATAATCAGTATTCTTCATCTCCTTTGGAGTGACTGTTTTAGTGAAACCAATGTATTTGACTTACTTGTATGGTCTTTAAATGATTGATATGCAATTGTTGTTTCTATCATTGTTATCATGAGCGCACTTCAATAATTTTTGTCTCTTTTCATTTCCTAGAAAGTTGCAAGTGAGAGAGAGGTATTAGTGTCTGTCAAGGCGTCGGAAGCTGATGCTGCTTTGGAACCTCCCTTGACTTCACATCTGACCCCCAAATCCACTCATAGTAATGAAAGGAAGTTAGAATTGGAGAATAAGGAAGCTGTAGATGGATCAGGAAGTGGTGCAATGTCATTGCCTGGAATTCAGGTTGCAGATTTGCAAAATTTTATGCCAGAAGATGCACCAGATGATCCTGAGAGAATCAAGAAAGAGGAAGCTGCGACAAAAGCACAAGCTGCTTTCAGGGGTTACTTGGTAATTTTCTCCTTTGTTGTCAAAATAGCACCATTTTGGTTGATAGTTGATTGCTTTATGGGAGAGTAGATTGAAACTGCCTCCATATTTTTGACAGACTCTTGAAAATAGATTGCCTGACCTTATGCATTTTGATTGTTTTGTTTGTTGCATGGTATATGATATTATACCTAAACTGATACATACAAGCTTATATTGTGAAGGCTCGTCGAGCATTCCGGGCTCTCAAAGGTATAATAAGGCTCCAGGCTCTTATTCGTGGACATTTGGTGAGGAGACAAGCTGTTGCTACTTTGTTCTCTGTGCTGGGAATTGTCAAATTACAAGCGCTTGTTCGTGGTAGAATGGTCAGGCAATCTGATATTGGTCTTGAAGTGCGCAAAAAGTACTTTATAGAGAAGTTTTTGGTAATTTCTTGAACTGGAGTGAGTGGCAACTTTTTATCATAGAATAGATTCTTTTAATGAAAGTCCTTCTAAGTATATGTTAATAATTGTTTTTATTTTTTTTTGGTTTTTTCAAATAGCATATGCTCTGTTGTATTATTGAACATTGATTAGGATTGTGCCAAATTCGGAAGAGTTTGAACCTTTCTACATGTAGATGAACTAGAATATGCTAGTGATCAATCTAATTGAGTGACTTAAGGCTGTTGCTTACTAGGACTTTTAAGGAATTTTCTTTCATTGAAGAAGAAGTCCTTTGGTTCAGTATCACCTGTCTAATTTACCCTGAAATGTCTTAGATTGGATCTTTGGCTCTGTGGTTTTTATTCTCCACTAGTATCATAATGAGTTTGGGTGCTGCCTGATTTTAAACATGTCCTGGTTGATCACATCATTTTTCTTTTTTGTATACTTTGTTCTCCAGGAGAACAAGACTGTGGATTCTGTTGGACTGACTTCATCCATACGAATAAAAAAGATGACAGGAAATGCTTTTGTTCATAAGGTATGTTCAGCACCATATCATATCTGTGTGTCAATTTTGATATTTCTTTATTTCAAATAATCACTAGTTTGAGTCCCATGATTGTATGCCCTATCATTTAAGACTAAGTGTATCTTTGGCATGTAATGTACATGGAGAGCCTGTAGTATAAAAGTTAAATAAAGACTAACCAACTTGTAGTTTTAAAGTGGCATTTACTGTGTTGGGTCAGAGGACTGTGCCTTTTGAAGAAATACTTATCTGTTAGCAAGAAATTGTAAAGCAGTTTTTTAATTAATCTTTATTCCTGGTTTATAATTATTATTATGTTGGGCAAATGACTGCTGAATTTGTTTCTCTAGCTTCTTGCTTCATCACCGACTGTGATGCCTTTGCGCCTCCAATATGATTCTGGGGAGCCTAACTCAGTCTCTAACTGGTTAAAACGCTGGTCAGCATCCTGCTTCTGGAAGCCAGTACCCCAACCAAAGAAAGTATCTGAATCAAAATCTCAGAAGAAGCATGTTAATGCTCAAACTATAGAAGCTGAAACAGGCCGACAGAAACGCAGCTTCCGGAGGGTTCCTGCTGCAAATATTGACAGTACATCGTCACACCCTGCCCCTGAATTTGAGAAATCCAAACGTACTTTCAGGAAAATTTCAAGCCATCCAGTAGATCCAGTGCAGGAGAATCCACAAAGTGAACTTGAGAAGGTTAAACGTAGCTTAAGAAAGGTTCATAACCCCGTAGTAGAAAATTCTGTTCCTGTCCAGTCAGAGGTTGAATTTGAGAAGCCAAAGCTCAGTTTGGAAAAGGTATCAGGCACTTTAGATCATGAAGTTCCAGAACTGAGACTGAGCAATTCAAACGAGAAGCTGAAGAAAGAGACAACTTTGATGCTGTCCAAACCTCCTGATGTGAGCAATTCAAGCGAGAAGCTGAAGAAAGAGACAACTTTGATGCTGTCCAAACCTCCTGATGTGAGCAATTCAAGCGAGAAGCTGAAAAAAGAGACAACTTTGATGCTGTCCAAACCTCCTGATGTAGAAACTACTCCAGAGCCATTGCAAACGAACGGAACATTTGATTTACCACCTGCTGATCAAGCTGTGGTGGAGTCAAAGCCTTTGACAGAGAGTATTGACAAAGATGAGCCTGTTCCCACAACAAATGGGGAGTTCAACCCAAAGGAAAATGCAACAAACAACGAGAATGCAAAATCTGGCAGGAAAGCTTCTACTCCAGCAAAGCAAGAACGTGCAGAGAATGGGCTACAAAGCAGTCCAGCACTGCCAAGCTATATGGCTGCAACTGAATCTGCAAAGGCAAAACTGAGACTACAAGGCTCTCCAAGATCCGGCCAAGAGTCGGCTGATAAGAATAGTGCCACCCGACGCCATTCATTACCATCTTCAACTAACAGCAAAATTAGTTCACAGTCTCCAAGGACACAGAGACTTGTTCACGCGAGTAGCAAAGGCAGTAATAAAAGCGATAAATCCAGAGATGGAAATGGTGTGAAAAATTGCTTTGCTGAATTACTGGTTCTTATTTTTGAAGTACTGCTTGAATTCCTGATGTCATTTTTTGTATAAGTGGTTGTATTTTATCTAATCTAAACACTATTAATTCATTTTCTTTAGATTTACGTTTAACTGTTTTATTATTTGATTTTGCAGGCAAAGTAACCCAAGTAGAGTGGAGAAGGTGATTGTGGAAATATCTGGTTAGCATAAGGAGGTTAAAAGTTCTCTGCACTTTCCTTTACTACACATATATGTGGTGTAAGATTATGCTGAAAAACTGAAGCCAGGTCTATAATTTGGAGTTGCATGTGCCGTGGAAGAGCCTTTACAAATTTTCTGCATTTGGGTGTTTGAGTGAATGTACATCATAGGATTTTAAGTTTTGTTCTGCCGTGACTACATTAATTTTTAAACTGCGATTGGTTGTCATTTTGATTTCCGGTTGTTTACTGTTTAGTGTGTGTTGTATAGTACTTCCATTTCTAATTTCAACTTTATTCATGTTGTCCTTAGTCTTTTCTTTTCAATTTGGTTTCTCTTCTCTTACAAGCTTAATAATCTCTGATTAGAATTGCATCTTATATTAAAGAAAGGAGAACGAACTGTTCAAGTCTGTGCTAATAATCTCTGATTAGAATTGCATCTTATATTAAAGAAAGGAGAACGAACTGTTCAAGTCTGTGCTAAGGAGGACCTAAGGTACATAGACAATAAAATATACCGTACTTACATTGAAAATAAAACTACCCAATAAACTAACATATAAATGTCTACCAAATGCGCATAAAATTAGATGTTGGAAGTGCTTAATTGACTAAGTTCAATCACACAACCGCGAACTCTTTTACGTCGACCAAGAGAAGTAGAAATTGATACTGAATTAGAACTCGTTCCAACACCAGGAGGAATTGGAGTTTCAGGAGAATGCCCAGCAATTTGTAGAGAACCGGAATCATCTGTCTCCCAGTACACCTCAACCATAATGCCCCTAGGATTTTCAGCTGTCTCTGTTCCCGGAATCCCAATGAATCTTGCTCCTAAAGGTATCTGCATCATCATTGTAAAATGATTGAGAATAAATATATATATATATATAGAGAGAGAGACAGACAGACAGAGAGAGACGAACAATGTTAACCATACAGTGTATGTAACTTGACATTAAACGATGTTAATGTGAAATATATTGCAATTACCTCAACTGAGACTCCTGATGTCAAGGTCAAGGTGACCAATTTTCCCTCAGCCTGCGAATTTTCTATCTCTGCTTGCCTAGCAATGTTCAAGAAAACTTCTTCTAGAGTTGTGAGACCAAGTTGAATATCTGCTATACCAAATTCTCTTTCTCTATATTGGAGTTGGGCAAAAAATTCCTATCAAGTGCCAAATAAAGAAAGAAAATATAACTAGGGATGCTAATAATTGTGTGCAAAATTTAAAACTTCGGCACTGCAGGATGGCTTCTTTCACTAGTCAATATCCACAATGACTTATCTAATAAGTTCACTAAACTAATAGTTTCAAGGAGGTAAAAATGAAGTGGAATGCAAGAAGTGCTTACTGTTAAAAGCGGCTCTCTAGTCGCGAGGAATGACAAAAGTCAGGTAGTCTTTGCTCTCCTCTTTTGGAAATATATTCAAGCGCTGTCAAACATTCCTCAAGTCAGAAGCCAACTCTTTGAAAATTAATGATACTTACTAAATCAGAGAGTTGTTTATTCAACATACATATTTGAAGAACTGCTTCACAACTTCATAATTTATGGCACCATTGCATCTTCATCAAAGAGGTTTTGTCCATTATTGCTTCCAGTGAAACGGATGTTAGCAACAAAACCAGTACCAAATCGTGACTTCAATCTGATTGAGCTTCCAATGCAACGGAGCCTACCCTTTGCCATGATTCCTATGCGGTCACCTAAAATATCAGCCTCTTCCATAGAGTGTGTCGTTAGAATTATGGCACGTCCTCTCTTTGCATTCTCTATTATGTCCCATACGTGCCTTCTTGATATTGGATCCATACCAGTTGTCTGTGAAACAACAAAAGACACAGAATAAAAGAACCCTTGAAAAATGAGCATATATATGTGTGACAGGAAGTACTTCACTATGCATACAGGTTCATCAAGAATGATCAACTTAGGATCACCAATGAGAGCTATAGCAACACTGAGGCGGCGTTTCATTCCTCCACTGTAACTCCCGGCTCTCATTTTGGCTGATCCAGTGAGTCTCACCTCTGCTAATGAGTTCTCAGCAACCTGCATTTCAGCAGAAACATATGCCTTGACAAAATGGATAAGCCAAAAGAGTCATCTATGTTCAAGCAAGCTTATCAGGTACGCATACCGATTTGATTGAAGCTGGGGGCAGGCCTTTAATAGAAGCAAAGAGGTGGAGGTGCTCTTGACCAGTCAATTCATCCCAAAGGATATCAAACTTGAAGAAATGCAAAAATTCAAAATGGTTAGTATCCATGGCCAAAATTGTGCAAACACAAATGTCTGAGTGGAGAGCAACCTGGGGACAAACTCCTACAATTCTTCGGATATTTGACAAGCCAGTGGAGCTTCGAATGGAATATCCATCGATGAATGCTGTTTACATGACAATATAGATGTTACTACACTCGTCTTGCCTACATTCAATGTCCAATTCCTATGAAATTGTGATAAATGAAAACATGCTCTCACATACAGAGAAATGATTAATTTACCATCTCCAGCAGTCACAGGTGCTATGCCAGTTAAACAACTTATTATTGTAGTTTTTCCAGCTCCATTTGGTCCAAGGAGGCAAAACAACCGATCCTTTTCAACATTCATCCATAAGCCCTGAAAGGTAGTAATAAGCCTTTTTTTTTTTTTTTCCTGTTTTCTTATTTAAAAAATTTAGACCAATGCTGAAGTTTATAATCATGTATGCACCTGAAAAGAATATAACATTAGTTGTTTGATTCTTATTACAGAAATCAATCCTTACAGGCCAAGAATCAAATAAATGGGATCGTTCTAGTTGTGCAATTATAATGATATGGACTAATACCACATGCATCACCCTGCATCTATCAAAAGAAGTTCAGCAAATTGAAATGCTTTTATTACCTTAACTGCATGAAAAGGTGAAGTTTTTTTGCATTTACCACAACAACCCATCTTCATTTTTCCAGGATATGTCTTCACGAGGCCTCGAATCTGAATTAGCAACGTTGGATTCTACCATACCTTTCCTGGTTTGTTCTTTAACATTGCTTTCCTCTTCAAGGACATCTTCATCCTCTGGAGTAACATGCTCTAATACTGAGACTGAATCAGTGCAGCAGCAACAGCCTTCTGTTAAGAGAATGGACCAAAATAAAAAACATTACTTGCAAATGTAAGCCTAACAAGAACCTAACAAGAACTTAAAGGCACATTATATTTCAAACTAATACCTTCCATCTTGTTTCCACCTTTCCCTGTCCAATACCCTGGCATTAAAAAGTAAAAGATCGGTTTCCTGACACCCGATGCATTTGGAAATATATTGTCAAAGTATATAGCCAACATGAACCATAAAACAAATGTAGCCATGAGCCAGTAGTAGACATCATTCTGCATAAAAACATAAAAGCTTCATGACAACATTTATTCAGCTTACTTTGTAGCAAAAAGAGAATGAACAAATATATATATTTTTCATTTTCAAAGTGTTCTACATACAATAGTCAACACACAAGCTGCATTGTCTGGTGGACATTTTGTGCGTCCACTCCATGTAACCCCTGCTTCAGTACGGGGAAAAAGCAGCTGTAGAGCTTGAGCAAGAAGATTAGGTGGGAATAAGGACCAAATGATCCCATATTTTTTAAAATTTTTTGGGTTGTAAGGGAATCCAATCTGAGACACAGCCTGTAGCAGCAAAAAGTAATCAAATAATGAAGATATTAACAAAACATTTATTATACCAGAGAATTCATATATTGTGTCCAAAAGTTTATCAAGGGAACCTTGCCTGAGTTAAGAATCCAATTATGAATATTGAAAAACCAACTCTTGAGGATGAAGATGACTTGCTAAAGAAGGTAGACAACATGAATGCATAGCCAGTCTATAATAAGAGAGTCAAATGAAACACAGATCAAAGAATTGTATTGAAATTAGATTCAAATGAGAACACAAGAAAATGCAAGTAAGGTAAAAAGGTCTGTCTATATTCTTACCATATTGAGTTGGAAAAGAAAGAAGACAAGGAACACAAGAACAAAGTTGTTTTTCAAGAAAAAATTATAACGGAATATCATGCCAAAGATAACTACAGAGAGTGATGATAGAAGTGTCATAATTCCCTCCCATGTAAGCCACGACAACCAATAAGCAGTATCATACAAACCCATCATGGTCATTGCCTGTAAGAAACCAAATATGTAAAATCACAAAAAATAATTAATAAGCAAAAATTTATATTTCAACTTCAGACTGAAAGAAAAACTCAGTACCTGCCGCAATTTGAGTTCTTTTTCTGTGACTAAAGATGAGATTTGAAACACAAAACCAAACATAGCCATTGCAAGGAAAAATATTGGTCCCGTTCCCGTATCAGCAGCAGAAAGTTTGAGTACCTCGCCAGTTTGTTCAACCTCCCATGCTGGGTGTGCAAATTTCTTCAACCCGACATCCCAGCTAAAGTTTGGATCTGTTAAATGTCATAATTGGGTAAGTACCACATATAACATAAACATGCTTTACAAAATCATGCTTCTAACACACTGTCACCATTTAGTAGGAGTGACTGAGTACCCATATTGACTCTAAGAGGTCAAGAGTTCGAATTCCACCCTTATTCTATTAAAACACACAGCGTGAGTGTGAGTCTTCTCTTAGGAGAAGTAGCTATCTCCGATTGTAGGAGTTAGTCATGCGGACCGCTTTGTCACTGTCCGATCTCGACAGGTCAACCTCTTATCCATAAGGTATCAATGTTAAAAAAAAAAAAAAAAATTGAGACTACCAAACGTGAGCAATATTCAGTACCTCCAATGAGAGATCTTGCAATTTCACGCTCTGCAGCAATCTGAAGTGGGATTTGGAAATCGAAAGTAGGATCTTCACCAAGGTTACCTTTAGCCATCAACTGAGTTTGAGTAGCCAGCAAGTGAATTTGAGTAGCCATCAACTGAGTTTGAGTAGTACTAGTCTGTATGCCATAGCTTATCACACTATCATTTCTCTCTTCAAAATGCAAAGCTCCCGGACACGACAATGGATTTTTCAGAAACCAATTGTCCACTTCACCTTTTGTTTTGAATGATTTAACCTACACAAACCCACAGATGTTATAAGTTAACACTGTAGCCATCAGACTGACTAGTTTGGCACATGTTTCTAGTCCAAGTCCAGATTATAGAATAAATACAGAAACAGATATGCAACAAATCAAGTTCTGATACTACGATCCAAAAGCTTAATCTGTCAGGCCTAATTACTTATGTAAGACTCTCTAACATTATCTGACAGAACCCTCTCATATTCCTCTCTTGAATCCAAGTATAGCATGTGATATTCTGAGAAACCGGAGATGATTCTAAACTTTCTGATGAAAAATCATTTAGAAATCTTTCAATACAGTTTCTCGGAATATCACAGGGTCTTCTTGGAATCAAGAGAAGAATCTGAGAGATCATCAAATCCCGCTCACGCTAGGTGGGGGTTCGATATATAGTTACTGTCACATTGCACCCAAAAAAAGAAAAAAATAAAAGACCAACCAACAAAACATATAGATCATAGAGACTAAAACATCAAAAGAGACCTTATGTGGAGGAATCTTTCTTCCAGGATTGTTTTGCATGATCCTTTCAACAATGTTTTGGATTTTGAGGCTGCCAACTCCAGTCCACAGGAAGTCATAGCATGGTTTCTTGGCAAAGACTTTATCTTCACAAGGAGGGATGGGCGGAGAGAGTAAAGGTTTCAGGGTCAGTGACTTTGTCAACAGTCCGGGCAGAAGTGAGCGTTGGTGCTATACTTGAGGCCCTTGTCGATACTAAACATGAGAAAAATGAAGAAAAAGGAAGGGAAGATTTGGAAAAGCACGGATCGCTTGTTCCTGCACGAGAGTCGAAAGTTCTTCATCAACAATGCCTTGTATTGCTGCAGAAGCAACGCCAATCCTCTCTGCAAATCCATGGATGGTTTTGATTAACGTATTTTTTGATGTCACGAGGAACAACTCAGAAGTGAGTTCTGTCTTGTTTTTTTGTGTTTTATAGAAGGTGGTGGTGGTGGTGGTGACAAAAGGAAAAACCGCGGTTTCGCGTGTTTGTATTTTGGGCAGGTACAGAGGTTTAATTTTGGTATTGGTTTTGGACTGAATTACTGGGATTGCCACTCATGTTTTGTATTTTTTTTTTAATGTAATTTTCACTTTTAAGAATTTAATTTTATGCGTGAGATTTTCGATATGGGGAAATTTTATTTTAAGATAATTGAATTTTAAGGCATTGTAAATTGTGTCAAATGAATTTTCATTGCATCTTCTAAGAAAATACTTGTATCTTAATTTTTTTTTTAAAATTTATATCATATAATGACATACGCCATTTAATTGATAATTTGTTAGGTTAATATCCTTTCAAATCATGTTGTCTTTTTGGAAGAATAGTTCACAATGGAAGAACTAGAGAGCATAATCAAGGAAGTTTCATTAGGGTAAAGTGGGGAAGTAAATACGGGTATCTAATAGGCATATTATGATTATGGTAAATGAGATCCTTCAAATTAAGCAAATGGATCCTTCAAATTAAGCAAATGAGTCTTAGACAAAGTCACAAAGGTAAAATCAGCAAGCAAATACCTTAAACATAAGATATGTTAGTAAAAAAACTGCAACCCAGACTTTAATTATTATATATTACCAAAAATTACTACATTAAATTAGAAATAAAATCATCTTGATATGGCAATTTTGAGAAGATAATTCTTTTTTTTTTTCTTTTTTTAATGAAAGAAAGAAAGATAATTCTACTCAGAGAAAACAATGGTTTATTACAGGGACTGCCACTGAAATTTGTTTAATATTATGATTATGGTAAATGAGATCCTTCAAATTAAGCAAATGGAACCTTCAAATTAAGCAAATGAGTCTTAGACAAAGTCACAAAGGTAAAATGAGCAAGCAAATACCTTAAACATAAGATATGTTAGTAAAAAAACTGCAACCCAGACTTTAATTATTATATATTACCAAAAATTAATACATTAAATTAGAAATAAAATCATCTTGATATGACAATTTTGAGAAGATAATTCTTTTTTTTTTTTTTTAATGAAAGAAAGAAAGATAATTCTACTCAGAGAAAACAATGGTTTATTACAGAGACTGCCACTGAAATTTGTTTAATATTATGAATGAGATTTCCAATATGTGGAACTTTATTTTAAGTTAATTGAATATTAAACATGTAATTAGTAGGAGAGAATTGCAAAGGGAAAGTTTGATTTGTTTTCTCCAAGTGAAATTTTCTTAGTTTTGTGAGGGTAATTAAGGCTTCTCATAATGTGTTCGTGAATTTTTTAAGTAATGCTTTATGCTATTCTTCCTATTTGTATTATGTTACATGTCATGAAGGGCCAAAATTAACGAGCATCAAATAATTGACAGTCCATTAGTTTATTATCCTTCGTCTACCCTTTTGGAAGAATGGTTCATAATGTAAGAATTTGATCATTTTCAAGGAAGTTTCATTAGGGTAAATGAGGAAGAAAATACAATTAATGGGTATTTAATAGGTATATGCTTTGTAATTATGGATAATTGAGATCCCTCATTAAGCAAGACAATGCAACACAAGCAAGCAAATACCTTAAACATATCACTTGTTGAAAAAAACTGCCAACTCATAGGATTTAGAATATTATTATTACCAAAAAATTAATACATTAAATTGAAAATAAAATCTTCTTGATATGATAATTATAACAAAATAATTCTATTTACGTAAATGATTACTTGTGTGACTTTTTGTTATTAATGACTTAATACTAATATTAAAAGGAATTGAGTATGCCCCAACTCATCTGTACAAGGACAAGGTTTAATTAATCTCGTGAGTCTCTATATGTAGTGTATCTTTCCCATAGAAACTTTCTCAAGTGAATGAATGATTGTTTTTATTAATATCTAATTTTTAATATTAGATAGGTCACAATACAATCCCTCCAAATATGGCTACTCTTACATGGAAATCTCATTGTCTTATTGGTATATCAGAGAAAGAATAACAAAATGTTTCTTTGCTATATAATACACTCAATAAAATTACAAAAAATAATGTGAACAACTTACTATTCTAATCCGTTTCAAAAAAAAAAAAAAAAAAACATACTATTCTAATGAAATGTGAAAATTAAAATACACGTAATAAGCTACAAACTGGTGGTGTTGATAATCAAGTAACAAAGACTCTGTATATGCCTGGTTTGGATTCATATATAATCACATCATCAAGACTCTGTAGTAGTGGTCTGACTGAGATCAAACACAATACCATGAGCAGGTCCTGTCCGGCCTAGGAAACTTCTTCCTGAAGATGGTGTTGAAGAAGCCATTGGCTGTGCATTTGGAGGCACTGGCATCTCAGGAGATTGATCAGCAATGCAGAGGGCACCAGACTCATCTTGCTCCCAGTACACTTCAACCATAATGCCTCTCGGATTCTCTGTGGATTCAGTTCCGGGAATGCCCACGAACCGTGCTCCAACGGGTATCTGCATTTCCATTTAAGAGTGGAAAGGAAATGATTGGAATGTTATGACTTTAAAAACTAATCCTCCATCACATGATGTACAAAAATGAAAGAAAACTGTGCTTACCTGAACTGAGACCCCAGAAGGCAAGTTTAGAGTGACCAACCTCCCCTCAGCTGCAGCAGTTTCTAGTTCTGCCTGTTTTGCGATATTCAAGAAAACTTCTTCAAGTGTTGTGAGACTTAGTTGAATGTCTGATATACCAAATTCGGTTTCTCTATCTTGGAGCTCGGCGAAAAAGTTCTGCTCATATTATAAGTGCCAAGAAAATAAGTTTAAGGAAACAAAATGTGACAGATTACGATCATAATGTAAGTAAAGCAGCTAGATGCAAAATATGCTGTTGCGTAAGAACAGTTGTTCCTATAATTTGTAGAGAGTTAATTATTATTGCAATTGCATTTGTGTCCACGAAATAGATATGAAGGATTGCGATTACTAGAGCTACAATCCACAATGAACGGGGCAAAAAAAACAGAAATGTAAATTTGTGAGAAAAGCTAACCGTAAGAAGCTCCTCCCTATCATGTGGAATGACATAAGTCAGGAATGCTTTGTTTTCCTCTTTCGGTTCAACATTCAAACGCTGCAATACATGCCCACTGTCAGAAACAACCTTTTTCCAAGTTGAAGATAATTTTAGATAATTTCACTCATTCAACATACATATTTAAAGAAGTCCTTCACTGCATCATGACTAGGAGTTGCAACTGCGTCCCCTTTGGCTGGACTATGTCCATTATTGCTTCCAGTGAAGCTAATATTAGCAACAAAGCCAGCACCAAACCGTGACTTCAATCTGATTGAGGTTCCAATACAGCGGAGCCTACCCTTTGCCATGATTCCAATGCGATCACTTAAAATATCAGCTTCTTCCATGGAATGTGTTGTCAAAATTATGGCACGTCCTTTCTTAGCATCCTCTATTATGTCCCACACATGCCTCCTTGTTATCGGATCCATTCCAGTAGTCTGCAGATCCAGAGAAGTGATAAGTATCCATATGAAAACACTTCACATAAAGAGATCCAGTAAACTTATGTTAATAAGTATTCTCTGCTTACTGGTTCATCCAGAATGACTAACTTTGGATCACCAATAAGAGCTATTGCAACACTGAGGCGACGTTTCATTCCTCCACTGTAACTCCCGGCTCTCATTTTGGCTGACTCGGTCAGTCTCACTTCTGCTAATGACTTCTCAGCAACCTGCATTTGAGCAGAAACCTTAGTTTTAATAAAACAGATAGTGCAAAGAGTCATTTACATTCAAGTAAGCTCATCATGTATGGGCATAATATTATTTAAAATCTTCGAGGATGAGTATTGATTTACAGTTAATCCAGAAATGAAAAGTTTGGTCAGAGTTTTCACATAAAAGTAACCAAGAAACCGGATTTCCAGGATTGCATAGCACATACAGATTTTATAGATTTTGGAAGTAAGCCTTTAATACTAGCAAAGAGATGGAGGTGCTGTTCGCCAGATAATGCATCCCAAAGAATATCAAACTACAAAGAGATTCAAAATTCAGAAAAAAAAAGGGTTAGTTCCCACATTCTATATGAGAAGTTGCAAATAGAGTAAATCATGCTCTGTTATTGATGAAAGAATGTGGAATCAAAGAGGCAGAGGGTCACCTGGGGACAAACTCCTATAATTTTTCGAATGTTTGACATGCCGACAGAACTTCGACTGGAATGTCCATAAATCAGTGCTGAAAAATGGGCAGCTTATAATGTTAACATTCTCCTTGACTTCTCCCAACACCAATGAAACTGTTATCAATCGAAATACAATACACAAAGGACACTCAAGAGGATAATCTTACCATCTCCACCAGTCATTGGTGTTATGCCTGTCAGCAACTGATTGTTGTAGTTTTTCCAGCACCATTGGGTCCAAGAAGACAGAATAGCTGATCCTTTGCAATGTTCACCCATAATCCCTGAAATATAGTTTGAAATTAGCAATACTTTCGATTTCATGGAATTTGTGCACTTACAATGTTATCAAGTTTGCCTTTTTTTGCCGTATGACATTCAGTTACAATTGATAACCAAAGGAAAAGGAAATTTGACCATGAGCAAATCTAGGAAGAGCAAAAATTACTAGTTGGGAAGCAGTATCCCTCCGTTCGGCTAATGTACACCATATAGACTCAAACAAACGGAAATGTTCCGTCTAAATATAGCCATGATCAACATTAACGGAGTATTTAAAGAACTATAACAAACGATAGAAAGTTATAGCTACTACATAGATTATTTTGATCACGCCATTGTCAGAAGAATGTGCTCTGTTTGAGTGATGCAGCAGGAGGCAATTGCAACCCCACCAAGGCACTGACAAGAGTGATTACCACTGAAAATTTATTCTTACCTTAACAGCATGGTAAGGTGAACTCTTCTGGCACTTGCAGCAGCCAATTTTCCAAGAGCCAGGATATGTTTTTTCAAGACCGTGTATCTGAACCGCCACATTTGGATCAACCATACCTTCCTGAGTTTGTTGTTTAACAATGTTTTCCTCTTCAGCCACATCTTCATCATCTGGAGTGACATGCTCCAGCGGGGGGACAGAACCTATACAACTACAAATGCTACCATCTTTGAAGAGGAAGCATGAAAAAAAAAAAAAAAAATTGATAATAAATATTAGTCATTTTTTACCCAAAATGAACATCAAGGAAGAATTGATGAGTATATAATGAATTTCAAACTTAGTACCTTCCACCTTGCCTCCACCTCTCCCCGTCCAATATCCAGGTTTCAGAAAGTAAAACATTGACTTTCGCAGACCGGATGCATTTGGAAATATGTTATCAAAGTAGATAGCCAAAACAAACCATATGAAGAATGTGGCCACAAGCCATATGTAGATACCATTCTGTCAAGAACATGGAAAAATAAAATCAGTATAGAGGTAATGGCAGTTAATTGGCTTAGGTTTGACAGAAAAAGTAAAGTTAAAAATAAATAAACAAAGGACAATAGATCAAAAAGATTAAGAAAGTAGACAAAAGAAAGCAAATAAAGAAAGCAAATAACTTGTTGGCAAAAATAGTTTGAACTATCATAAATTTTAATATTTTAACTTTAGAGTTTACATACAATTGTTATCACACACTCCGTATCATTTGGTGCACATTCTGTTCGTCTACTCCAGCTTATACCGATATCTTCAGGTGTTGAAGTTGCATCTGCAAGCAGCTGTAGGGCTTGGGCAAGAAGATTAGGTGGGAACAATGACCATATGTTTCGCAGTGTGCTGGAGTAATTGTCAGCGTAGGGGAATCCAAATCCTGTGACAAGCTGCAGTAACAAATAAAGATCTATAAACATGATCGGACCTCCTAATCTTCTTGAGAAATTTAGTTGAGTAATCTTGCCTGAGTCATAAAGCCAACTATAAATATGGAGAAACCCACAGTTGTGGATGATGATGACTTGCTAATGAAGGCTGACAACATGAATGCAAAGCCAGTCTAGCACCAAGAATCACAAGAAACCAATAAAGCTTTTAACATATTAAGATTATATTGCATTAAACAAGAAAAAGACAGCACAGTGAAAAGAATTTGTAACGATTGCCCAGGAATGTGCTTACCATATTGAGTTCAAAGAGAAAGAAAACAAGCAACAGAACTGCAAAACTATTGTTCAAGAAAAAGTCAAATTGGAACATCATTCCAAAGAGAACTATAAAGATTGACGAAAGAAGTGTCAATGTTCCCTCCCATGTTAGCCAAGATAACCAATACGCAGAATCATATAGACCCATCATAGTCATTGCCTGTCAGAGAACAGATATTACATTAAAAAAAAAATGTGAATCAGTTCGCGAACAACCAGAAATTCTAACCCGAATCTAACTTCAGAAAGTAGAACTTGACTACCTGGCGAAGTTTGAGCTCTTTCTCCATTAGCAGAGAACTAATTTGGAACACAAAACCAAACATGGCAATTGCAAGG
This sequence comes from Nephelium lappaceum, assembly GCA_021234005.1. Lineage (NCBI taxonomy): Eukaryota > Viridiplantae > Streptophyta > Magnoliopsida > Sapindales > Sapindaceae > Nephelium > Nephelium lappaceum. The sequence goes on from CM038007.1 coordinate 16,490,316, forward strand.
AAAAAAGTCGGTCCTACTGTAGCCACTGCAGAGAAAGTCTCCCCTGCAGGGTGTGCGAATTCCTTGAGCCCCACATTCCAACCAAAGTTTGGATCTGCAATGTCCGCAATCACAAAAGGAGCTAGTATTTTGTCGAAACAGAACAGACAGACAACCTCATTCCAGTAAAATTCATATCGAAGACTAAAACAACATAACCACAAACAACGTACCTCCAATCAAAGACCTAGCAATCTCACGCTCTGCAGCAATCTGAAGTGGGATTTGAAACTTGAATGTAGGATCTTCAAATCGCCCGCGTGTTGCAACTGGAGTAGAATTAGTCTGTATGCCATAACTGATCACAGTAGCATTTCTTTCTGCGAAATGCAGCGCTCCAGGACACCTCATAAGATTATTGAAAAGCCACTCATCCACTTCAGCTGATGTTCTAAATGACATAACCTACAAAAACATACAAAGAAATCAATTCAATCATCTTCCACATCCTATCATTTCTCTATACAATTTACCAACACTCACTTGCAAAAGACTAGAAAGGTAGATTTCAATCACATTAAATTCAATTCAAACTCAATAAACAGAAAAAACGAAAAAACCCCAATTAACAAAATCATTAGAACTCACCACTAACAATAACAAACACAAATAAAACAACCCAATTAATCAAAAAACAAACTACAAAACCACCAACAAATAATCAATGAAAAGGACTTGTTTTTACCTTGTGTGAAGGAATAACTCTACGGGGGTTGTTCCGCATAATGGAGCCAACAATCCTACGGACTCTGGCGCTCTCATTTCCACTCCAAACGAAGTCAAAACAAGGCAACTTAACATAAAACTTGTCTTCACAAGGCGGAATAGGAGGGGAGACCAAGGCTTGAGGGTCATGGACGATGGTGAAGTCAGTGGAGGTGGAGAAGCGAGCCTCCATGGCCTCCTGGATGCAGTATATCAGAAATATAAACAACAACGACGAGAACAGCTGCAAGAAAGTTGCTCTCTTGTGCTTCCATGAAAGCACCAAGTTCTTCTTCAACAATGCCTTGTACTGTTGCCACAACAGCCCAAAACCCCCCTGCAACTCCATCTTGGCTCCTCTTTCTCGTCTTCTTCGTTTGCTTTCTCGTTGGATAGGATTGGATTGGATTTAAATGAGAGATGGTTTTATGGTTTTTTTTGGCCTTTTGTTTTCTCTCTGTGTTCTTAAGAGCAGTCAAAAGAGCGCGGGTTCGGGACGTTTTTAACTGATTTTTTTCTACGTTCACGGAAATTGTCACGAAATTGGTGTTGCTTTTTGATTTATTAACGAGTTTGCCACTATTTTTGTTTTTTGTTTTTTTTTTAATTGAGCGCTGAAGTTAAGAATGTCAAAAATACATATATATATATATATATATTTTTTTGTGGTAGGTACAGTTTTTTCTTCGGAGTTCCGTTGATGAAAAATGATTTGCAAGCGTAAATGTGAAAATGTTTTTTATATTTCAAAACTATGCGCGTTCTCTGTCAGCAAACCATAACAACAACAACTTCAACAAGGCATTTTCTGTTCATGGTGGGGATGTAATTCTATGCCATGATTGCAAGAATGGAATTTTTCTTTTGGTGGGGATGTTGCTTTCATATCTTTGAAGAGGGTGTTTTGGACAATTTAGTTGTGATAGGGTGAAGGGCAAAATGGTCATTCTAGAAATGGGCTCAATTTGAACAGCAATTATTATTTGTGCTTGAATCATGCACCTCCAGTCAAATGAAAGAAAAATTGAGAAGCAGCCTTGCAAATTCGTACTTGTGAAAAAATGTGAATATAAGACTTAGATTTTGGGGTTACTTGTGCACTAAGCTAACAATTTCTTTTCAGGTATTCCCATCAATAAACTTTTATTTACTTTTTATATTTTCTCTGAACTTTATGGGATGAGTTACTATTTTAAGAGTTGACATCGAAACAGCGTTTTAATGGGATTTATTAAGTATTAACTATGCGTAGGGTGGAGATAGGAGGGTCCAATCTAGCTTTGGAAATAGAAGTTTATACAATCCACGTGAAACTTTGAATAAAACAAGCTATAGTCGAATGTTTGGTATAGGTTTTGGCATAAAGTGTAAGATGAAAGTGAGTGATGTTAGTGGAGATAATACGATTATAATTTGCCTATTACTATAAATAGATTCAGTGTTTTATAGTTTTTATTTTCATTTAAGTTTTCACAGTTTCAATTGTTTTCATCTTTAAACAATTGTTTCCGAAAATTGTCTTGAGATCTCTTTAATGGAATGTAATTTCTTATTTTTGTTTTACAATGTGAATTATTAAAAATAACTTTGCAAATCAACGCTAACTACATTATCACAAGTATTCTTAGAAGTATAGCATATATCCTAATTAAATAATTTCTAGATTTTAGTGTCGTTTCTTTAGCTTTAATTTTCTTGATTGCTTCAGTTTTCCTATAAAAATCTATACATTTTTAGGATTGAGGCTCACTTTCACATAGCTAGGTATACATTTTCATTTGTAATGATAAAGTTGTCTCCAACTTATGTCTATGGAAAAAAGTATAAAAAAAAAAAAAGCACAGTTCAGCCTGATCGGAAATATATATATATATATATATATATATATATATTGTTGGCTCTACTCCTCACATTCACAGTCTGATTTGCTACTTCTATATCATAATAGTAGAGGAGTATATTTGTACTTACATTTTTATGTACAAAAAATAAAATTTGAACATTTTTTTTATGATTGGAACCAATTCAGAATTTAATCGGAAGCAATAACGATATGCATTAAAATGCAATCGAGTAATTAGCTCCCAAAAAAGGGAAGAAACAACTCACACCTAAGTAAAAGGGACTCACATGCATGGGGAGAAAACCCACATTTCGTGAAGGAGGTTGTCGAATACCTTTCAAGACAGAGAAAAAGGTGGGGGTAATACTTACCTTTGAGTTGCTGTCTTTTATCGCTTTATAATTATAAATGAAAATTAATTTATATTTATAAATGTTTTTATAAAAAAGGAAGTATTTTTTCTTACTTTTCCCCTTTTGCCGGTTTCTTATTCGCATTTATTGCATTTATAAAATTAGTCAAAAGTCATACTAACGAAGAAGAGTGGGAAAATGTTGGTGGCGTGGGTCATGAGAATACAGAGTGAATGTAGAGTAATATAGTTTAATTGGTTGCTATGTTTAATACAACATATTGAGATTTTGTATCATCTACTATTGATTTTATACAACAAATCAAAGTTTTCATTCAAATGTCAAAACTGACAAATATATAAATATATCTTTGACCAACTAATTAGGTTTATAGTCACCATGTTATGTTTCGTGGAAGCACTCATGTTAATCAATTGCATGTTACTTACAGATCAAGAATATTGAACTTTGTATGCATATATGCGTTCATTTAAATAAAAAAGAAAACGATGAAAAATATAAAAATTTTTCAAGCTAACCAGAATTATCAATGACCAGCACCTTGAGAAACCAAAAACTATAGTACCTTGCATGCATGGATTTTGACACACTGAGATTTGAAATATCTCAAAATCTTCCCTTGCATTTTTCTTAAATCACTCGTTTTCGGCAACTGGCATCAAACCACCAACTGAAATCCCCGCCCTCTTTAACGGCTTTTTTTTTTTTTCAAAGTCTATCAAAGGCATGTTATATTAAAATTCTGGTCAATTCAATCTCTCAGAGGACTAATCGCTTTAAATAATTAGATTTTGTCATTTATTCAAAAATCATTAATATAATATTTCTTATATAGTACTAAACAACTTAGTTGATAAGATTTTTATTGTTTATTTCTCAAAAAAAAAATTATTGTTATTAATACTTTAAATTTTTTTAAGGAAAAATATCATTCAAGCAAATATTATATCAAATTGACTCGAATTATCCTAAGAATGAATTCCGAGTGACATAACAAAACTTTATATACTTGAAGCATTTTCTGTGTAATTCTGATTGTATAACGATAGAAGTAACTAGCTAGCTGACTTGAATTGAAACTTAATAACTTGAAGTAGTTTTTGGTTCATTAAATTCACTGAAGTTTCCAAATGAGAATCGTTCTTGGGAAAAGTCATAAACACAGATCTGGATTGTCCTTAGAATTATCAAGATATCATTTTCATCGATCGGCCAATTATACACGGTTTCTTGCTACTTGTTCTTTTAAAAAACCTAGATTTGTGTTTAGACTACTGGCCTCTTTCACGCATGCATGCATCTGAAATCATTCACAAGTCACAACCCCACCCATCATTTTTTATTTTTTTTTTCAGCTTTTTAAATGTCAGCGGTTTTGAAGCTCATCCACAAATTTTCGATAAAAGTTGAAGACTCTGCAACCCATGTTCTTGTCATCTTGCATTGTTTTGCACTAGTCGATTTTGAATGAAGTTTCTTGTTAATTATCTTCTCACCGATAGATTAGGACAAGACTCGTTACGTTTATTATATTGAATTTAGTTTATATTATCATTCTTTTTTATAATCATTTTGTCAATAGAAAAAATGATGTCAGTCTAGTAATCGATCTCCTCTCCAAACTTCGAATTAATTGTAAATATCGGTGTATAAATACATTATACACACAAAACTAACTTTATCATTTGCTTCCCACAATTTAATGTTGGACTTCAAATTACTAATAAATGTACATCCTCTTCTTATCTTTTTCAGGATTTTGTTACAATTAAACATTAACATTGTTATCGTATAATGGGTGATTAGAGTATGATATTCCTTCTTATTTTTGAATTATTATCAACTTATCACAAATTCGAATAAAAAATAGATATAGATAAGATGAGAAGAGATCTTGTCTGATAGTTTATAAGCTTGCAACACTTGTAACGTTATTGGAGATCATTTTCCTGTTTGTCTGCACATCATATGCATATCAGGCATTCAGGCTTGGATTTTTTCATTTTATGGTTATATGCATACAGCTTTCAGTTCATTAAGCAAGTTTCGAAAAGAAAAAGAAAAGGTTATTATGAAGCTAGGTTTTCTTTTATTAAGTGTCATTCTATTTTACAAGTTTAGTGACGTTATCGGACAATTGGTGTCCGTTGTATCTTGTAAACAAAATAATATTGGAAAATTTATAATTTCACAATTAACTACACAATGACTAAACAAATACTAATTTTCGAAATCCACAACTATCATACATATATGGTTGTAAACTCCTTTATCTAAATGGTAGTTTCAACTTTCAAGACTTGTCTTGATTCATTGTAAAAATTTGCATTTTGGAATTACATTAAAATTCACGCATTATTAAGATAGTTTTATAATGATAAATGGAAAAAGAAAAAGCTTTCAACGAAGAACATCATAATTAAATTTTGATCAAGCCATCAAACAGACAACTGAATCTTCTAATTGATGATCATTGTGACCGTATATAATTATTTTGACACATAAAAATTATTTTTTATACAGCTCCAATTAATGAGAATTTTCCTTTATATGGTTGTTCAAACACATTAAGATAATATGGATTTTTTATGAAGCCACTTTCTAGCTAATTTAAAATCAGTAATGTTAAACATACTACCTTTTGTATCACAACTTAATCCCAACTCATAGCCGTTGTGTTCAAAACAGAAAAATTAATTTTTATAAAGCTACAAATTAATAAGAAATTTCCTTCACAGGGTTCTTCAAACACGTTAAGATAATATAAATTTTTTATAAAATCACTTTCTCGTTAATTCAAAATCAATAATGTGAAACATACCACTTTTTATATCTAAATTTAATTTAATTCATGATGTGTCAATTGATTAATACATAAAGTTTTAAGTAAAATAAATAATTATAATAAATATTCATTTATCAATTGACACATCATATATTGAAATCAAAATTAAAACATAAAATAGAATTAAATTCATACAAAATTATATAAAACATATTCAAAATATAAAAGTTATTTTCAATTAAGCTCACAATAGCGAGTAATTTCCTTAACTGTACCTTTCAAGTTTCGAGCACGAATTAAAATGAGGATGATACTTATACATTGATACAAGTTCAGCCGTTGAATTCTCGATCCCTTCGACTCCAAGAAACCTATCACCTGAATTTCTTGCTATAATAAAATCTTAAACATTTATTTTAATCTTTATATAGATCTATAATCTTGACTACGGTATCAAATCATCATGTCAATCACTTTAACCAAACATAGACGACATCATATTCTAACCATAGTATACTAGATGGTGTTTACAAGGAAACATCAGTACCGATTTGGTCAGTAGACAACGAAATTTTACTCTTATCTCATCACTTTCTTTTTCATATTACTTGACTCCCTACGCTGTTTCGGTAACAATCATATATTATGTGATTCATATATATATATATATATATATATATATATTTAAATACTATTCACTATTCAGTACAACAAATCTAAAATATTATCATATATCGAATTAATATTTTCTACCATCAAACCATATTTAGACGGTACTTACACTTTTATCTTAAAATTTCATTTATTATGATATTTATGATTTTAATTAACCAAAAATGTATTTAATTTTATCCTCTCTTTAATCTTTGTTTTTGTAAAATTAAATCAAGAAGAGAATGTTAAATGAATGACAACCACCTACAGTTTTTTGTGCTTAATTGTCTTTGCTAGAAGGACCGCTCTTAGTACTTGGTTTGAGACACCACAACCATATTTATGGTTGCACCTTTCCTCATTTATGTGTAGGCTCTTTCTATCCTTATGTTGGTCGTCCTCTCACTTATGTGTGGATTGTCCTTGTTCGTATGAGAGCCGTTTTTCGGATTATATCACTAGTGTTTGATTCCGTTTGATCTCGATTGCTTTTTGAACTAGTCTCAATAATATAATATAATAAAAAATTATTGTAAATTATTATTTTTATTGATAAATTATACTTTGTGATAATAAATATGTTAAATAAACACATTTTAATTTGTGGTGAGTTTTTCAAAATTTATCCAATTTTCAGTTGCAACGGACACGAGTTTCACCAATGAAATTTGAATATTATTTATTTAAAATTCCGTCTAGATTCTGGAAAGTCAAGAAAACTTGAAGGGCACTATAGTCATTTCGGAAGGGCAATGTTGGAAGTGAATCTGAACGCAGAATAGCAAATTCAGACAGGGAGACGACAACAAAATGTCTGACAATTTTGAAAAGCGAATCCAAACTCGAGGGACAACCTCGTAGTTTCATCCAAATTCAGTGGCATTTACTTTTCTGTTCCATTCATTTTCGGTTCCATGAGCCCATAAAATGGTGGAGCTGTGCCTGTGTGTCAGTCTTCATTTGGTAATCACAGGAGAGACAAATTAAAATAAAAACAAGACAGAGAGAGTCTCTGCTGATTCTCAACAACCCTCCAATATTTGGCGCCAAATTTGAACCACTCAGGAGGGTGTTTCAACGGTCACATTCATGGCGGATGGTCCTGCCAGCTCCTGGACACAGGCCAATGCTTTACTCAGAAAGAACTTAACTTTCCAGGTCTCCTCACCTGTTCATGTCATGTTTTTGTCTCTGGTTGCTTCTTGCTTGCTTGTTTATCAAGGGTCTGTCGCTCAGCTTTTTTAAGTTGTTTTGCTTTGTGGGTCGATTTCAAAGTAGGTGATTTTTTAGATTTATTAAGGTGGACATAAACGAATCCTTTTGTCTGTTGTATTCTTTGATTCTTTATTTTATGTTGATCATCTGTTTATTTGTTTATGTGAGCCTGTTCATGGTGCAAGATAGAACAATCTTTGGTGTTCTTTCTAGTTTGATTAAATATGTTGCTACTTTCAAAAAAATGAGATTGTTAATTTTAATTTTATTTCCAAGTTTGGTAGAATAGAATTGGTCCTATTGCAAGTCAGAATGATATTTCTTTCACTTTTTTACTTTTGAATTCTTAAATTTACATGTAGAAGCAAAAACAGAACTAGTGTTAGTGTGATAACAGTATTTTATATGAATAGGGTTGAAGTTGAATCAATGTTTGAAATGAGTGAGTTTGGAAGCTACTTCATGAAAGTTATATATGATAATATTTAGTGTCTGCTCTCTTTTGCAGAAACGAAATGTGAAGACAAATATTCGGCTTGTTTCCTTCCCATTTATCCTCTGCCTTCTACTTGTGATAATCCAAATTGTTATCGACCGCGCCCTCAATAATTCAGATAGTAAGTGTGGCTGTTCTTGTATCAGAAGAAATGCAAATGGTGGATGTGAGGAGGAGAGATGTGGGATACAGTTCTCCGACTTGGGTCAGGCAGCTAGTTGTCCCATTACTAGCCCTCTAGAATGGCCTCCCATGTTGCAAATACCAGCTCCTGAATATCGTGCTGTGAGAACAGATTTCATTTCATTTTCAGGCTTGCCAAATGAGTCATGCAGGAGTACTGGTTCCTGTCCTGCGACTCTCCTTCTTACAGGAAACAATCGTTCCTTTGGCGAAAGTGAGCCTCTCTTTCTTTATCTTTTACTTGCTGAAAAATTTTAATTTCTATTGTTTCTCCCTGTGCTGTTCCATAATGGTTAACTGTGTTAACATTAACCTCTATGTGTACCTTTTGATAGTTTTAAGTCAGAATATGTTCACTGGCGCTTTCAGTATAAATTCGTCAGATATTCTGGGTAGTTTGGCCAGCAATGTGATAGTAAGTTTTCCTCTTCTTTTTGCTTTACTTGTTGTCTGTTGAATAATCATATTTCCTCTATCTTTCATCCTAGTTGAGAACATTTTATTTACTGTTGTTCTCATGCTCATGTTTTTTCTTTCTAATTATATCAGATTTGTGGCTAATGTGATCTTTCAAAAAATTTCAGGGGTCAGATTCGCCGACAGAATTCAGCAACTTTCTGGATCCTGCTCTTTTTTCAGGTCTTCCAATCTATAGTGTTCAAAGTCAGTGCGCAGCAAACGCTACTACTTTCGTTCAAATTCAATTGCCACCCATTAATGTCACTCAAGGTAAAAAATTTTCTTACTTTCTGATCTTTGTTAAATTTGACTTCTATTAAGTCCTTTATATTTCTTCAACAAAATAGAAGGCCTTCTAGTGAGGTCTTCTCTGGACAAGTTTATTAGTGGTTCGATACTTTTGATTTACTACAGTAAGATACTTGCTGTAAATTGTGCCATTTTGATTTATTAATAGAGATGAAGCAGTGCATGATTAGGTAATTAGGTTCATAAACAAATTCTACCAATCAGTTGCACCAGAATATTTAATAATCAATCTGTGATCAGAGAGGGAAAGTGCACTAGTGGCCATTCAGTCTCATTCTGTGGTGATCCTCTTATTGAATTTGTGCTCTTTTAAAAAAAAATAGTTCATTAATCTGGACAATAACTTCTTGGACCAGTGTCAAATGGATGCTGGAGATGGTACGTATTCAATATGGCCATGGCATCTTCCATGCTAATATTTGAGCTAAGTGTACGTTTGTGTGATGGACTTTGGACATATCGTCTTACAGCAGATGGTTTTGCCTTGTTCAATTTTGGTGTGGGAACTTGGGAAGCATGCTTTTGATGCACTTTTGTGTCCCTTAACTAAAACTTTGCTACTTGAATCATCTTGTTGCATCCTCCTAGGAAATTTCGTGGCATTTAGCAACTTAGAATGAATGTGAAATGAGAGCTCATCATGTAAGAAATGTGATCTTTCATGGTAGAGCTTCCTAATGGAAGATTTCAGTATTGACTGAACATATTTGTTTATGCACCATGATTATTGCTCTGTTATTAATAACACATTGTCAACCTAATAAGTAACTTTTCTCATTCTCTCATTGCCAATTTGTTCTTATGGAATATTCTGAATCTCACACCACTTTCTTTTTTGGTCCTGGATCCAGAGGTGACATGTGTTCAAGGCTTGAATTTGTGGCGTAATAGTGCTGCTGAGATAAATGATGAGTTGTATAAAGGTTACAGAAAAGGCAACTCAGAGGGAAAAATTAATGAGATAGTTGGAGGTTGGTCTGCATGATACTTTAACTAATTTAAAAATCTGATGTGGCTGACAAATTGATATGATAATACTGTGGTTTGATTTTTCCACAGCCTATGATTTCCTAAACTCCAACGCAAGTCATTTTAATGTGAACATCTGGTACAATTCAACCTACAAGAATGACTCAGGGAATCTTCCAATGGGATGGGTGCGTGTTCCACGTGCAGTAAATCTGGTATGTATAGAATTTTTGTTCACTGAGTTTTCTTTCTACTCATGTTTTCCCTTAAACATCTTAATTTTTTGGGCCTGACTTCATGGGAATTGCTGTACTGCATAGTTGTGAATCATTCAAACTTCCAGAGAGACAATGCCCTCTGGAGATGATTGAGATTTCATTCTAATTTATTGAATTTTAAAGGTTTTGGTTGTTCCTTAGTGATTTAAAAAGTTAAAAAAATTGATGGTATGGAAAATCGAAAATCCTAAGAATAAACAGTTATTCAAGAGCTGAGTTAGAGAATTGAGAGGCATTGAGACTAAGGCAGTTAGGAATCTCTTTCTGACATTGGTTGCATGCGCCATCAGTTTCCGAAGTAAAAAATGAAAATCGGAGAGAAAAAAGTGTAAAACATACAAATTTTGATAAGTTACTGGATGTTATGTTCTTTTTATATGCCTTCATGTGCTTTTGATTTGTCTGATATAATCTTGATTTTATATTTAATTATATACATAAATCTTATACTTGAAACTTGTATTCCCACTTTCAGGATTGATACTTGATTTATCTCTGCTCATATGCTTAAAGCAACAAAGTATGATGAATACTGACATTTACAATTTGTGCATTCATAGGCATCCAATTCCTACCTTCAGTTTCTGCTAGGGCCTGGCACACATATGCTATTTGAGTTTGTCAAAGAAATGCCCAAAACTTACACTGAGATCAGATTTGATATATCATCTCTTCTTGGCGCACTGTTCTTTACATGGGTTGTCCTACAGCTATTCCCTGTAAGTATATGAACTGAAATTGCTTCTTTGTGATAGTGATAAGTTAGTAAAGGGTTGCATGTTGTTTCAAATTAATAAGTGTTCTGACATCTATCATAGTTATCTTGGCTATTTGTGTAAAAAGCCATAATAAGGCAAATATTTTAATTTGTGCTCACACTTCTTTTATGGTTCTTAAGGTAATTTGGTGGTCCTTATTGTTTACTGATGCATCATCATCTCAATTACCATTTTTGTAAATGGTGGTCCTTATTGTTTCCGTGCAGGTGGTCTTGACATCTTTAGTATATGAGAAACAACAAAAACTCAGAATCATGATGAAAATGCATGGACTTGGTGATGGACCTTATTGGATGATTTCATACTTGTATTTCCTTGCCATCTCTTTAATCTACATACTGTGTTTCGTGTTATTTGGCTCAGTCATAGGTAATCAAACAACTGGTTATTTCATTTCTTCTTTTTGCTTTGCTTCAACTTGATTTGATGTGGTTGAGTTACAGGGCTGAAAATCTTCACACTCAATTCCTACAGCATCCAATTTGTGTTTTACTTTATCTACATAAACTTGCAAATATCTCTGGCCTTTCTAATAGCTGCACTGTTTTCAAGCGTTAAGACTGCTGCAGGTTTGGTTCTAGCTTTTCTATGCATTTATTAGTAGGGAATATGCCCCTGCCCTAATTCCTCGTAATGATCTGTAAACTGACTCTCATGAAATGATCTAATCATGAATGGTGCAGTTATAGCATACGTATTGGTCTTTGGAACTGGCCTCCTAGGTGGCTTTCTCTTTCAGTTCTTTGTTCAAGATTTATCATTTCCAAGTAAGTTTGAAAGTGAAGAAGAAGTAGTTCTTTTTGTAAACATAGCTTCTGTTTTGGTTGTTTTCACATTAAGTAGTATCACTTAATATGAGTGTTATTCTGTTCTTGTAGGAGGCTGGATTACTGTAATGGAGTTATATCCTGGTTTTGCTCTATATCGTGGGTTATATGAGTTAGGGCAATCTTCGATCAGGGGTAACTATTTGGGAATTGATGGGATGAGGTGGGCAGATTTGAGTGACAGTGGAAACGGTATGAAAGAGGTCTTGATTATAATGTTTGTTGAGTGGTTGGTCGTGCTTTTTTTCGCTTATTACGTAGATCAAGTTGTATCATCTGGAGGTGCAAAAGGTCCTCTCTTCTTCTTGCAAAAATTTCAGAAGAAGCCTCTTTCATCTTTCCAGAGGCCCAGTTTGAGAAGGCAGGGATCTAAAGTGTTTGTTCAGATGGAGAAACCTGATGTTGTTCAGGAGGTAACATTTTCTTTTCTTTCTTTATTTTTTATTATTTATTATTATTTTTTTTGAAGTTTTTTACTTGATTTCCTTGTATATTGTTGAAGTTTGTTAATGAGTATACATAGACTAGGAAGTTGGTCAGTCAAACCACACTGACCTTTCTTTTGCAGCAATGAGCCGTTATATGTTTTATGAAATGCTAGAGATGTCTCTCTGGTTAACATATCAAACAGTTTGAATACCTCCATTTCTATTGAAACAATTCTGTGAAATTAACTCATTTTTAGCTTTTGGATTCGATAGTTTGTTGGATATTTCTCTTATCTTGAATATTCAAAATCTGCAGTGTTGTTTGTTATTAAAGAAGTGTGTTTCTTAGGCTCATGAGTATAATTCACTTCTTGTAAAGTGGTGCCACCATAGCTGATTGTCAGAACTGAAGTTCTGTAGTTTAACTTAAATAAATCTTTTAAATATCTTTTGTTGGATTGTCATTACCGTGGCGTGAGTCAATTAATATAAATTGATAATTTTGTGCTTCATTTTTTTTTCCTCCAGAGAGAGAAGGTTGAGCAGTTGCTGCTTGAACCAAGCACAAGTCATGCGATCATCTGTGATAACCTTAAAAAAATATATCCAGGAAGGGATGGTAACCCCGAGAAGTTAGCAGTGAGAGGGTTGTCTCTTGCTTTGCCTCCAGGGGAGTGCTTCGGCATGCTTGGTCCTAATGGTGCTGGGAAGACCTCTTTTATTAGCATGGTAAGTTTATCATAGTCTTTGGTTCCTTGAGATAAACAATGTCAAATACTTCTTGCTTTCTGATATAAAACTGTCTATTGGCAGATGATCGGGCTTACAAAGCCAACCTCTGGGACAGCATTTGTTCAGGGTATGGACATAAAGACAGATATGGACAGCATATACACCAGCATGGGTGTATGCCCCCAGCATGAGTAAGCTAGAGTTTTGTTCCTTCTGTCCCAAAAGAAAATGTTATTTTCCTCTAAATGAAATCTGAAACATTTTCATGTTTTATATATTTTATTGGCCAATTTCAGCCTGCTGTGGGAAAGTTTAACAGGACGGGAACACTTACTGTTTTATGGCAGACTTAAGAACCTAAAAGGTTCTGCCTTAAAACGGGTAAGCCATATCATCTTTGCTTCGTCTATAAGACAAGTGGTGCTTATCGCAAGATTTGTAGTTGAACATTTGTCCTCTCTCTCTCTCATTTTGCAAATGGAATCGAAACTAGTTTAACTGAATCTGAAAAACAAACAAATATGTATCAGTAAATTTGTGGCTGAGAATTGTACATATGTTGCTCTGGCTGCTGCAATAAGATTTTAATGCACGGCTCAATCTTACGTTTTTGTGGGGTGAGATTGAAAAATGATGAATACTTGGTATGCTGGGTACATTTACCATATAACTTTAGTTACTCTCTTTTCTGTCCTATTATGTCACTGTAGGCTGTAGAAGAATCCCTCAAGAGCGTCAACCTGTTTCATGGAGGTGTTGCTGACAAAAAAGCTGGGAAATACAGTGGAGGCATGAAGAGGAGACTGAGTGTTGCTATTTCACTGATTGGGGATCCAAAAGTATGTCTCTGTCTCCACTATTTTGCACTTTGACAACTTCAGGATAATCATATCCTGCAATGCTACTTATGACTAATACCATGTAAAATTTTCAAGGTTGTATATATGGATGAGCCCAGTACCGGTTTAGATCCAGCTTCAAGAAATAATTTATGGAATGTTGTGAAGCGTGCAAAACAAGGCCGGGCAATTATTCTCACAAGTACTCTCTCTTTTCCTGTACACACTCAACATTCATTGATACCAATAAATCTGTGTTCATCTCTTGTTTATGTCACTTCATGTTTTACTAATTAGGCTTGTTTATATTTTTTCAGCCCATTCTATGGAGGAGGCTGAGGTCCTGTGTGATCGGTTAGGAATTTTTGTAGATGGCAGTTTGCAATGCATTGGAAATCCAAAAGAGGTGGTTTGAATGTTATCGTATTTGTATCTTATAGCTACAGCTCATTCTACGACTCAATTATATCATTATTTAGATGCGTGGTGAGAGGTCAAACAACGACAGTGACCCTTCTGACTACAGTTCTTGAATTCAAGCATTTTCATTGAATACAGCAGCAATGCATGGCACCTGGTCTAATTAGACAATGTTGCTGAATAGATGGTTTCTGCAAGACACTTACTTTGAACACTTTGTTTAACAGTTAAAGGCTAGATATGGAGGATCTTACGTGTTTACGATGACAACATCTACGGATCACGAAGAAGAAGTGGAGCACATGGTGCGCCATCTCTCCCCAAATGCTAATAAGATATACCAAATATCAGGAACCCAAAAGTTTGAGCTCCCAAAACATGAGGTGAGAATTGCAGATGTGTTCCAAGCTGTTGAGAATGCAAAGCGAAAGTTTGTAGTTTTCGCATGGGGTTTGGCTGACACCACTCTGGAGGATGTATTCATCAAGGTTGCACGCGGAGCTCAGGCATTCAACGTGCTGTCATGATTCTCAGATATGTTCATCATAGACATATATACACTTTCATGTTTAAGCACTTCTTACATAATTTATAATTTTACCACAGTAGCAGTCTACATGACTGGGATTGTTGTAAGCATATATGTATAATACATTATTTAATTATTTGTTTTTGGGATTCAAATGGCAAGTAATTCGAGCTTTTCGGATCTTTTGTTTTTTACTCCAATAAGGGTAAAATCATATTTTTTAATTTTGGTTGTTATGTTTTTACTTTTGGCTGGCCATCCTTGGTCCTATCTCTCCAATGATAACCAAGCTCTTGATCTTGATGCAAGTGAAATTCCATTCAAAGAAGCACATGAATGCTAAATTGATCAATGGCTTTGAGTATGGCATGTTAGTTGTATTGTTTTGTTTCTTTTTTCTCTTAAGGAAATTTAGTATTCTAGTATGTGAAAAAAGAACCAAAGAATTGTTTCATTGGAATGTTGGAACTGAATGAATGAACAAAATTTGACCAGAGTCATCTTGTGCCCACAGAACTTCAACCATCATACCTTTCAGATTTCTGAAGAGTCTGTTCCTGCAATTTCAACATACTTGGCTGCTAAGGTATCTGCATTGCATTGTCATTTTATGAAAAGTACAGAGGGACAATATTATTGACAATTCTGCTGCACACTATATACTTTTCAAAGTGACTGTTCTCCAAGCAGAAGTATTGTTTGTTTTCTGCTTGGACTTCTCTCGCTCAAATAAATGATATCAAGTTACATCGTTTTGGTCTACTATTGCTGCACCAAATCATCACAAGTTCGAGGAATTTTACTTTTATGTATATATAGAATTATAACTAATGGAACAAAATTGTATTCAATTAGTATTCCTTTTCAGCCAAATCTTAAACTTGATCAAATTAGTATTAGCCTTTTGATTGATAGATCTTTCTTCAAAATTATATATTTTTAACCATCTTATTAACAGGATAAGGGAATAGGTCTTATCCATTAATAATTGCAATTTATTTATGGCTCAAATATAAACAAACATCAAATGATAATGAGAAGGCTTAATATATGCATTAATGGATAGTATTTACAATTTAAAATTAGAAGGATGAAAATAAAACTAAACACATCACCATGCATATCATAACAGAAAAGTCATAGCTACTCTAAAAATCTTCCCTGTCTTATCTTTAATCTATTATAATCCTTATCTAGATTTTCTCCTTTTTTTTCTCCAAAATTTTAGTTGAATTTTTCATCTCTTTATCTCTTTGCGTATATATATAAGTATATGCTTATGTGCAAGTGCAATTACTCCAAAGATAATTTGAGTCCATAATGGCTAAGATTGGTTTGTTTTGTTGCTTTCTTTTAGTGATTTCGTTGGCAGGTTGCGAAGCAGAGAAAATTGGCGTATATGAACTAAAGAGAGGAGATTTATCACTCAAGTTCACAAACTATGGTGCAACTATGCTCTCCGCCATTCTGCCTGATAAAAATGGTCTGTTTTGGTTTCTTTTCTTATCTCTTTTTTTATTTTTTGTTCTGGTAACAACATTTTTATATGATCATGAACATTGATTAAATTAAATTAAACTAACGAAACAGGTATATGACGTGTTTTAGTTGTTTTATTTGCATTATTACTTTATATAAAATCACTTCACTTCCCTTATTATGTATCAGGAAAATTAGCTGATGTTGTTCTTGGATTCGATTCAATCGATGGTTACAAGGTGCAATTTGTTGATGACATTATTTTTTTTCCTTGCATTATGTGATATATAATGACTTGGATTTTCGATCATAAATCATGTACCTTATTTTCTCAAAAGTTACTGTTGTTGCAGAATGATACAACTTATTTTGGAGCCATTGTTGGACGTGTAGCTAACAGAATTGGAAGGGCTCGCTTTCATTTAAATGGAAAATATTATCAATTGGTCAATAACGAAGGAAAGAACATGCTTCATGGTAAGATATTGGTTTCATCAACTTTTTTCCCTGTCAAGTTTCAATCACAATATCCATCATTGAAGCTAAATCGTTGTTTAACTCTGATTTGTACACATCAGGTGGCTACAAAGGCTTTAGTGATGTTATATGGAATTTAGAAAGTCACAGAAAAGATAGCCATGTCACATTCACCTACCACAGCTATGATGGTGAAGAAGGTCTATATATATATGATCAACTTGTATTTGAAACTCTAGCAGAAATATATATTGTCTTTTGACTCTCTAACATTTTTATAAAATGTCACAGGCTTTCCTGGTGAAGTTGATGTCCAAGTGACATACATGCTTATTGGGGAAAATGAGTTGGGTGTAAAAATGGAAGCCAAGGCACTTAACAAGGCTACTCCAGTGAATTTAGCCTTGCATACTTACTGGAACCTTGGCGGGCATGACAGTGGAGATATCTTCTCACACAAGTTACAACTATTTGGATCCAAAATCACTCCAGTTGACGATGAACTCATACCAACTGGTGAAATCAAACCTATAAAAGGAACCCCCTACGATTTCCTCCAACCCCGCGAGATTGGCAGTAGGTTCAAAGAGCTACCTGATGGATATGACATTAACTATATGCTAGATGACACGAGCACTAAACACTTGAAGAAGGTAGCTGTGGTGGAGGAAAGTAAATCAGGGAGGAAACTGGAGCTATGGACTAATCAACCTGGAGTGCAGTTTTATTCAAGTAACATGTTGGGCCATGTCAAGGGGAAAGGTGGATATGTTTACTCAAATTTCGCAGGAATGGCCTTGGAGACTCAAGGCTTCCCAGATTCAGTGAATCATCCTAATTTTCCTTCACAGATTTTGTATCCTGGAGAGACTTATGAGAATGTTATGGTTTATAGGTTCACTGCTAAATAGAAAAAAGATAATGTTAGGTACAATGAGCATATCAGGCTAGCTTAGAAAGGAAAAAATTGCTGATGAATAATTATTAATTAGTGCTGTTTCAAAAAGTGTTGATTGAAATGTAAAATTTCCCTTAATACTAGTTTATTTGATATATATGTTTGCTCTGATCATTATCAGTGTTCCAAAATTCAGTCATGCATACTTTCTTTGTTACTTTCTATGTTTTAAGCACATGATCAAAGTTAACTACTTAATTTGAGCGTATATATATACACACACACATGGGTCCCAAAGGCCAAGCCCACTTTCATATCAGAAAGTTAGGCGCCAGATTTATCTCTTAGTGCTACAACACTCATAGCTATGTAGACCAAACCTTTGATGACACCAAATTCAAACAGCTATTTCAGTTACAAATCATGATTAAAATTGAAAAGTAAAATGGATTGCTGCTGCTTGAAGAATACTAATTCAAATAGATACAAATTACACGGAAGAAAAGAGAATGACTAGTAATGGACAAGATTATTGGCAAGAAAATGTCACAAGATTCTTTACCATCAACAAGTACTTGATCTTGGAAAAGAAGAAGATACATTACACAAATTTTAAATAATCAAACTATGCACATTAGCAACAATCTTTCTATCGAGATTTTGCTGGCATTCGGAACCGACACAGAGGGCAGAGATTACTCTGATTCAACCACTTGACAATGCAATCTTGATGGTACTCATGAGAACAAGGCATGCTTGTAGCTTCTGATCCAACAAAGATATCTTCCAAACATACGACACACTGTCTTGAACAATCTTCAACTCTAGTTTTCTTCAAAGCCTGAATGGAAGACTCACTGGCAGGCACCATATCAAGAGCCTGTCCATTGATGGACAATGTAGCAGCCCGAGCAACCTCCTCCTCCTCCTCCTCCTCCTCCTCTTCATTGTAACTCACAGCAGTGATCACGACAACCATAGGAATAACATGGCAGTTCATGTTACGATGTTCATTGATGATTGAACGTGCGCAGTTAGTGATGCTCATGATCATGCCGACGTGGAAATCAATGGGGACATGCAACTGTAAGAGCTTGCTTGATATAACAACAGACCATGAAGTGAGGTCGTCAGTGGGCAGCGTGAGGTCGTCGTGCTTCATGAAACCATCACAAGAAACGTAGAACTCGATGAATAAAAGAGCTTTTGTTGAGGAAACAAGACCGTTGCCATGTACAAAATCTTCAGGCAGGTATGCATCACAGTGATAATCATAGACTGATGAACGTGTGGTGGCCATATATATTTGTTGAACGTAAAAGAAACTGAAAAAGAAAAGAAAAGACAAAGATTTGGAGGAGAGTTTCTTGAGAGAAAACTGTGTTGGAGTTGGTGGGGTTCCTTTGTAGGTGTTCACTGTCGCAGAGTTATATTTATAGAAAACAAAGAGACAAAGATTTGGAGGAGAGTTTCTTGAGAGAAAACTGTGATGGAGTTGGTTTGGTGGGGTTTCTTTGTAGGTGTTCACTGTTGTAGAGTTATAGTTATAGAGAGAGAGAAAGAGACATGTTATGTGCTTTGGTGATTAGGAAGAGGGTAACTTTGAAGATAAAAAAAGGAGATAGTATCGAGATGGTATTATAATTCCTAATTTGGTGTGGTTTTCTTTTGTTATAATAATAATTATTATTATTATTAGTTTGAGTAGGAATGTAGGATTCCGAATTTGATGAGTAGCAAGGACTTCTTTTGTTGGATGATGTATGATTACTATAGAGACCTTTCCTTTTCTTCCATGTAAGTTATAATATTAATAATAAATTATTATCTTCTTTCTAAAAGTTCTTCAGCTTTCCTATTATATATTATTTTTTTATTTGCAAAAAAAATATTTAACAACCAAAAGAAAAATGATATATATATATATATATTTATATATAACATGATCTGAAAATTCACTCATGACACAAATACAAAAAATAAAAGACACATAGTGGAGAAAAACACGTATTGATAAACGCTAATAATTGGATCAAGAGGTTTACCGTATATTAGTATATTTCAAAATTTACACTCATAACAACAATATGAAAATTAAAAATACAGTCAATATGTTGATAAAGATATGATAAGATTCGAATATGTATTATAGATGTGAAGAAAATACGTATTAATCACTTGAATTATAAATAGATATATATATTTACTATTTAAAAGATGTTAAAAAAGGGATTTTAATAAAAAGAAAATAGAATACATAATAATTCTTTTTTTTTATAATCTTCCAGAAGGCAATTCAAATAATTTATTAAAAAAATAACTTAATAATTTATGCTTAATTGGGAGTTCGGGGCTAATTAAAGGAAAAAAACAAAAAACAAAAAACTTATCATTAATCAGGATCCTGGTTGTAGTTCTGTTGAGTTGGTATATGTCTTTGCATTTTTTAAGGAGAGATTGATGATGGACCCTTTTGAGAATGTTGAAGTCGAAAAGGTTCGTGTTTGGAGGCATCAAACTCGATAGAAACACTCCGGTTAAGAATAATCTTATAATAAAATACTGAAAAGATGGTCACAATGAGTTTTGCTCATATTACCAAAATCATGTATGAGTATTGCTCATCTCTGCAGATGGTCGAAACAACATACTATATGCTCACATCTGACATCTTTTATCCCACAAACTGACATAAAAAATTGTCCTATATCAACCAATCACCATCCAGGAATCCAAAATGCTGTTTATGTTTCACTGTTTTGATGTGGAAAACGTAGAGATTTCATAACATTCTATTTCAGATTTCAGATTTCAGAATCTGTCTTGCATTAAAGTATTAATCTGTTCTTTGCATGCCAAACTGAACACACTAGACACTGCCTATTTTCTAGCGTGTTTGCTGCACTCATTCTATTTAGAGCCAGTTCAATTCACATGGTTCCTAACACCTCTGTTAGGACTTAGGAGGCTTGATAAAGGGGACACAGAATACAAGTGTCAAGCTTGTATTACTTGCAGACACACAATGCACAACACAGAAATTATATCATTTACATGACAAATACATCAAATTCTACCAAAGCCCCAGAGGGAAGTCATCTTTAAATTGTATCTTAGCTGAATCACAAGAAAAGCCTCAATCCCTCAAACAAATAAAAATAATGGTATCTAATGCATCATAAATTGATCAAGCTTGCTGATGAAAATCCAAACATAATTATAATATTAACGTCAATGAAAAACAAAACCTAAGCTTCTCAAGTTTGATGAACCTAGTGAGTTGTGGTGGTCGTCTTCTTAAAATCGATCTTGTCTACCTTAACTTCTCCATCAATGAGTTCGTAAACATAGACCACAACTCGCAGGCCATCAATGTCCATGAGGACAAAACTAGGGTTGACATCGAAGGTGATGCTGCTGTGCGCACCCGTGGCAGAGCCTGGATTTATGACAACGCCTCCCTCATGTTTGTAAGCTGTAAACTGATGAGTGTGACCAGTCACAAGTATGTCCACATCCAGTTGTCTCTGTAGCATGGCAAGCGAGTCTAGGTCCCCCCATGGAATAACCTTGCAAACATCATTACTACTTAAGGGAAATCCAAAAACACAAATAGAGAGCAGATTATCGACGTTAAAGTACAAACTTATAATCATGACCTCATCACCTAAAGTGATTTTCTTATCCTTTAATTTTTTTTCTACGAATGCCAAAAACCCCCTATGCCAAAGAGCATATTCCACTTTCCACTAGATGTTTGTTTCTCAGTAACGCCAATAGCTCACGAAAATCTCTGTATCCGTATCTGTACTTGCCAGCTTAAGAAGTTTCAAGAGGACGTTGTTACATACAAGGTAGACCTTATATTAGCACGAGAAATCACAAATTTAACATCCTCTTGAAACTTGTTAACCTAAAAATACAAATACAGAGATTTTCAGGTTCAAAAAAAACAAGACAGTATGTGAAAATAGAAAAAACCTGATGGCCATGGCAAAGTCCTAACTTGAATTGACCAATGGTGAGCGTCTTAGTCTCAGGATATCGCGTCTCTTCATCATATTCGCCTCGAGTGATATGCAAGTCAGGACAAATAGTCTTCAAGTAGTCATGAACTTCCTGAAATATTCATTTAATTCGAAATTGCTAAATCGACGCTATTTTAATTTCCACCAAGTAATAGACATTTTCATGCTGATTCTCACAATTAAAATAAAATAAAATCATAACATCACAGTTGATAGACAGAGAGTTATTTATATTTTCTCAAAAACAAGATCTAAATCCAATACCTACTCATCCAAAACCATTGAAGAAAGTTTTGTTCATACTAATTCAGTTATAGAGAAATTCGAAAAATTCAATCTTGCAGATTCCAGTCACCAATCAAACAGCAAATTCAATTAAGAAGACAACCTCTATCCAATAAAAGTAAACAAGTCAAAAAAAAAAAAAAACAAACTTTGATGCAGAGATTGCCGGTGCAGACGATGTGTTGGATCTTGCCAGGAACGAGCATGGACTTGAACTTGGCAGGCAAATCAGGCGCTCTATGAGGTACGTGTAAATCTCCCAAAGCTAAAACCAGCACCATCTTCCACCTTTCAATCACGATGTTTTTATCTGCCAAAAAAATAATGAAATCATCGAGAACGTGATTGAAGATTCATTATTACAAAGTAACCAAGAGATTGATTTGCAATACCAGCGAGACTTTATAGGTTTGAACAACTCGACACAGTGTCCATCAAAAACCCCTTTCCATCACCTTCTCCTTCAATTCATTCTTGTTTACTCAACTCATCCAACGTGTTTTCTTCTTTTAAACGGTGTCGTTTTAGTTGGACTCTAACTACCAGTCTTCTGTGTGAAAAATAATGGTTAATTGCTTAATAATTAATTATTTTGTTTCAATGTATTTTAAATTTTTAATTAATAATTTTCAAAAAATAAAATCTTTTAGGTACCTTTTGGCAAATCAATTAATTTTGGAAATTCTCTACGTACCATCGAACTGTGTTTTTATTAACTAGCACAGAAAATGAAGGATATAATTATCATCACCATAAGTGTCAACTTAATTATTATGGCAGTCATAGAACTAAATATATATTTTAAAATATTAAAAAATTGAATATAACTATTGAATGGTTCGTCTTTCTGATTTTTTTAAGCTGAGTGACATGTTCTAGGTAACGTTTAAATTTCATTAATGTACAGATAATTTTCCTACTTTGTGTAGATTACATTTTTTCATTTACTCAGAACAAAATTTTAAATTGTGTCGGAAAGTCTTATCTCAAAAGGTTTAATAGTTATAATTATACTTGTAATGTTATATATATATATATATAATAGTACGTGAGAAAGTTTAAATTTTACTCCCTCAACTCTCTCAAATCGAAGAAAAAAGGAAGAGAGATCCATTGAAGGGATTGAGGAAATGTGAAAAAAAAAATAACGAAAATTTGGCCCAATTACTTACAAATAGCTTTTGGAGGCAGAAAAGCTCTTCTTGAGCCCAAAATTGGTTTATTGGGGTGGATCCTCGATCAGCTAATGCGAATTATTTTCTATTTGGTCCACATTAAATAAAAATCACTTTTGTCTTAATCTTCTATATTAAAATCTTAATTGTCAGTTTTGAAAGTTAAGCAAAACGGTCAAACTTCTAACAAAGAATCCAACTCTCGTAAGATAATTTCTACAAATAAACGCTGCTTGATGCTGCCGCATATAGTCATGCCTTAGCATGGTTTAAAAGATGTTCAATTCAATAATACCATCCAATGCTACGCTAAGCAAAATGATTTCTTACATACTTAATAGGTCTATAATCAACACTAGGAGCCAAAAAGGAATTTCCATAAGCAAATAACTAAAATGGTTTTCTATATATATCATCTCAAACGATGCATTTTTCAACAATGTCACTCTAGATCATGCTGGAATTTTAGTGTCTGAGATAATGAGAAGCTACGCTGATTAACACAAAAATGTTGCTGTTGAAGCCAACGATACACTTGCAAACTATCCCTATGAAGCCCGGTTCAAAACAAAACCCAGAAAACTTTCCTGAAGAGGACTTTAGTGCCTGATAAAGCAGGCTAAAGGTAAAAAGGAGGGATGTACATTGAGGTTACTCACTAAATGGATGGAAAATCAGGTCCTAGTTATCGTCCCCGAGGGGATTTCAATCCAGGGGATTTCATGTGAGGTGGCACTTGGGAGCGACGGGGGGACATATTCACAGGAGAAGCATAACTGCCTCTCAATTGGGACTTTTGGTAAGGGCTACAGGCCATTTGCATCTGGGGTTTGGAGGGGCTGCTTGCATCTCTAGGAACAGGTAGTTTTTCTAGAGCAGATAATACATCGGACATTGGTGGCCGTGACTTGGCCTCACTGATACACTGTAATGCAAGGATGGCCACCATAAAAGCTCCCCTCTGAGGGTACTGGCCCTCTAATTTGGTATCCATAATCCTGAACAACTTGCGTCTATCGCCCAAATAAGGTTTCGCCCAATCCACTAGATTCTGCTCCACACCAACTTTAGTTTTGTCAACAGCACGTCGTCCAGAAAGCAGTTCCAACAACACAACACCAAAACTGTAGACGTCACACTTTGTAGTAAGTCTACCTGTCAACAGTGAATGCATCTGTTTAGTGTAATGTTGTAAATACTAAATACAGAACAAAAGGCTGTGATATCATATATAAACCAACTAAATCAAGTTATTTTGGTTAAAGATCATGATAATGATATGAACTTATGAAAACAACTCAGTCATGGCCAGACTAGAAGCTCCTGGCTAGTATCATCTGGAACCCCACCCTTCTAGAACTAGTTCACTGATACACATCTGACAATTTTGAATAACGAAGATTCAAAAATACTGTTTGGTTTACACATCTGAGTTGAGGGAATTTCAGCATTATAAATAAGATTTGATACAAGTTTGGTACCATAACATTAAAGTCTCTTTTTCTCTCTTTCTGTGTATCGGCACACTGACTGCACTACAGGACCTGCAAGTTCAACAATGTGCAAATTCCAGAACAACTCTAATAAATTTCTACTTGTTCCCATTTTTATTACCTGTTTGATCAAAATGCATGCTGCTTACTATTATCATTTTCACTTGCAGGTTCAGTATTAAGAACTAAAACTAAGATGCCACCTCATACTGAACTGAATGGTTTTCATCCCATTGGTGAAATTCTTCTGATGGAAAACGTACAATAATTGATACATGCAGAAACACAAAGACCACCTTTAGCGACTATCCCTGATAGTGCACAATTCAAAAATGTAGCAAATAAAGTGCCATTCCAAGGCAAATGACAAACCTGTAGCAACATATTCGGGAGCAGCATAACCCTGAGTACCCATGACTTGTGTTGAAACATGAGTACGATCACCAGTTGGGCCTGCTTTTGCCAAGCCAAAATCTGACAGCTTTGCATTAAATTCCTACACCCATAAGAAAACATAAACAGGACTAAGAAATTTAGCTGAAAGATAACCGAATTTCCAACAGTGAAACCCACCATTAATAGCTACACGGGCTCGAGCAAACTATTATGAAATGATGATAGGTTTGTCAACAAACATTAACTTTAAACAAGATACAACAATAGGACATGAATTTCAACCTTTATTGCCTTCTTTTTTTTCTTTAAATTTACCAATTTAATTGGCTTGAACTCTTAAGTTCACCACACAAAACCATTGCCATTTAACTAACATGCATAATAAGAGTAATCAATCAACATACAGAATCTAGCAGGATATTTGAAGCTTTAAAATCCCGATATATAACTTGTTGCTCAGAGTCATGCAGAAAAGATAGCCCTCGAGCAGCACCTATGGCAACTTTGATTCTTAGTGACCACGGAAGAGGTTGGGCACCCCCTGCAAATAAGAAAGTCATAGAATTAAGTTTAACGAACAAAGACACATCTTTTTGCTGGATTAAAACCAAAAATCAAATAATGTCCAAATAATTGCTTCAAAAACCGTAAACTGATTTCAGTTACTGACAAAAACTAAAAATGGTAGAAAATATGACATAGGAAACACAAACGTTGTGCCAGCCAGAACAATTGACTTACTTCTAAATAGATGGTTCTCCAGGCTGCCTTTAGGCATATACTCATACACCAAGAGCCTGTTTTCTCTATCCAGGCAAAATCCAATAAGTTTAACCAGATTTGGATGGTGAAGCTGGCCAAGATAATCAACTTCAGACTGCAACAAATGAAAGACGAATAAATGAAGCAAGCCAACTTATTTAAAAGAAAGTAGAAAGGATAATGAGCTGATTGAAAAACTAAAAGAACTTACCAGCCACTCCTTATGACCCTGAAACCCTTCAGGTTTAAGTTTCTTGACTGCTACAACCATTCCACAGCCTGGCCTTGCAGCCTCAAGGGTTTGCTCATCAATCCATCCCTTGTAAACATAACCAAACCCTCCTTCCCCAATAAGACTATCAGGGCGAAAGTTTCTAGTCGCATTCTTAAGCTCACTAAACGGGAAGGCTTTTAGATTTGGAGATGATAATATATCACCTTCAGTTCTAGGAGAAGAGAGATTTCCAAATGAACGCTTTTCACTTTTATTTATTTTTGGAGTTAAACCAGCTGAGGAATGGCTGTTTCCATAGGTAATTTTGGTACCTCGTGAAAAGAAGAAATATAATTATTACAATACATTAACTGAACATTAAGCACCATGTAATAATGGAAGCTCATGAAAAGATAACCATATGCACACCTACAGTAAATGAGAGATTGTATACTTAGGACCGTTAGCATGGATTCAAAATGAATGTGCCAATTGTAAGTAATAGGTCCCATGCTATACAGCCCTAGAATTCTCCCTATGAACGATTGGGACTTTAGTAGGCAAAGTTGGATGCCCATATGAACATTTGCACAAGAGTTTACATTTTTGTACTCTATGGCGCAAAGGACAAATATAGGTTCTCTTTTGTAGGTCATTGTGAACTCATTACAATCCTCCGCACAAATAAACTCAAGACACCAAGAACCTATATAACAGTCAACAAAGTAGACAACAATGTCTTACCCCCCCTTCCCTCCCCAAAAAGAATGGAAAAGGAAGCAACACATTTCAAAATCTACTCTACATTTCGGGAGATTTCAAACCTAATGATCCACAGTTGATCGTCACAAATGCAAAAGTCTGCCTATGAGATAGCAGTTCTTTAAACCAACCAAATTAATTGTGCTGCCCAAAATTAACCAAAAATGAAATGAATCCAACATTACGCATTTGGGTGGAATCACCATAATGATGCACACAATTATACTTGTCAGACTTACATCCTAAAAAAGAATAAGCATATGAATTAAGACGGTTAACCAATTTTCGTCTTCTGCATCCGGTGAGATTTAAAAATTACACGAACATTCAACACATCTTCTCAAAGACTTCACTCACTAATGACATGAAAACTTTAGTTGCTAATGTAACTGCATTCCAATCTCAACTCAACTATCTTTTATGTCTACAGATAATTGGGGAGTTGTTTCCACACCCACGAGTTCTAATTCCTGGTTGCTTTCATTACCAAGTTTAATTTTTTCCTGATCATCACAACTTTGAAATCATATTATAAATTACTAAGCTGCAACAATCAAGTCGTGATTTGTAGAAACACTACAATAACAAAGAAAGTAAGAGTAAATATTATTCTCTATCGTAAGAAAAAAGGATATAGATTTGACCTTCTAACATTTGCTTGGGCTAGTATCAAGATGGCAAAACTACAAATGGATCAAACAAACACGAATTTATTGATTGCATTGAGGTTTGGAAATCAACTTGGTGAATTAGTTGTAATTTAAGTAAAGGAGGAATCTTCGGTTTACATATTTTGGTGTGAAGTAGGGGTTTTCAGTTGAATTGAAAGACTTGAAACCAGAAATCACCCAGAGGACAAATGTCAAGTGCGCTTCTATTCATGCCCCAAGGCTTGTAGTGTCCATTTTATTTCACAAAACATAGTTTTCATTAATGGTTATTGTCACCACAATCACACTGGCCACTTTTTCACTTGTGATCCTCCAAAAACACCAATATCTCTTCAAACCATCACTTCCGCACCACTTCATAACAACTGCACTAATGCAGGTTCAAACAACATTAACATCACTAAACTTTGTAACTTCAGTGCAACATTAACAGATAAATACCATCACCAACATCAGACAACTCACACCACTCTCCTTACTCTATTGTAACCTTTTATATGTTTCCATCTTTTGCCCTAGCTCATATGATTTTTACCCCCAATAACTATAGAAACTTTCTATCATCAAATTTCTTTTTGGACAACCAATTCAAAACCAGCCATGCATTTCCATATAAACTAAGATAGTTCTTAATTCTTTAGTAAAGCATTTATATGAAGAGCATGAGTTTGAAAAATATGGTACAATTTGTAGTTATGTTTAAGTTTGCAATTAATTGAAAGTAAATTTCCTTCAAGCAAATGAGCCTTGTATAACTCCACGATGAGAATGGTAAATTAATGAAGATTCAACAATGGAAATTTCAAATTTTTCATATATGAGAAAAGTTCCACAGTGTATTTAATGATTTGATTCATCACTATTAAGGGTTCACCGATAGACGGCAGAGTATAAGTACTAGAATACAAGCACATTTACCAGAATTCTCAAACAGTGTCATAAATTAGCATGCCCAGCTTTTTAATCATCATCGATCATGAGTAATTCATGTAAAATAATTGCTAGCACATTTTTTTTCTTAACATGTCATAAAAGCATAACAAATAACAGACCAGCTAGCCACAACCACATCTTTCAAAAACAGAAAAGAAGTCCATTTTGAATAATATGATTACCTACTACATCCATAGAACTTCCATCTATAAGTCCAATTGCCAATATAACAATACAATCCATAAATGCATCAAATACTAAACTTCCTACATTTACTTGATAAAGTCATCAATATAAAGCAGTACATACAATTTAAAAAAAAAAAAAAAAGTGAGAAAGAAACCACTACAAGCTGAGACCACAGCATTTCAAAGCATTATTTACATGGGATTCACAGTAGAAGCCATTTACAACACCATAAAAACTATCGTCTTGCTCTACAGACACTGAGCATTATTGACACATTACCGGAAACGGTGCCTGCGACAAATGAATGGATTCTTAGACCCTAAACATACGACAGAAATCTACAATCAAACAACAGTCAAATCCGAACACACCCCACCAACAGTTCCAGCTCGTAAGGTCAATCACTTTCAAAAGACCACAGAAGAACAACTCTTTTCAACTTAACGCCAACAAAAACAAACACAAACACAAAAATTATCAGCCATCAAAAACAAAAACAACATCCGTCCCCATCAAGAAAAACCCCATCAAACTCTTCACCAGAACACTCCCATTTCGCTTCAACTCCCAATACGGCCACAAAAAAAAACAACATATATCCATCAAAAGGACCCATTTTTAAACCAAAATGAACCTTAAAACAGAAAAACACAACACTGCAATTGCATACACTGTAAAAAAAATGAACACAAAAGACATAAAAAGTGGTACCAGAAGTTGCCTGAGAGCTGAGAGCTACGTCCACTTTCTTCTGACGACTAGTCCAACAATTGCCCATCAAAAGTCTCCACTCAAAAACCAAATCCACGTCAACCCCACAAAAAAAAAAACGATTTTAAAATATCTCTGCAACAAAAAAACTGACAAAAATGTTAAAAGATCAAACCACCACCACACAGCCTCTTATATTCTGGTTCTTCTTCCTCCAGTGTATCTCGAGAGACAAGAACATTGAGTCGGAGGAAAACGTGGCTTTTTTTGTATTCATATGTTGTAAAATGGAGACACAACACAACAACAAAGAGAGATACCGAGAGAGCTGTTGTGTGACAAAACCCGTTTTTTTTTTCCCTCTCTCTCCCTTGTTTTTTTTTTTTTTTTTTTAAACCATGCTAACACGACGACTGACAAATGTTGCAACGTTGGAAGCACCATCGTTTGGTTATTTTTAGTGACCGAAATGCCCCTAATGTTGCACCAAAATTACTTTCAAGAGGGATTGATAATTAACAGGTGTTAATTAATGGAGTTGTCTTTATTGAGAGCAATGATTCTCTGTGAAATACAGTTGACTTCACTTAATGTTTCTTATTAGTCTGACATTGGAAGATGCCTTGTTGGTATGAAATTGTTAATGGCTTAAAATTGGTAATAATATCAGGTTATATTTGAAATTTACTCTAATTACAGGATCAAATTGAATTGCAAATAGGTAGGATTGTGAGGGCTAATATTGTGAATTCAAACTTTTGTATGAGACAATCATGCCCCTGGTTAAGTGTGTGTTATGTACATGCAAGGGGCTTCAAGAAGGGCAATGTTGACCATTGCGTATTAAATTCAAAACTATAATAAAGGATTGTATTGTTTAAATCCTAATTTAATTTTCAGAATATTTCAAATTTCACATGAAATTAAGAAAATATTAGTGGATTTTTATAAATCTAATAAATTGTGTATTGAAATCTAATCCAAATCGATCAAACTAACAGATTTCCTGTCAAAACTTCTTCTACGGAAGGTGAAAATTGTGATTACATTCTAATGCAATGGGTAGTGTTAGCCCAACAACATGTTTGAGATAAACGGCGACAGTCCAATTAGAATGATGGGAAATCAATTGGAATTTGAAACCTCTGGAGGGTAGGGTCCACAGGTAAATGAAATGGGGCCCAATTGTTTCAAGGGTAGGTCAATCTACATTCCATGACAGGCTTTTGTGATTAGTAAGACTGGAAAATTAAATTAAATAAAAATTAATCCATGTGATGCCAGCTCTTACCTCATTTGTACTCTAACTCAAAAGCATTTCGAGACGCATCACCCCTTGATAAAATTAATTCATTTCTCATTTTCATTTTATTAAAATATAAAATATGAGTATGAATCTTATTTGATAGAAAATTATCTTTCGGTTATAAGAATAATCATCTGAAATGTATTATTAATGATTAATCTTGATTATTTTTGGTAATCATTTGTATTAAAAAAATAAACGAAACTATTTGCACAATAATTTTGATTTTTATTTTATTAAAATATAAAATATGAGTCTGAAAGAAAGTTATCTTTCGATTATAGGAGTAATCATCTAAAGTGTATTATCAATGATCGATCTTGATTGTTTTCGGTAATTATTTGTATTAAAAAAATAAATGAAAGTATTTTCACAATAATTTTGACTTTTTTTACTAAATCAAGCTAATTGATGTTAGGTTCAAGTTATGTCCACTGCACCAGAGCACATTTGACAATTACACACTGCCACATGGTCACACACTCACTCACACGCTAGTTGGTGTGTGTTAGTAAAATATAATTTAAGTCTTAAGATAAAAAGTGATTATTTTGACTCCCACGCGACCAGAACAGATCGGCATAGACAAGTCAAGCAGGACATACCATACACATACACCTATTAGAAGATAAATTAACCATAACAGGGTATGTTAATTAGCAATAAACAATGACCATTTACCTTAATTAATGATTAACCAAATTAATTTCATTCATTGAACTTGGAATACTGGACTTTTTTCTACAACTTGAGAAAAACACAACATAGTCGGGATTCATACACTCTGCAATTTAGCCTTTCCAAGAACATTGTAAATATGTTATTATGTATAGATCATATATGATATGATCGTATATATTTATCATGTTATATTGATAATTTAGTAGTCAAATATATACAATTTTATTATCAAGTATGCTCATAAATATATTTAAAATTATTTAAATTTTTATTAAAAAATAGAAATTAAAAAAAAATACAATAATCACTTCTATTATCAATAGTTTTTACACAAAGTTTACAATCTTACAATTGTAAGAAGATTAAATTTATACCAAAATTTGAGAGTTGCATTAAACAAAAAGAATCTAGCGATTAGAAGTAGTTGGAGTGGGGCTAGTTTTAGTACTATGGTACTTGTGCTTCAATTGTTGAAACTATCTTTAAAACTTGTTTCTGTTTTTTACTTTTGTAACATTAGCAAACCTCATACACGCACGAACGGGTCCCTCCATTGATGGTAAAAGTGACGCTTTGAAACTGTAGAGTGTTTTTGCCTCATTTAGTTGAAGTCCGCTGATGTAATGATTACATACAGGACTTCTAATTCTATCTATTGAATAAATTGCAGCCATATAGCATAAATCGTGCCATGATCCACATTAATGTTATTGCATTTGTGCTAGGGGTTCTGCATTTAAATTGTTAGGTATCATTGCATGATTTGAGTTGTAACCTACAAATTACCTTTTTAACGTGCATACACACCTTCTTCTACGGTAAGGAATTTAAATCCAGCTATATAAAACATTATTAGTAGGTATGAGAGACTCCGGGATTATAGAAGTAAAAATCATTTTAAATTATGATAGTAAATATCCAAATCGTATGTGTAGTATTTAACCTTAATCGATTCTAAAAGATTTCTAATTTAATCGATGTCAGATTTTGTAAAAAGAAAAAAATGTTGATCTTTTATAATAAGCTGACATGGAAACATCAATTATCTTTTAATCATGGATGGGTATCATCAATTATCTTTGAATTGATTCTCTTATTAATTATTATTGATTACAGATTTGAGAGGAAATTGGAAAATTTAGACGATGAGATGATTTTAGTGTGAACCTTTAATTGTGCTAGCTAGCTTAACTAAGTTGAAGTTGGCAATGCCTAGACTTTTTTTGTCTTTTCGGAAACAAGCAATGCCTAGACTTGAAATAAAAGCTAGTGGTGTTTACACGTTCTAGTACATGAGATATTTATTTATTTATTTTAAAAAAAAAGAGGGTTTATCATGTGATTTGCCTGAACTGATCTTGAGCTGCTTTTGAAATTATGATTACTGTTTATTAATTAGTATTAACTGAAGCTCATTCCTTGATTCCATTTTTCGCCTTTTCGGGGTCAATATATTCGTCATGTCGAATATAATTAGTTGAATGATGACACTATTATAAACTATAAATTTCATACGTCAGTTCGAGCCATTCTTTTTTTTTTTTTTTTTTAATATTATAAGTATAATTATATCAACTATTACATATATTGAGACTATCTTGATAAGAGTATGTGAAACGGTTCGGAACACAATATTATTTTTACTATACTCTCTAATAATAGAAGAAAAAATATTTACATTGAGTGAGAAAATAGCCTCAATTTACTTATGAATAATTTATCCACACACAAGTGGATTAAGAGATTGTTAAGGACTCAACTTTAGATCCAACAATAAATCTCTTTTCACTCAACAATACGCCATAAGTAGAATAGAAATTAAATCAATCGACTCATAGAATTGGACAAATTGATCCTCTAGAATTAGATAACATAATTTAAGTCAAAAAATCAACAAGCAATTTGTAGAATTTTACTAATTTTTCAAAGCAAAATTATATACTAAACTTTAAAGTCTCATGACTATTTATATAGTCTTATAATTTCTTAATAAACAAAATTTCCTAAAGATAAATAATAACTAAAAAGAAAAATATCAAACAATAAAGGAAATAGTATCAAACAATTAAAGGAAACCTAAATGGAAATAATATCTAGATCTAAAAGGAATAAATATCAAATCCAAAAAGTAAAGAATACCAAATCATAAATGGAAATAATTTGTAGCCATGCAAGTGGTGCCGTTGGTTAACACTCTGCCCTTTATGCATCATTGTGCAGGTTTTACACCCCACACCGTCTTACCCACTAATAATTGTATAAATTGTCTACCCCTCTTGTCTGCGCCCCCCACCCCACTTATCTGTGGGTTGCTCCCTCTCGTATGGAAGTTGCTCCTCTAGTCGCATTCTAAAGTCTCAATCTCATCTTGTTCTGGTAGATCCTTGGGCTTGTACTAGCCACAAAAAAATGAAATAATTCTAATTTAATAAAAAAATAAAAAGAAAATAATCAAAATAAATCTTAATTAAACTAATTCCTAAATTAACCCACTATTGATTTCTCTTTAATCACACCTTTTGACAGAGGTTTTTCAACAAAGGTCACTGTCCACTTTTTGTGGACATGGGTACCCGAACTCTGCGGTTACATATGAAAAACGGGCTAAATATGTTTGGCCATCACACCAACCAATTTAGGTGTTGTCAACTCGAACCAATTTTGTATTATATATATCATAAGATCTACCAACTCATAAACTTTTATTCATATAAAAGTTATATTAATACTAATTTATATCAAAGTTTTTGTTACTTAGTATTGAAGTTGATAAATAATAAACTTAGTATTGAAGTTGATAAATAATAAGATATTCTGTAACTATATAAGGACTGTATTAATATACACCTTAAAAGTATTTGTTAACCAAATATTATGTAATGTTATATAATACTGAAAAATAAAATTGTATGGATTCAATTATTTTAAAAAATGTTAAATATATAATATTACATAACTAGTTATGTACATAACAGTACACAATTATTTAACGTGTGTGTATAACATATGTTAACAAAACTCTAATTATAGTAGGGAGTTTAAAACATATTTGTTCAAATAACTCGCATGACGCACATACAAGTTGGTAATTAAGCAGTAATTAATATAATAACTTATGTATTCATGTGATTGAATGAAAGTGATTGTTCATAATTGTTACTTAAGACACTCATTTAAAAGCAACAGACGTGGTCGGATTGCATTTTTGCAATGAACAGTCAAGAAGAGAGAGAGAGAGAGAGAGAGAAAGGTCATTTTCGAAACAACAATTAAGTAATGATACATATAACCTTTAGATGTTGTTTAATTAATAGAATGTTATTGTTTATTGTGTAATTGTTTTTTTATCGAGTGATGATTAATAAATCTTGATAACAACCCCAAACTACATATTGCTGTACCCTTTATTTTGAAAATGAAAGTAGTGTTTGTTTCTCATTATCGTCACGAAAAAGACTCAACAACAAATTTTTGGCCACGATGAGATCCTTTTTTGGACCCAATTCAATCCCTGCAATGAACCCACCAATCCCATGTTCATAAATAGAGCCCAATCAAGGCCCAATTAGTAGGAGTAAAAAAATTGGTTGGATTGGGCTTTCGGATGTCCAGTG
This sequence comes from Nephelium lappaceum, assembly GCA_021234005.1. Classification (NCBI taxonomy): domain Eukaryota; kingdom Viridiplantae; phylum Streptophyta; class Magnoliopsida; order Sapindales; family Sapindaceae; genus Nephelium; species Nephelium lappaceum. The sequence goes on from CM038007.1 coordinate 16,525,253, forward strand.
ATGGTCTATCGAGCAGCTCCTTCAAGGGAAAAAATGAAAAAAAAGAAGAAAATTTCATTGCATTACTACTATGTACATTGGCGGTTCGTTTTGGTAAACGTGCAGAAATCTATTTGTGCTTGAAATAGTTAAAGCACTTCTGAGCTCTAATTGAGCTTGCAATTAATGTTGCAAGTTTGTGATTGAATAGAAAAACCATAAGAAAGTTGGCAATTTTCAAGTCAACTAAAATTGTTATATTATTTTGCACCTTGTTCACCTCTTATATAACTTTCCAAGAAGTATAATATTTTTTTTTTTTGGCCACAAAAATAAGTCTCGCCAAAAAGGGTCTAACGATGATTCTAAATTACGGTAAAATTGTTTGTCACGGCAAATATTTACAACACCCTTTTCACAGGAATTATAATATATTCTCTCCATGATAAAAATATTATTATTATTTTTTATTATCTGACACTCGATCAGACTTTTACCGAGTCCAGTTTGGATGAGACTTTAAAGCATGATTTGAAAATTCCGGAAGTTAGAAGAGAGCTGTTCATACAAATGGTGAGAAATGAGAGTTATACCTTACACTCGAGGAACAAGACAGATGAGAATGATTTTACCACCGCACCACTTCTTTTTCCTCTAAAAATATTGATTTTTAATGTTATATTTAAAAAAGAAAAATAATCAGAAAAGAAAGCAACACCCTTTTCACAGGAATTATAATATATTCTCTCCATGATAAAATTATTATTATTATTTTTTATTATCTGACACTCGATCAGACTTTTACCGAGTCCAGTTTGGATGAGACTTTAAAGCATGACTTGAAAATTTCGGAAGTTAGAAGAGAGCTGTTCATACAAATGGTGAGAAATGAGAGTTATACCTTACACTCGAGGAACAAGACAGATAAGAATGATTTTACCACCGCACCACTTCTTTTTCCTCTAAAAATGTTGATTTTTAATGTTATATTTAAAAAAGAAAAATAATCAGAAAAGAAAGCAACCAAGACAGTTCGCAAATAGGGCCTTAAAATGCTGTGGAACTGGGGTAACAGTTAGCTGCTATGTCCACACACCGGTCTGATCAAATGGTATAATATATGAATCCATACATCAGAATTCAAACTCAAAACCATCATATATCATATATAGTATATATGGGTAGTTTTTCAGCAAATAAAGAAACATATATAACCAAATTTGATTCAATTGGGGTACGGATGAAACGGTAAATGTAATACGACAGTCCGATTGAAACTTGCCTCCCAGTCCCAGCACCCAAAAATGTATAAATGCATTGATAACGTCAGGTGTACTCACAAGTCAATGCCAAAGTGATCGGCCTGTTTGTATTTCGATAAGTTCTGGAATATCTAGTGAGTAGTGATATGGAACGCTCTTCACGCCAGATCACCGCTGCATATGTATATGATATACACACATAAATATAAAACAACTCGTGGTGTTTTGCATTATAAATGTTAGTGGAAGACAAAGACAAAGTCAATGCTGCTTATCCAATCTCAGCTTTTGCGTGAAGCCAGCCCCAGAGGTACCCATACCTCCAAACAAATAAACAAACGCACACCCCATACTCCCAAGTCCCAACAAACACTACCTTCTGCTTCTCCTTTCCAAGACCGATCACTGTTCATATGTGAGAGTTTACTGGTTCGCCATATAGCAAGCTACTTCACGTATATCGATATTGCATTTGCAGACACACAAAGCCAATTCTTCACCAACTCAAAAGTTGAAGCATATCCCTACGGTCCATTATGATACGATGATAGACAGCCCTCATTTAAGTTGATAATAACTCAAATTCAAATTAGCTCTACATAGATGTTATCCAAAAAAAAGTCCAAGTATCTTTGAAAAATCTAATAAAAACGATAAACAGTTTTAATTAGCAGAAATTGATTTAAAGAAGTAATGAAAAGGAAGTTACATTATTATTATTATCTCTCAAAGTTTTGAGGAAGAAGATCAAATTTGATTTGCGAGACATATATAAATTCATTTCAAATTGAGATATGTACATATTATTGTATGTTTTAGATCCTTTTTTTGTCTCAATTCCCTTTTTCACTTTCGTTGATTATTATATCTAGGTTATGTGTAGCATATTAGGTCAATTATTATCTGATCTATAATGCAAATATTTTGGACAATATTTATTCTACACATAAATATAATTAATGAGACATTTTTTAGCACCGAAGTCCTTTTTATTGGGCTTGGATACATAAACATAGCTTTGCAAAAAAGATCATTTCTCTAAATGATCATTCAAGTGCTGCAACTACGTACGTTCTTAATAAGTCCAGTGACAGAAGAGATACCTAATAGAGATAGGATCAAAAACAAGTACATGAGAGGAAAAAAAAAAAGAAGAAGAAAATAGACAACAACTGCCTAATATTGCATATAAGTAAATGAAGTAGTTCTAATAACAATAGTAATTAATTAACTGATTTTATCCTCATCATGATGATCAACAGCTCTATTGCATGAGCAAGCTCCGGATTATTGCAGCTTGGGCAGTGTCAGTCGTTTCCAATAGCTCTGACAATCTCTCGCTAAGATCATCAACCTCTCTGTGCAAGTTTCTGATGTAGTTGCATGTCTCTTGTAGTACCTTCGCTGCCGAAACCTGCAATATTAAGTTATTAGTTAATTGTTAGTTCAAGCTCAATATTATACAACCCCAACTTAGAGACAATTAATGGACACTTGATTTCCAAATTCCAAGCCTACCTATGCACCTTTGTATATAGTGTCTCTCAAGATTTGTTTGAGGATACACCTTTATATAAGTATAATTTCTTTCTCCGAAGTGTTCTACTTTTCACTTTTTGCTTTTTCATTGAAGATTATATATATATATATATGATCAACCTGAAGACACAGAGAACTTTCATCACATGAACAAAGAAAAGAGAAAAGGAGACTATTTGGAGAGTTGGGGACTGTTACTGTTGAAAAATATAGCAGAGAGAGAAAGAGATAGATTGTTGGAGGTTATATATATATATGCATATATACATGTAAAACATATATAGGGCCAATGAAGGGTCACTCAATGATCAATCAGTTACGAAACTCTTAAACCTAGCTAAGTAAAGGAATATATATATATATATATGTTTGTGTGCGTGTATATATATATATACCTTGTCAGAGCGCCTATTACCGAGCTCAGGAAGAAGTTGTTGCAACTTGGACACAAGATCAGCGATCTGATCATCACTGATCCTTGAAGCTCCTGACTGCCTTGATCGTGACCTTCTGCTAGACATCTTTTTTATACAAATTTTTAAATTTTACAAGTTGTTGGGAAACCAAGCAAAAGATGTAACAACTGGTAGCTAGCTAGCTAGCTCTAAGAGTCGACAAAAGGGAAGTGTAGTGATAACTTGTCAGTAAACAAAAATAAACGAAAGAGAAGAAAAGCTTTAAAGAGCAAGAAAGAAGATAATTGAAAAGGCAAGAGCTAGAGACAAGTTATGGGGAGAGAAAGAGCACAGACACAAGAACACAAGTACTAGTGGGAGTGTTGGGTGGTGGAGAAGACACTTGCATGGGAAGAAGCAGTGAACTTAGCTGGTATTTAAATAGGGTTTTTTTCAATCAAGAGAGAGAGAGAGAGATTAAAACAAGAGAATCAAGTGTCTAGAGATACGCCATACTGTCTTTCTTTGTGTGTTTGTTTCTCTAAGATTGAGATGTATATGTGCTCGGTTTTGAAGCCAGCAAGTGTCTGTCAGTCCCTTCACACAATACCAAGGTTTTTTTTTTTTATTGTTTCCAACAATGTTAATATTGTTTTCTGGTGAGGGTTTCGAATCACATTTGATTAATTGCTCCTCTTAGTTTTTTTATATCTATACAAGAAAAATCTCATCACTCACCTCACTCCTCATGATCACTGTGTGCATGTATATGTTTTAACTAGTGAACAGAAAAATTAGGGTCAAGTAGGGTTTCGTAGTTGACTAGTCAAAAGCTTTACAACACACCACGTTCTTTCCCCGACCAGGTTCACGCCGTCATACGTGGCATCTCGGCTGCCCAAGTGTTTACACCGACTCAGTCCGGCGCAATGTTGTTTTTATTCATTTTTATTTTATTGAATCTGTATAGTAACAAAAAATCATGTAATGTATTATTATTAGAGTAAAACAACAGTCTCAAAAAGTGGAGGGATGGAGAAGTGAGGCAGAGGTTGGATAGAATGATAAAGAAGTCAAGGGTGTGGGAGCGATTGCATGCATTTTCTGTCCGCACACACATATTTTAAATTATCCCAAAATCGTGATAGAACTAATTAAAAGTAGTGAAATGGAGGAAGTTATAATAAAATGTATATTTATTTATAAACGTATAAGGAGAAACACCATCTTATGCTTCCATATATACATGTGTATATATATATATATATCCTTGATATTACTTACAGTTATTCAATTCAATGTAATATCTTAGAGAAACTAGAAAAATCGATTTTAAATAATATGAGTAGGACTTAATAGCTAGACCAAGACGATCAAAAAGGAGATTATAACTTAAATTAACTGGCATAGCAAAGGTATCTACAAGTTTTTTTTATTGGATTCTAGACATGCCACCTAATAATTAATATATAACCAACCCTTTATTTAAAATTGGATTTAGTCATGATAGTACTCTATGATATTTGATAATTTATTTTTAATATTCTGATGTGTGGTTAGTGACCAGTTGCTTGGAAATCTAATATAGCAAACAAGTGAAACAAACAAGTTGGCATATTAAAATTGTTATAGAACTTAAAAGTAGTGAAATGGAAGAAGTTATAATAAAATGTACATTTATTTATAACGTACAAGGAGAAACACCATCTTATGCTTCCATACATACATGTGTATCTATATATAAATATCCTTGATATTACTTACAGTTATTCAATTCAATGTAATATCTTAGAGAAACTAGAAATATCGATTTTAAATAATATGAGTAGGACTTAATAGCTAGACCAAGACGATCAAAAAGGAGATTATAACTCAAATTAACTGGCATAGCAAAGGTATCTACAAGTTTTTTTTATTGGATTCTTGACATGCCACCTAATAATATATAACCAACCCTTTATTTAAAATTGGATTTAGTCATGATAGTACTCTATGATATTTGATAATTTATTTTTAATATTCTGATGTGTGGTCAGTGATCAGTTGCTTGGAAATCTAATATAGCAAACAAGTGAAACAAACAAGTTGGCATATTAACATGGCACGCAGAATATTATTTTCATGTGAGATCGGTTGATCTAATCTTGATTAACCGATGCCTTTTTATGCAATTTTGAGTCAACTAAATTATTGAACACCCTGAACATGATTTTCCAGAACACGTGGTTGTGATCTATCCAATCGTTTAAAAGCGTTGAGATCCCATTAATCAAATATATGATCAACTGGTACTTCGGATTATAATATTAATTATTAATTCCAAAGAGATTTCAAGGTAAACCATTGATTACTGATCTGTACCATGACAGTCCTGCTAAATTAAGCTCTATCATTTATTTGAGGATGCATTGGTGTAATATATGCTAGGGTTCTTTGATTTATTCATTACATGCACTCATATAAATTATAATAAACCAGGATTTAAAGACTTTGATTCATTAGATGCACAAAGAAATCAAATGTGTTTACCAATAAATTTTCAAAGGGCTCTCCTTTCTCGAACAACAATATATTCAAAGCAACATATTTTAGAAATCCGAGTGGCAAATATATATATGTGTGTGTGTGTTTGTCTGGTAGCAAAGAAATTAATTACCCCACAAATTCCAAACACAAGTTTTAATTAATGATTTGTTTTAATACAGATACTAATCCATAAGACAGTTGAGGCCAGTTAAGATTTCATTCCAATGACACAACCCAGAGAACAAATCTCACAAAGTGGGAGAGAGCAATTCATGTCCAATGAGAGAGCAACTCACAATATGTGGAGAAAAAAACTTACAAATTTATGAGAGTGGGTGTGGAACCCACTACCTCACGAAGGTAGAGGGCAACAATGATATTACTATTAAATCACTTTTGGAAGTCTAAATTAATTAGTTTTAATTCATAATAAAGCACAAAAGAGTTTTTATAATCAGATATACGTAATTTTAAAATGTAAAGACCAATCAATCAAATTCATCTATTGCATTTGAATTAAATAGAAGAGAAAATTTGTTATAAGAGAAATAATACAATAGAGATGAATTTAATTAGTTTGTCCTTACCTTTTAAAATCAGATATAACTGATTGTAAAAACTCTCTAAAACATAATATATATATATAATTTACGATGCGGATGACGTAGGAACAAGATTCTTTCAACGGACAGAAACTAGCAGAGTCTCTGATTAAAATGGGTGCAGTTGTTAAATAGTACAGTGGTTGTGGAGATTTTAATCAGAAGTGGCTCAGCGTGCATCTCGGAGCACATGACCTTGATCCAATGGACAGCGAGGACTGTGCTCAAAGTTATGTAATTTATGGTGAGCACATGACCGTGACCACGAGGAACCCTAATTTCTTTATTTCTTTCAAATCCAGTGGCCTTGTTCTCTTACTCGGAATTTATCAAATTATTGAAACTCCAAGAAAGATATACAGTGATCTCCTTAGCATATGCTTTGTACTATTAATTTATTAGAAAACTAATTGTATATCATGTATTATAATACAATTTTTATCCCTCGAATAAGTGCTTAGACCCATTAATGGAAGATCCCTTTTATCTATGTCGGTGAAGGAGACCTTAAATGTCGAGCGCTTTAACCTTTAAAAGAAGATTTTTTAAGTTCTAACCGTCAAAATTAAACCACTAAAACTGACCAAATTTGATGGTTTTTTGGATAATTTTACTTATTTGATGCGCATTTTGTATATGATTTAATCAACCGATAATATCTCTAACATCGTAACTCACGATGTCAACAGTTGTACATATGTTTTTAAGAATTTGTGCAAAAATTTACTATTTGTGTTTTAAAATTGCAAAAAGTTATGTTCATGTACCTAACTAGAGTTTTTTATAACTACGAACTTTACATTATATATATCAATGAATTATTTTTTGTATTTACGAGGGAGAGAGAGAGTTAAAATATGATCCTCTATACGTATATATGCTCAATAAATTATGTCTTCAATTAAATAGATTTATACTATCAAAGTAAAAATGAATTTGATTGGTACGTAATATTTCACGGTATAAGTGAATCTCAATTAAATCAATTAGTTCTTTATTATAATTTTTGTAATCATTTGTGTCCGTCATATTATTTAATTAATTATTATTGATTGTCAAAAGTGAAGAAATGGAAAATTAATGTGGTTAATTAATATTAAGTAAGTTGGTAAGACCTTTTATAGTTATATAAAAAGTTACATAATCAGAAGAAGTTTTATCAAAATTTAGGGGATTTCACCTTATATTTGAATTGAATCATTTTATTAAAAAAAAACTTATACACCAGTTTTCACTTTGATTCATTGTTTATATTTACATATTTTTAAGAGGTTCATATTTACACATTATAACCAAAAAATAAAAATAAAGTGACGCTAATTTTTAAATATAAAGAACTATATGTGGTATTTACTAGATCTATATGAGAAATATCATCTTCTTGGCTCCTGGCGACCGTTAATTAATTTATGTTTTAATTATATATATTAATGCATGGTGTTGATAAGTATCATGCAAAAAACATAATCTATGGCAATGTATTAGTGATTAATTGTATTTATCATATACCATATTTAAAAATTTTGAAGTAAACAAATATAATACTTGTATACTTTGAGTTTAATACTAGACCAGTTATTATAAAAACTAATTTGGATAATATTATCCAAATCGGTAAGTTAGTAAAATTTGTAATAATAAAATATTAATAAGGCTGATACATAGTAGGCCACGAAAACCTTAGTTTGGCCGTTGATTGAATTTAAAGGATGCTTAGAAAGCTAAAAAGTTGGAAAAAAGGAACCGGGTCATGCACGTGTGGGTGTGACACACACAACTTGAAAGCTACCATCTTCTCTTCCTTCCATAAAAGAAGAGAAACGTATTGATTTAATTTAATTAATAAAAATTAACATATATATTTACAAAGAAAGTTGGTATTGATGATGTTCCATTGATCTAGCTGACAAATCAAACAAAAAATATTCAGACACCTTTCAATCAAAACGGCAAGTTTCCTAGGTGGGATTGCAGCCACTCGTTTGTTTAATTTAATTTTCTTGCTTTCTGGGTTGAATTATATCTTCGGTCATATATATATAAATGTATATATATATATGTGCAAAAAAAAAGAAAGAATAAAAGAAAGCCAATTTGACACAACTTGATTACAAGTAGAGGCTGATTAGCAGTAATTTAGCAGTGATTACATTTAATTGCAAGTTGGGATTAATTGTAATGTTGGAAGTTGACGATATATATTGCCTGACCATATTGTAATATGATTGGCTCTCTCAAATCCGTATTTAATTAGTCACTCGAGAGTTTGTGAGAAACTACTAGAATGACTCGTGCATGGAAACATTCATGTCTCCCAACAAGAGACGACATGCTTTTCCCCAAATGGATCGGGGCGCTTAACCTATTCATATTAATCACTATTTAATTATTAAAAATTGAAGCTCGTATTTAATTTTTGTGTTTATGTAAATGGTGGAATCAAAACAAATAAAGTAAAGAAGAGAAATATAAACTTAAATTTCGGTCTTAAAATTATATATAGATGTTAAAAATATAATTGAAGCAAGAATAATCATTTCAATGATTTATCTATCTTACTCAACCACTAACTTTACCCATAAATTATAGTTTTATATTGGTTGAAAGGTGGTTATTGAAGTCATTCTAAGAACTACGATTTATAGCTAAAGGTAGTGGTTAGATAATATAACTAAACCTTATTTCAATAATGGTTTCATCATAAAATATCTGGAAATTGACTCAACACAATATTTTCCTAGATTCGTCCAGGCATGTTGGTTTGGGTGCTGCAATCAGGGACTACCTAGGAAATATTGTGGCAGCAACTGCTAAGCAGTACTGGGCACGGTGCTTTAGTCCTGAGACTGGAGAGTTACTAGCATTTAGAGAAGGTCTAATGTTGGGCTAGTTCCTTAAACCTGCAAGTTAAGTTTGTTGAGGTGGATGCTTCGAATGTAGCTTCTGAAATTAATTCGGGTAGTGTATCTCACAGAGAAGCTAGCATTCTAGTCGATGATATTAAGGCCTTTTGTAAGGATATTGATGTTTATATGTGTCAGCCCATTCGTAGAAACAGAAACCGTTTGACTCATAAGTTTACTTCATTAATTTTGTCCTCTTCAAGAGCTCTTAGTTGGTAAAATGTTTAGTTTATGAAAGTGTTCTTTTATATATATATATATTCCTAGAACTTAATGCATGGTATTGCATAGAAAGCTTAAATTTCGAATGCATTTTTCACTGTTTCTCTTTTCTGCTAAATGCCAATTCTATTGAAACATCAGTAATTCTCTTTAAGTTCCCTAATATTCCTTATAAATTATTAATATACAACCAACATGTTCATTTGTTAACATTTAAATGTAACCACATCTCTGCATTAAGTGGGATCCCAAATTCAAAACCCACCTAAAATAAAATAAAATAACAATAATAATAATAAAAGTACCAGTTGCTGCATGCCCCCCACCCTTTAAAAGGGGCTGTTTAAGCTACCTAGTCATGTCCTATTAAAAAACCCACTTGCATTTTCAGTAGCCCTTCTTATCTATTCATCTTTTTAGGGATTAAATTTAAAAAAAAATCATTCATCTTTTGTGTTTTGGAACAACATGAGACTTAAACTTTTAACTTCTTTTTCTTTTTTATTTTTCTTGTGAAGGAAATCCTTTGATTTTTTAAAATCAAGGAAAGTACTTCATGTTATTTAACTAATAACTTCTAATATTATAAATCTATTAAGTACATCTTTCTGGAATAATTAATCTTGCTTCCGACATCTAACAAATTGATTGTAACATAGTTTTAAATGGGTTTATACTTTATACATTATATAAAATAAATAAATAAGCAATACAATTTTTGTGTATATTGTATAATTTTAAATTATTAGAATGTTTAAGTTGTGATTTATACATATCAGCACAAATCAACCAGCATCCATCATGATCTATACACATTATCATCTTAATTCCAATAAAAAGCCATCATGTACTAATACTGAATCCAATTTCTTACATATCTTACTCCAAACATATACGATTCTCAAGAAAAGCAACAATGTATAATCCTCCTCTTCACCATGGACATCTTCAAGGTTATCAATTGTTGTAAGTGCGTACTCGTTTACCTAAGTAATATCACAGCCTCAGCCATTTATATAGCAGAGGATTGCATCATTTCGTTCAAGGGTAGGGCTATGAAGAAGAGTAGTTTTTAAATCACCAACTTCAATTTTGTCTTCTGTCTCTGGATCACTTATCTAGAGATTTAAATGTTTACAATGAAGACCGAAAACACTTGTGATGCTAATATAAGAAACTTCTTAGGATATAAATTATAATAATGTAATAGAGAATGTAAACACAAAACAATACAACCATATATAGTGTTAACTCCATTAGATGGTGTGGTAAAATATGTAACAAGGATATGTGGACTCAATCCGGTTTCGTACCCGAATTGACACCCGTCCATTGACCAGAACGAAATTTAATCGAATTAATCAACTGACTTGAATTATTGGATAATGATGATTTGCAGTTCTGCTTCTGAAACTCTACATAGAGCGCAGCCAAAATTATTGGGTTGCTTATTTCAAAAAAAAAATTATTGGGTTGCTATCTAAATTGGGCTTCAAAAAAGCCCATTTTAAACTTCCATCATTTCTAAGCACATCGACCGTCCTTAGAAAACGAACCGTTGTTCATCCATTTAGTATTTCATGACAAAAATCTGTCCCTTCTCATGTCATAAATCTCATTTTAAGGATGTGTCAATTACATTGCGCTAAACCTTTTTTTTTTTTTTGGTTTTTTGAAACAAACATTGCCCTAACTTATGCAATTAAATTTGGTACAAAATAGTAGAGCTATTAATTAGTTAATGCTGGGCCGTGTCGATGCATAGTTTTGCAACCCAAATGCCTTGAGGCCCAAAAGAAGTCCAACCTACTCATGAGCCCCATCCAGAACGAACTTGCTTTGCTTTGTGCAAACTTGTACATGCAGCTAAGCTTTGGCAATGTATCTTCACATAAGCTTATTATAATTAATTTTCAATCTAAAAGCATGGCCCTTTGGACCTATGGAACTAGATAATTCAGTCCTGATAAACTAACCACAGAGTTCCGATTTGTACCCGTAATTTGGGGGTGGACATCATGCAGGCCACGCACAACACATTTGACACCTCTAGAAAATGGAAACCTTTGTAGTATTTGTGAGGCATGCAGTAGGAATCGCTTTCCATGCATGCACTCTCAAAAGGTACAAATTTCTTATGATCGTGTGAGAACATTTAAATCCAATCTAACCTGTAAAAAGAGGCATGGTTCTAGAACACATTAGTGGGGGAATATTGTATAGCCAAAGAAAATAAATATCAAATCACAAAACCTATTTGTGCAACTGTACGTGGTGTATATATATAAATATATATATAATCTATTCTATGATTAGTGCATCCTAATTTTTAAATTGTGAGGACTAATCACATCTCAATCATTCATCATATTTGCATTGAATGAGAAATAAATAATAAAATGAATAGTTAGAATGATTAATCCTAATTTTTTAAAAGTTAAACGTATTAATCCTAAAAATTCTAATATAATGTATATATATATATTCTTTTTCCTTTTTCTTTATCTATGATTGCTAGTTCTCTATACAAACCAAATTCAGTTGTAGATGTATAATCTCCAACTTTTGTGTGGTTATTCTCTGAAGTGATGATTGATTGGAAATTTAGAAACTCCCCACAAACTCTAATAATATGCTTATTAATTAGAATAAGCGCACGGTCACATCATGATAAGTGACTTTTAATTCAACGATCAGTATAAAATCCGTAGGCATGCAACAAAATATGTTCCATTTTTATGTTTGTATTAGTGTAAATATTATAATTTATCAAGTAGAATTTAAATAATATTGTAATATCATTTAATCAACTTCTTTCACAGGGTTGAGTTAAGGTTTGCAAAAAAAATATATTATTATTACCAAGTTTTTATTTGTAGAAGTTTCGAAATTAGGCATTAAATATCTAAAATCTGTGATGTCAAATCCTTGTTAATTATGCTAAAATATATGATTATCTTCTATGGTTCAAATCATGAAGTATAGATGTTCGTTAATTAACAGTTTAGCTACATTATTAATGACACTTTTATTAAGATTTTACAATAAAAAGTGTCAAGAGATCATTGAATTATATATATATATGTAATTAATAAATTTATTTTAACGGATAAAAGTTAACTTTATAAAACTGACTTTATTTTAAAATTAGCTAAACCAATGATCTGCAATTGGCACATGATATTATTATTATTATTTTTATTTTTTTTTAAATATCAGGGTTAAAAAACATTTTAGTATGTAAACCTGAAAAATCGTATTAAAATATTGAGGTAGAGACAGCCCATTGTTTCTCTAACTTTTTGTTTGACAATCATGACAATTGACAGGATACGATTGACATAACAGGTATGACACGCTTAATGATCGATTGGGCAGTTCAGCGTATCAGCATTAGCTTACTTAAAGTTTTAAAATAAATTTAAAAAATAGAGAAAATATTCGCATTACGCTGTACATAATTTGATCAACAGTTTCTTTCAAACAATAATAATAATAAAGTAAATAATAGTGGTGGGTGATAAACCACAACCAACCAACCAATTTTGCATGTTGAGAGCATAGGTTGCTTGCAAAAAATCCCACTAAATGTGAGTGTTTCTTCATGTATATAAGTTACTGTCTTCCATTTTCCATTTTTTTTAATTTGATCCTCTGGGTGTATCTTATAATCAAATCACAGCTAATACTAATAGTATATTGAGCTAATTTCAATAATAATAATTATTATTATATGAAAAATAGTTGCAAAACCGACATCATAGTTAATACTAAATGATTGTTGATGCTGATGTAAATAAACATGCATAATTCTTACAGGTCATAAAATAAAAATTAACAGTTCAAAAAAATAATAATAATAAAATAAACATTTAAAAAAAAAAAACATAATTCTTATAGACAGAGTGTATTTATATAAACTGCAGCAAATTCAGGTAAGTTAGCAAATCCATAAGTGACAATGAAATGTATTGATGATTGAATTCTGTGTAGATATTACACATTAATTATTTGTTTGGAAAATGATGTCTAACTGGATACTATATAGATCGCAGATCTTGTGACAACTATACTATTATTTTCCTTTATATTTTCTAATTATCGAACATATACATAATTACTAAGTGCATATATCTTTATTCTAAATGAAGTGTGCATTTGAAAATAGGAGTACGTTAATTTTTCCTAAGTAAACATCGTATCTGTATGCTTTTATATTTTTTTAATAATATCAGTACTGATATAACTATTCGAACTTCTATTATTATCAAGTTGAGTGATGACCAAATCATATTGAACAGTGAATTGTAGACTGTTACTTTTTCTTTTTTTTTTTCTTTTTTTCTACTTTTTTTCTTTTTTTTTTTTAAGAAAGAAGATTTATAGATGGTCACTTGATATGTGTTTATTTGTTATTTAAATATTTTAATAAAAAAAAGATCTTAACAATATTATTTAAAAACGCTATGGAACATAAACAGATTTTTTGTAAAGTTTCTAGTTTGATATTCATTAATTATTGTTGGAATTACGGAACTACTTTTAGACATTAAATCAAAGAAAATCTTAACGTCCACTCAAAAGGTTAGTATATCATCCATTCTTCTCTAGTCAAAATATTCTGGATCCAATAAATTCTGCATTTTGATAAATTTTCAAATTACATATCTAATATATAAAATTTAGTCGCTTTGATCTGATATTTTACGCATCACGATAAACAAATTTAAATAAATCATGAGTTGCATAGATCTGATATTTAATTAAAATCCAAACATTACTAAAATCAAGACATTCTAACCCGAAATTTTATCTCAAAAGTCACAAATACTAAATCATATGCAACCGTTTCAAACCTTTTGTACCCCATTTTACATCAGTGTATACACACGAGTCCCCTTCAACCCTTAGAACTGGACGTGCCGGTATATATAGCAAAAACAAAGCATGCAAACGTGGTCGACAGCAAGTTTCTATATTTAACTACAAATTGCCTAATTAGTTCGAGGCAGTTGTAGTTTTTTGAGCCAACAAATATTTGCTTTACATCATGTTGCGATGCTGTGACAAGTTTCCGCGTACCTTATTTCACCGCCAACCATTTATATTTGGTCTCTACCGCCATTTGAGAGCTCTTGAAGGCAGTTTTCAAGGTATCCATAGAAAAAATCCAGTGTCTGTATATTTTATTAGAAGAGATAATGCTTTATAATTTCTAAAAATAATGCACTTCTACTTGTTCTTTTTGTCCAATGTAGTTGTATATTATTATGTTTTGATAGTACATGCAACTAATATGTAATTAAAAGAAGAGAACAGAGACTACGATGTTTGCAATAGAGGGGTTGGTGGTTGAAGGAAGTAACGAATCGAGTTGGGCTGGTTTTGTCTGTTTTAGTGAATATTGTTGGATAAAATATTCTCTATATATTTGGTGGGTTTGATTAAAGGATGATATTGATGTTGTGGCAGCTGCTTGATTGTATTCATGATATTCCTAGGAACGACATGTATAAATTCGTTGGACCACTGCACTACCAGTTGCGTTTTTGTTTGTGGTCATGATTCTGGATTTTTTTTTTCTTTCTTTTGCAAAAGTTTGCTGATGGTTTGTTTGATCTGAGATTCACTTGTACCTCGATTCCATGAATACGAGCTTTTGAGCACCACTTTCTCTTCACAAATTGGTTTTTGAAAAAGGTGATTAGTTTTAGTTTTAAGGATTTATAAGTATTGACAAAGGCACTAATATTTTACTACGAACGAAATGACATGAGAAAATTGTTATTTATACAAAAATTAATCTAAATATATTAATTTGGGAATATAAGTCAATAGAAATAACGATGGTAAAACATGCTAAACAATTACGAACTATCCCGTAGAATTACATATTGATTAAAGTATATGCATGATGATACCTAATGTCTAATTAATAATTAAAAATGTGATGGTTCTTATTGTCTACATTCATCGAATCTCTTCTCACTCAACAAAATAATAAATAAATAAATAAAGGTGATAACTGATTTTGTTTAAACAATGACAGAAAGCTCAGTTCAGTTCCAAATTAAATCGCACAATCCACTGAATTAAAACCCATTAAAATGCATGTATATATAAGGAAGTGAGACAATGACCAATACTGTGGTCATGAATGGATGTGAACAAAATTAAAGCAAAACATATGAAGTAGCAGGATCTCTCTCATTTGCCTTTCAACACAGAATAGTACTTCAACTACCATTTATAATTCATGTATGATGGAGAGGGTCCAACACAACCCCCCCAAAAAAACATATTGGCTATGTTTTGAAAATATTAGAGTAAACTTAACTGCATTTAATTTTTTTTAAAAAAAAACATTTTTTTACCAAAATATCTTTCATATACATATAAATTGACATGAATATGAAAAGCAACCTATTAGATTGCGTGTTACAAAGATATATGACAATAGATTGATATTTGAAACTTTATTTTGTCCTTGATAACTTAGATTTATAATGAGTAAAATATTGTTGGTGCACATTAATGTAATCATCAACTCAAAAAAGCAAAAAAGCAAGTAGAGCATTATATAAGAGGAAGCAAACTAATATTTAAATAGCATCAGATGCATGCGTTAGAGATAATTACATCAAGAGAGATTCTGATGTGGCCTAAAGAGGACAGTATAATCTTTGGGATGTTACAGGGTTCTGTCCCTAAAAATCAACCCCTCCTAAAAAGGAGGACCTGGCCTCTAGTAGGCTTTGGAGGACATTATTGGCCATGTCTCGACGTCAAGTCTTTGACTTGTTAGAAGCAATCCACAACAAAACGTCCAAAACTCTCAAGTTAAATTGACGATGCCTCCATGTGGGGCTTCAATGCTTTGCTTAAATGTGATATATCATATGCCCACTCAAATTTATAAATCTTTTTCTTGAAAGCTAATTTGACCACCACTCTTACTTTTATCTATTTTACATGCACCTAATTCTTAATACCCTGTTTTCTCGGAGCCCCCACCACGTGTATATATGTATATATATATACACACTTACAATACTTAAATAGTTTTATTAAATCTTTAATCATTATTAATCATGTTTAACTGTCATCATTAATTTTTTCATAATTATAATATCATCCTGAAGTTAATATGTCAATCAAGCATTTAAACCTCTTGTCTTACTTGAGTGAATAAAACTTTTGCATTACATATTTGAGAGAATTTAAAACACTTTTATTGATAAAATAATTGGTTTCGTAATTTGATTTAATTGTCTCAAATCTTATTCTTAAAAAAGAAAAAAAAAATCACTTATAGAAGGAGATACATTTTTGTTGGAATAAGTTTTCCTTTCATATGTATAAGTTTTCATTTTGCTTTCATATGGTTCAAAGAACTAATTATATTCCATTGAATAACCCACTTATCAACATCATTTCCTTTCATATGTATAAGTTTTCATTTTCCTTTTATAACTAATTATATTCCATTGATTAATGTCTAACTTATCAATTTAGTTCAAAGATGTAGGATACAATGTATCCTACCCAAACTAGAAAATAACTTTTACTAAAAGATGCATCACGCCTTCCCATAAATGAGATAATTTGATCTTTTATGCAAGTTTATAGCCATGAAAACGAGGTGTTGTTCTTGATTTTTTTTTTCTTTTAGTAAAAAAATAGTGTCTTGATTTAAAACTTCCATACAATTAAAGATTCTAGTGGATGGGGTTGCATTTATTAAGAAATAGAGATAGAGATGCTTTTATTCTTAATTTCTTTTTTCCTTTTTTTTTAAAAACTTGTTGATATTCATTATCTTTGTCGTTCTCGTTGACATAGCTATGTCAATGTCATAGAAAATAAAGTTACGTATGGCAGGCGTAGCCGAAAAAAAAAGTCAATTGATGCCTGTGATGGGCTACTTCCACGTATACCTGTTTCCCATCCTTTCAAGACTGGCGAGAATGATTAGACATGCGAGAGTTAGTACAACGACAACGTCCTATTTTTTTCTTTAAAAAAATAAAAATAGTAGAAATAACAAAAATTTTAAAATTTAAAATCGACATCAAAATTATATACCTACTTTTTTTTTTACACGATTAATTCGTATGTAAATTATTTCCTTCTTATGCAAACTATTTGTTAGTGCACATAAAAAAATTGCACATAAATTATCGATACTTAAGAAAACTCAATTTAAAATTTTGGTTATAATTTCAAAACTCAAACTTACTTTTTTACTAATAAAAACTCTCTTTAACTTTTTTATAAAATTAAAATTTTGAACATTCGAATGTTAATTTTGAATTTTTTATATTATTTTTTAAAAACTTATATTACATTCTGATCTTAATAAATATTTATATTTATATTTTGAATCGTTAGTTGTATACGGTAATAAAAATTTATTTATGTTTATTGGTTGTTCTACTTAAAAAAGAAATTAGAACAAATATCTTAATATAAGATTTTTTTTTGAGAATATTTAACATAAGAATTTTGATTAATGAATTTCTTATATACCTTGTATTTTTTATTGGGATGAGTTTTCACTCAATTAAGGAATGTTAGATTAAAGTTTAATTTGTTCTCATCTTATTTTTGTTTACTCTTAATTTAATTCTGTTATATCAATAGAAGTGTGAATTGCCTCATAACTAATAGCTGCAAAATCAGAAAATTAATGAAAATATCTTTTATTTTAATTTATTTTTAATTATGGAATGCGAAAGAAGGGAAAAAAAAAAAAAAAAAAAAGACTGTCATGTCGTATTTTTTATTTAATGTAATGAACACGCGCAAAATTGTACGCTCATTTGGATTTTTGCACGAGTACATTTTTGTCTTTTACATTGACATTTCTATTCTTATCGTCTTTGTCTCTTTCTATTTTCTACCTTCTTTTCTTTTCTTTTTTTTTCTTCTGAGTAAGTACATTTACGTGGGTCGATATCAATATGTATATATGTATATATTTACGTGGGTTCAATATTGTTCTTAATTAATTATAGATTATGAATACAAAAATGAGATATTTTTATGATAATTTGTAAGTAATAAATAAAGAGCCTTACAATATTGAGTCCACATAAATAAAAAATTGAAAGAAATAAACAAAAATGATATAAATAATATGAATGTATAAAGATCAATGTTAGGTTGAATCAAGTTAAAAATTTGCATACATTTATAATCTCAATATTTAGTCTTTTTTTTTTTTTTCAAACTAATGGAGAAAAATAAGAGTGGTTGATGGATAGATGTAGATCAAATAAATTGGTAGACATTAAAATCACAAAATTTAAACCAAAACTTTTTAATTGTTATATTTTGTCATAAGTTATAAATATAAAAAAGGAATAGAAATCAATTCATACATGATTTATAAATACCAATTGTGAACTGAGTTTTTATTAATCAAATATATTTGATCTTTTAAGACTAATATTAATTTTCTTCTGTTTAATTAAATTTATGGTTTTATAAGCGAGTAGCTACTCTTAATTGATAGTGTTTAAATGTTTATTTGAAACACTTTCAACTTCTTGTTAGAAAGTTTCTTGATCCATTCAAAGTCTATAATGATGAGCAAATTAAAAATTAGCTACATATCTAGTTCAAACCTATTATCTAGCAAAACAAACTTTATGCATTTGGTATAAATTGTCTACCCGTTATTACCTCAGGTCCATTAACTTTACGACAAATAGTGTCAAAGTATAACAAAGACCAAAATGCTCCAGTGGTTGACAAATTATATGTTCTGACTGGTTTGATTATTATTATTATTATTATTTCAAAATTATGAATCTCCACCGTTAATGAAGAATCATGGAGATCAAATACAATAAAAAAATAGAATAAAAAATTAAAATAAGTTTTGAGAATATTATTATCTCTCTTTTCCATCATAAGTAGGGGTGGCAATATGGATTATAACACGACAGGTCGATACGAATTCGCGAAAAATAAATGGGTATGGGTTGGAGTTAAACGAATTCGTGTCGTAATCGTGTCGACCCGCTTAACTCGTTTATTAAACGAATCGAATTTGGTTTATTAAACGAATCGAATTGGGTTTGCTTAAACGAATCGCGGGTTGACACGATTAAATTAGGGTGTAAAATTATAATATTAAAAAATTATAGAGTTAGTATGTAATTATGCATATATAAGTATCAACCAAACCTAAACCTAATCTATTCATTTCAAAATTCGGGCAGCCATCACACACACCACTAAGTCACCAACTTATTTCGGCAGCCACCACACACACCACCAACTCCAAGTCACCAACTCATTTCGGCAGCCACCACATGACACCACCACCTCATTTTGTTCTTCTCCCATTCTTTCACACTCGACGGCAGCTTATCTCTTTCTCTCACACCCATACGGCAGCTCCGATCAAGCTTCTTCTTGCTCACAGTCGCAGCTCCAATCGAGTTTCTTCTTCCTCACGGTCGAAGCTTCGGTAGAGTTTCTTCTTCCTCGCAGTCCAGCTTTTTCTTCCTTACGGTTGCAACTCCGGTCCAGGTTCTTCTTCCACATGGTCGCAGCTCCGGTCCAGCCTCCTTTTCTTCACGGTCGTAGCTTCGATCGAGCTTATTCTTCCTCACGATTGCAGCTTCGGTCCAGGCTCTTATTCCTCATAATTGCAGCTCCGGTCCAGCTTCTTCTTTTTCACGGTCGCCGGTCGCAGCTCCAGTCACAACTTCTTCTTCCTCATCGATCGCAGCTTCTTCACGGTTCCACCATCAGATCTGGTCGGTCGCAGCTTCTTCACGGTTCCACCATCAGATCTGGTCGGACCAGCTTCAGCCTTCAGGATTCAGGTGTCCTTCTCTTCCATTTTCTTGTGATATTGTCTATTGATTATGTTTATTTAACTTGAATTAGTATTTTCATTTTCTTGTGATATGGAGATATCTAATATTGTTTTTTTGTGATTTTTGTGTAGGTTGGAGCTGCCCTTGGAATCAAAGGATTTAAACTGAAAGAATTTAAATTATAAAGTTTTGTGTTGAAGAATGATGGTGTTAAATAATTTTAAATTTCTATGGATTTGTATCGAGTTGGAGCATGATTTTATTTTGTTATGATTTTTTAAATATGGATAATATGGAATGTTATGTAATTGATTTAATGTGTTGGTTTTTATGTGTTGAATTAGATGGTTAGTTGTGAATTATTTATTTTATTTATGTTTAAAATATTATTTAAGTTAAACAAATTAAACGAATTAAATGGGTTAAACGAATTAACGGGTTGACGAGTTAACGGGTTTAGATTCTTTATGATTTCATTAAAAAAGTATTAATCGTGTCGTGTTGTGTCATTCGTTTATAAACGAATTCGTGTCGAATCCAAAAATATCGACCCGTTTTATAAATGAATGCGTGTCGAATTGGTCGAATTCATAAATGAATCGAATCGGATCGACTTCAACCCGACACGCCAACCCGTTTTGCCACCCTTAAATTCATAAGTATAAATGGTGGAAATGAAAACAAAATTATTTAAAAGAAAAAAAAAATAGAGATCCGATCCTGTTCATGTCCATCTGGAGATGAAGACTTAGAGATAAACAGACCAACCGAACCCCTCACCATCACCACCCTTCATCCGCGTCAAAACCCACCATCATCACCATCACCATCACTGATTCTCATCTCTCTCTCTCTCTCTCTCTCTCTGTTTTTCTCACTCATCGATCCCACTCCCTGTGCTTCACAAACTTAAACCGGTAAATGAACCCAAATAGCAAACCCTAAACACCATAACTCAATACATGCGACCAACCAAGTGATTATATCTCTTACCTAAAATAGATAACCCTATGGGAGGGAGAGCACGACAATGGAGGAGAGCACGGTGAATCCGTCACCTTCAATGGGGAGGAAGTTAGGAACTGATCTTGCGACAGGTGGCTTGCCAAACGGCGAGGAGTTTCGATGCCAACACGACAAGGCTAAGAATTCTGCGGTGGTCGCTGCGGATCGGGCTTGATAAAGAAGAAGATGAGGACACAACAACAAAGGCCGATGGTGGAAATGTTGAAGACGCAACAGATGGACAATGGAGATAGAAGACCCAATTGACCCAATTGTTTTTCTTTTTTGGTTTTTTAATGTGATCTCTGTCGTTATTTATTTTGGTGTATTTGAAATGGTTGTGATGATTGATTATGGGTTGAGTTTGAAATTGATGATGATATTTAATTCTGGGTTGAGTTTGAAATGGCTGATGATGTTTGAAATCATTGAGTTTGATCCTGGGTTGAAATATGTTGGCTTGGTTGATGTTTGAAATTGTGGGTTGAAATGGTTGATGATGTTTGATTTTGGGTTGAGTTTGAAATGATGATATGGAGATGAGATCTGTAGAAGGTGACGATGATCTGGTTAGATTGGCTATTGATGATGAAGCGTGTTGAAGGTGTTGATGATCTGCATATGGGTTTCAATCCCGATTGAATCTGCACCATCCTATCATTGACAGTAAAATGCTATTCCTTTATTTTATTTTTAAATTTTTTATATAAATTTATTTTATGAAAAAATAAAAATAAAATCATAAGACAAAAATACCCCTAGATTTGTTTAACCATTGATTAATCTACATTAAGGACTGGGTAGTCAAATTATAATAAATTAATAAAGTTTGCCATCAATGAGAATAAGTCTAAAATGGGTAGTTGATTTGTAACTTGCTCCTAAGCTATATTGACTAACATTTGAAAACATGAATCTATTACTATCATGGACAAAAGTAAATTATGATAATATTTAAAGATTTTGAATGATCTAAAACAAAAATTTGTTGTAATTGAGTTTATTTAATTATTTACCATTCGCTTGTTAATTAATAAGAGTTACAATTTTTTTTAACACAACAATGAGTTGGCTCAGATTTTGTTTTATTTTTTTCCTTTTTAAATAACATTTGTGTTGCGGTGGGAGACTCGATAGATCATTGACAAACTAAATAAGTGCTTTAACCACTATCACATTAGATAGTAATTAATTTGGATATATTACATAATCTAATACATTTTTCCATATAAATTGTAATTTGTAAGGTAAAAAAGAGATTTATAATAACTTGATGAGTGGTAACTAACAAAAGTCTTAAGATGTGGAGCAATTTCTTTGTTTACGATGATTCGAAGTTATTAATATGATCATTACGTTTTGTATTAACAACCTGACGTTTTTTAATTATGATAAACATGAGTAATAAAAAGCAGACGCAAATCATGCAATGGATAAGAATACCAGCAAAAAAGAAGGCAGCTAGTTTTGACAAAAAAATTATTGAGCCATTTATTGGATAAAAAATATATAAACACACGGATGAAATATATATATATATATATATATAATAAAAAGAAGGCGAGAGAAAGTGGAAAAGAACAAATTAAAAGCGAAGTCCCAATGACATTGCATTAAAAAAATCACAGACGGTTTCTTTTTTCTTCTTTCAGATTTAATTCATGATTATAATATAACAACTATAAAAAACCAAAAAATAAAAAAAAAAAACCAACACATCCATGATTCTACAACTATGAATTGTAGGGTAGATTATTATTATTTTCTTAATATAAGATAATTTGTTAAAATAAATGTGACATGTCTTCAATTCAAACACTTCAAGTTAATTGGAATTATTTTATAGAATCAAATTTGATTAAAATATTGTTATAAAAATGTAAAAATCTTCTAATGTATATTCGATATATTATAGTTACAATATCTGGGGGAGGAAAATAAAAAACATTTTTGGATTTTATTAAAATATAGTAGTTAAGGCATATATATATATATATTTGCCTTAAAAATTATATTTTTCTTATCCCGTCTGCATTCAATAAATGGTGTACCAATTGATGGATATTTATATTTTACAATTTAAATAAATTATTAGTAATATATATCAATTTATAAATTAATACATTATTAGTTGGGATGTTAGTGGAATGCAAGATGCATGATCCTTCATATTACTATTTTCTCGGCATTAAATAAACTACCCAAAATAGGCTTATACATAATCAATTATTGTTTTAAATATATTAAATTTTCTAATGTATATTTATTAAATTATAATTAAAAAATCTGGAAGAGGAAAATATAAACTATCCTTTTGGATTTTCTTAAATGTAATATTTATAGCAACTAAATCCAAAATTTTAAGAAAACTAAATCTCAAAATGTAATATTTAAGACAATCAAATTCAAAAATGAAATGCCTTAAATATTATATTTCTGTATTTCACATACATCCTAATATATGACATGACAATTGATGAATAGTTACATTTTACAAATAAAATAAATTATTATTAATGTGCATCAAATCACCAATTGACCATTATTAATTGAGAAGTGAAACAAAATAGTGAGATGTCTAACATTATTGTTTTATTAATGATTGGGTTAAATAAAATAAATACCCAAATTAGAATCATACAAAATCAAAGATTGTTCTAAAATGTAAAAATCTTCCAATGTATGTTTATTATATTATAATTACAATATCCAAAAGAAGAAAATGAAAACCATCCTTTTGGATTTTCTGAAAATATAAAGCCTTATTTGATATTTTCTTCATCTGCATCGATATTAAATGACTGTTGTATACATGTATGACAATTATTGATCATTCAAACAATTCACACTTAAATGAGTCTACTAAGTAATTACATTCAATAATCATCGTAAAATTACTACAAACTAAGGATGTAGCCTAATGTTTGATGATAACTAAAGAAAAAACTATTTTAGCTTTAAAAGTGTTTCAAATTTAGGGTTAGAAGCAATATCAATTAAATTTATTTAACATATACGAGATATGGCTAAAAGATAAATCTTTTTCAAATGTAGGATTGAGAACGATGCCATTGAAAGAAAAAACCTTGTTTAGATTTAGGACCAAAAACAATAGTAACAAAAGAAAAACCTATTTTGAACATATCTTCAGTTGAATATTATAACACCATTTTATTTTTCATCTATTGAGGCAATAAAATAACTCATTATTTATCGAATCAACTTCTAAAGTCTGCAAGAGCTATTAGTTTTTTCATTAAAACAAACATTACGTAGAATTGGTTTTATTAAATAAACGACAACACATTTTATTACAACAATAATAAAAATTGCAATCTAAATAAACTTTACACAATATCAACTTTATTAAATATATAACAACAGATTTTGGTTATAAGATATCGACGAAGACAATCTAAATGAGTATTACATTGAATCAATATTATTGAATAAACGACAACACGTTTTGTTTACAACGATAACGTTAAATGCAATCTAAGCAAACTTTACACAACATCAACTTTATTAAATAAACGACATCACGTTTTGTTACAATGATCACGATAAATACAATAAAAAAGAACTTTATGCACTATCCATTTTAATAAATAAACGATAGTTTGTTTTGTTTAAAACGATGATGACAAACATGAGTATCGACTTTATTAAATAAATGATAAACATTTTGTTTACAACGAAATCAACAAATGAAATTTAAACGAACATCACACATATTCAACTTTATTAATTAGATAATAACATGTATTGTTTAAACGATATCGACAGAGCATAATCTAAATGAATGAAAACGAAATTTTTCTTTGACCAAATTATGAATATTCATAATTTTGATCTCACTTACACCCAAAATTTTAATCAAGAAAATCACTACATCAATAAAATGGGTTAAACTAAATTTCCAAAACAGGCTTACGTAGAAATCAAACATCATATTCGAAAATAATAATAATACTTAAACATATCATCTATGATATCTCATTTACATCCTGACTGATAATGCATCTAAAATATACTCATAAATTGTAACAGTCATTAATTAAGATATAAGAGGTGATACATAAAAATAACATTAACTATTAACTAAATATTCCATTGCCGGTTTTGGAAGTGTATTCCAATCAAGGGAAATGGAAGAGAAATTTCAACCCAAAAACATTAAATTCTTGGATAATATCCTTTAAAGGGAAAAAAAAAATTCATTGCATGTCTAAATAGATAGAATCTACTTTTGGCTAAAAAGGAATCAAATTCAATAAAAAGTAGAAGAAAACAAAACCACAATAACAATTAACAAAATGTCCATAACAGGGGGTTCCTAACACGTGCAAAAGGACGGCCGTTACGGTTTTCCTCAGCGTAAAACGGGGTTCTCTCTTGATCCTAAAAGAGAAAGAGATTGAGGTGGGTGTGAATCAGAGACGGAAGCCCTCACGCAACCAACATGCACCTTCAAAATGGACCCACTCACTGCTCTTTTCAGTTAAAAAAATATTTTCATTTTCTCAATATTTTAATTTTTTATTCCCCCCTATAAATGCTCCCCTCCGAACCCACCCCACGATGCACACAAAAAAATTTATAAAAACTCTCAGAATATAACGAGAGAGAGAGAGAGAGAGAGAGAGAGAGGAGAGACACTGAAGCTAGAGAGCGAAACACCAACTGGGTTTGTTTTACCATCTCAAAAGAACAACACCAGAACCAGCTTTGATTCTCTGTATTGCTACTGCTCTTGTGAGTTTGTTTTTCTGCTTCTGTTCATGTGTACTTGTTTTTTTTTTTGGTTTGAATTGCTGTTGGTGTTGTTTGTGGTTTGGTGTTGTTTGAGTTTGCGTTGTGTGTGTGTGTGTGTATGTTGTTGTTGGAGTGTCTGCCGGGGAAATGGAGTAGGGTGTGTGGAAAGTTGGTTCTTTTTGGTGTCAATGGCGGGTGTTTTTTTTTTTTGGTTTTAGTGTTTGTTCAGTGGGAAAATTTTGTGAGTGAATTCGGGTGTGTGTAACTGTTGTCATTTTCGTTCTGGTGAGATTGTGGTTCGGTTTTGATGAATTGTTGGTCGTGTTTTGGTGTCAATGGAGATCTGATATGGGAAAATTGTGTAGTGTCTCTTTGTGCGGTGGTGGAATGGAAATGATCCTTGTCAGAAATCTTCAAGCTTTTTTGTTGGTTCGGGAAAGTTGATTGTTTTGATGGTGCATAAAGTTGAACGCTGGTTGATGAGGTTGATCATCGGTTTAACGTTTGAGGGTGGCATTGTTTTGCGTGTTTTGCTTTTTTTTTTTTTAATTATTATTATCTGGTATCTGTGAATTTTGCACAATTTTGATTGATAGAGATGGTTTGGAGATGCGTTTTTGTTGTTTTTGCCATTGTTTGTTGTCAGACACCTTGAAATTTCGACTGCATGTGATGATCAAAGTTGTGATTTTTTTCAAATGTTATAATTATATGGTAGATATGTGCTGATTTTGATGTAGATATGTGCTGATTTTGATGTTGATATAAGCTTAGTGTGACTGGTTTACTTTTTGAATTGAAATTGATGGTTTCTTTAATTCTTGAATGTATTCATTTTGACTGGAATTTTGCGTGGTTTTCATTGTGAGTAATTGAGGAATATGAATGTTTATCATTTCTTGAGACTGAATGGTTTTGCATTTTGTTGTAGTGGGAAGAAAGGTAATTCTTGTGCTGCTCAGACAATATAATCTCTGTGAAAATGTTGGAGGGGAAACCGTATGCCATTTTGAGGGAGCTGCCAGAATCGTATGAGCAAGAAAGTAAGTGGACATATAATGCCTCTCAGGTAATGGAAGTCACAAACGATATGCTTCCCTCAAATGTTGAAGAAGAGCTTCCTGTGATAAGGGCTGCAAGACAGTCAAAAACTGATGAAAGAGAAGACGACCAGGGCAAAAGGGAGTATGATGTAAATTTACTCATTTACCAGCTTGGGCGAGATGCGACAATGAAATGTCTCCTTCACTGCTCAAGGTTTGAATATGCTGCAATTGCGGGTGTGAATACAGCATTCCGATCTGTTGTCCGGAGTGGTGAGATTTATAGGCTGAGGCATGCAATGGGTATTGCAGAATATTGGGTTTACTTCTCTTGCGAACTGATGGTATGGCAGGGCTTGGATCCGGTTAGGGAGCATTGGTTCCATTTGCCACGAATGATTCAAAATGACTGTTTCATGTGTTCTGACAAGGAGTCATTGGGCGTTGGTACCGAACTGCTTGTTTTTGGTCGAGACATTATGTCTTTTATCATTTATAAATATAGCATTTTGACGAACACATGGACTATTGGCACGAATATGAACGCACCTCGGTGCTTGTTCGGATCAGCCAGTCTTGGGGACATTGCGATCTTAGCCGGGGGATGTGATCTACATGGCAATATTTTAAGCTCGGCAGAGCTTTACAATTCACTGACTGGTACATGGGAGACTATTCCAAGCATGCATACAGCAAGAAAATTGAGTTCTGGAGTATTTATGGATGGCAAATTTTATGTCATTGGCGGCGTTGGGAAAGACAGTTCAAAGTTACTTACATCTGCAGAAGTGTATGATTTGAACACCAAGACTTGGACTGAAATTCCTGACATGTGTCCACTACGGACTCTTGAAACAACTGCTGCAGCTGAGGCGCCACCTCTTCTGGCCGTGGCCAATAACGAGCTTTATGCAGCTGATTATGCACTAATGGAGGTGCGTAAGTATGATAAACAGAATAATGTTTGGATCACTGTTGGGAGATTGCCTGAACATGGGGCATCTTCCATTCATGGATGGGGGCTTGCCTTCAGAGGTTGTGGTGACCGAATCATTGTTATTGGTGGACCTAGGCGTGGTGGTGGTGTGGTCGAGATCAATGCTTGGATTCCAGCTCAAGGCCCCCCAGGGTGGAACTT
Source organism: Nephelium lappaceum (assembly GCA_021234005.1). Taxonomy (NCBI): domain Eukaryota; kingdom Viridiplantae; phylum Streptophyta; class Magnoliopsida; order Sapindales; family Sapindaceae; genus Nephelium; species Nephelium lappaceum. The sequence continues at coordinate 16,553,457 of CM038007.1, forward strand.
GCTTGGAAGACAGTTCTATAGCAGTTTTGTGTACAATTGTGCTGTGATGGGATGCTGAGGTACCAGTCGGCACTATGCAACTGCGGAATTTAAAGGAGAAGGGTTGTGGACAGCGGGTAATCTTGCTTTCTTTCTGGGGAAGTTTCGAGTTTAATGTAGAATCATAGATACAGATTTAGAAGGGGGTCTGGAGGTTTCATGTTATTATTATTTTTTTCCTTTTTTAAATTTCTTTTGTTTTGTGGTCTTGCATCCTTTTTTCTTTCATTCCTAAGTCAGAGTAGTCTTGGTTTTTTTTTTTTTTTTTTTGGTGGTGGGAGGGTGAGCTACCTTGGGAGCATTTCAAAGATTGGCAACATGTAGTACAGGCACAGGTGAATAAGGAAAGTTGGGTACAAATTTTAGTTGTTTTAACAAAGTTAGTTTCAGAGAAAAGAAAGAATGAAATATGTGCAAAGCTTATAGCATATCTTAAATGTGTAATATGTTCTCATAATACTAAGTTGCTTTTATAATTTTTTTTTTTAAAAATTTTTTTCAAGAAAATAAAAAAAAAAACTGCTCATTTCTGCCTCCTAAAAGGGAAAAGCTGAATATTATCTTTTCCGAAACACCATTGCTTGTATCTCGCTTGAATGTATGATTCATTTAATATGTTTATTGCCTTTGGAGTTCTTAAATTTGCTGTTATATTACAATATCCGTAGCTTAATGCGCTCTTTGTACAAATTAAAGCCGTGACGTTCATTCCTACAATCCTCTCTGTTTGAATTGAAATCACTGTCTAATTCATGTCTATCTTATCTTCTTCTGTTTTCTTGTTGAATGTTATTGAGGGCATAGCTTTCAAAGATAGTTGCTTATTAAGGCTTAATAATTCAAATAAAAAGTTTAAGACGAGGCTTTTTACTTCCTGTAAAGTGGTGTCAGTTGTTGGCGTCAAAGTTATAATCCCAGGCTTTCTTTTGTTCCTCTTGCTTGAGAAGATCTGAAAATATAGTTTAAAATAGTTCGTAGAGAGTAAGTGTATACGAACTGAACTGAAATAAGCCAACATCTTTCATACATGTTAGGAGCATGTATCGTAGACAAGATGAGTAAAACAAAACTTTAAATTTGACTGTGCATGGTTCAATAGTTACAAATATGCACACTAAGGAAGTTTTCCTGATAAAAATTGATTTTAGAGTACTTACGATGTTACTAAATAAGAAAAACTATAAATGATCCTTCATTTGACTTAGAGATTGAAGAAACGAAATTTGATGTTTCAACTAATGTAACAAGATGTCCAAAGGGCATCTCTAGTTGTCTCAGAAATGCTTTCTTATGTTTGATTAGCTCAATTCTTGGCGTGATTGGAAATGGAAATTATATATTAGGAAATTTAAATTTACATTTTATCCTGTCTTTCTATAACAGTGTGCCTAAGCTGGATATTGGCATAAGGTGTTACTAAATTTGCCTAGTCTTCTATTAACATGCTTTCTTAATTTATACCATCAAGTTCATGTTTTCTGTTGTCTTTTCTTTTCTGCACGTAATGATCTGATTTGCTTTTTTAACAGTGCTGGTGGGATTTCTTTGCTGTCATGCGTAGCAGGTGCAGGCGAAAGATTATGTCCTCGTTTAGAATTAATTGCCAAAACTGTTATTATCTTATAAATAGCAAGTATGACGATTAGGCAGCTACCCTTTCTAATAAGGTATGCCAGAGGGAAGTTTTTCATCAGCTTTTCCTCCTACTTTTTGCTTATGCTGAAGCTTATGCTTTTAATCTGTCTTTCTATAACGGTGTGCGTAGGCTGCATATTGGCGCAAGGTGTTTCTAAATTTGCTTAGTTTTCTAATACCATGCTTTCTGAATTTACACCATCAAGTTCATGTTTCTTGTTGTCTTTTCTTTTCTATGCCTAATAATCTGATTTGGTTTTTTAACAGCACTGGTTGGATTTCTTTGCTGTCATGCTTAGCAGGTGCAGACGAAAGATTTTGTCCTATTTTTGATTCTTTTTCCAATTTATTGCCAAAAACTGTTATTATCTTATAAATTGTGACCATGGCATTTAGGCAATTACCCTACCTAATAAGGTAAGTCAGACAGAAGTTTTTTATTTGGTTTTCCTCTTATTTTCTGCTTATGCCAATGCTCTGTCTATTAATCTGGTTCTTTCATTGATTTTCTTTTGGCCTACCACTGTTGATTGACGTACTGAGCGATTTATTTGTCAGTAAGATTGCCTACAAATTTTATGTGTCTGAGATAACCATCATCTTTGTTGGCCTTGAAAACATTTGAATCAAAATGAAGTTGGATAAGGACCATTATAATTTTATTGTCATAACAAAGTATCCGATCCTATATAATTTGTTTACTTAACTTCTAATATCCCTGTTTTTTGTCTCTGCATTAACATTTTGCTAGGCTGCACTTGGTTTGCAGCCAACTAATATAGAATCTTGTCGCAAACTATATTTTACGATTGAAGCAGACATTCATATTTGGTGCTTGAAGTAATCTTTTATATGTTTTTAAGCACCAATTTACTTGTATACATTTATGATATCTAATTTTTCTATTGCAGTATGATTTTGCCCTTTGTTTGTCACTTTGATTCTTTGCGATTGCATATATGTGGTTTTCATTTTATGATGGAAAATGCCAATTCATTTTATCATGTCTGGTGCTGATTATCAATGTTTGTCTTGATTTGGTGAAATCATAAATGTTTTAACTCATAGGCCTTGCAGAGATAGATAACTGAGGAGATAGCAGGATTGGGTACTAATTGAATGATTTCTCGACAAAATACTGAGTGGGGGATTGGACAATGACGGCAAAAAGACACAAGACTCATTTATTTATTTATTTGTTTTTTAAATTTCATGACAGAAATCTTTGCCGAAGATTGGTACGTTACTGCAGAGGTATGCAAGACTGGTTAATGTGGTTTAGATTCAATCTTGATCTGTGAAACATCTGCTGTCGTTGAAGGAAATTCAAAAGTGAAACCATCATTCAAATGCATGCCGGAGGTCCTCAAAATTGCGGTTGGTAACTCTATTCACTTTGAATCTTTTCATAAAGTTGTGAAAGCTAAAAACCATGCAAATAATGTTATCAGATGATTTTTGTTGTCACATTAATCTGCTTATATCATCATCAATTGCACATTTAACATCTTCATTTCTCTACGTTTTGTGTTTGTAACAACAGGTGCACACAGATTTCAAGAACAGACGGTTGAAAGCTAGCATGTATCCTGGTGGGAATGGATCTTAGTAACAAAATCTCACAAAGGCAGTTGCCTTTTCTTGTTTCATCGTCTTTTGAAGTTCCTTATCTGATTACACTACCATGCCTAAATTTATGCTTTCATTCCCCCAATGAAATATAAGCACTCTGTTACAGATGATATGCATCTCTTAACAGCAATAAAAACATGATATATAACCATTTTCTGTTCGTTTTTTAAATGCATTTTGACGATAAGATTCATTTCAATTAATCCCCTTTGTTTTCTAGGGGGGATCCAAATCCAATGAGACTACCAAACTTTTCAGGTCAACCCCAGAAAAACAAGTACAAACTGTAAAGGGTCAACACTGCTCATGCTTCTTGCACATCAAAGTACAAAATAGACAAGCAAACAAAGGGGATTAATTAATCAGATTACTTGTGGACAGGGTCTGGCCAGCCAGACCACACCCACATTACAACACCACCAGACCAGTCCAGGCTTGGTTGGCTCACGTGGTTGGTGCACCAATGCATGTATCTCATGTCTTTCTGGTCTTGCTTGCCTCTCTTGTGTTGTGACTCAAAAATAAACTTGCTCTTCACTTTATATCACTTTGAATTTACTCTTCCATTCAACGAATCACCACCACCATGTACAAAATTTCCGTTACTAGTAGCCAACACTGACAAGTGACACCTTCAAAGTCAATATTATTGTTTACTTTTTGATTTCCATAGCAATCATCTAGAGTTTTGTACCCATTTTCTAGTTGTCATAATACACGAGATTTGAGAAATTATGATTGGTTTGTGGGGTGTTTGTTTGAGAAGAAGAAGCTTGAAAAACAAAGAGTGGGGGGTTTTTTCAATGTAGATAACACGACAAGTATTTGATGGTGGTTCTCTTGCCCTTGATGTGGCACACATCAATACATTAAGCAACATTATTATAATCATTTATGGTTTGTACTTGATAACAACGTGTGTTTTAAAGGAATAAACTAGGAAAAAAGATAAATTAAATCATAGATGTTTGTTTGTATCCTTGTGCTGTGGTCCTCGCTGTAAAGCCTAAAGTTTTGACATTGGAAATGGTGCGGGGGGTTGGCACTCACTCACTCCAGTTGTTTTCTTCTCTTCATAATTATTATACCATTTTTTGTTGCACTATTTGGATTTCACTCCACTCCTAACAAAAATAAATAGGTGGGGACGCTTCTTGGTGTTGTGAAAATACTTCTTTGAGTTATGACTACAAATTTATAATTCTCTCCATAGTTTTTAACAAACTCTGATCATAGGTTAAAATATCCATAATAACTTTAAAATTTTCACTGATGTTTTTCATTTTAAGGATATCAATATCAGTATAAGATTTAATATAATAATTTATATGTATATTATATTCATATTTATATATTATAGTTATTAGATGTTATATAATTTTTGAAAAAATTATGTTCTTTGTTAGTTTTATTAACTATTTTAACAACTTTTAAAGTTTTTTTTTTAAAAAAAATCTATTATTAATGAAATTTTACCTCAATTTTCATCTATATTTCATTATATTATAGTATCAGAATTTTTATTAACATCGATATTATATTGCTCCTGGTTTTGTACACACGATATCGATGTTTCCATCATTGCTCCAGGCTTGGTATCTTGGTGTGGGCCTGATATGAATTTTAAAAACAAAATCCCAACATTCCTGATCCGGTGGTCTTGGTGTGGGCCACATGTGAATCTTTGTTTTTTTTTTTTTTTTGAGATAGCCAGATGAGAATCTTAAGTTAAAAAAAAAAAGAAAAGCAACAAGTCAAATGTGGAGCCCACATAAAACAATTCGGAAAAAGTCAATGAATCTGGATTTGGGCTGACCGATAAATAGCCCAACCCAAATTGGGCCGATTTTCCAGTTCCGAACCAAGTCTTGACTCACTATCCATCCCTTCCAAGGAAGCGAACACAAACAAACACCAACCAACTGTATCATCCGACTGTATTATCTGCTCTCGATTTCGACCGGAAATTCTGAAATGACCTGAAACCTCATGGAGTCGACCGAAACTCTACCTCCACTTTCGACTGTCTCGTCCTCCGCTCTTTCCTTTCTCAACGACAACCTCGCCAACGCGGAAGCTCTCACTCGCGCCTCGTCTCTCGCCACCGAGCTCGACTCTCACTGTCGCGATTTGGATCACAGCTTGACCGAGCTCAACCGCAGCCTCGAATCCGAGCTTCTCGCTTACGCTTCATTCTCCGATCGAGCCGACACTCTCTTCTCTCACGTCAACGTCAAGTTGACCAATCTCGCCTCCGCCACTCGCTCCGCCACCTCTGTTGCCGGTTCGTTTAGCTTCCTCTACGTATACGTGTTTGTTTAGAGGCCTGAAAATGCACTAAATCGAATAATTTTAGTCAATTTGAGTAACTTCTGATTTAATTAGAACATATTGTGTGCAATTTGTGTATTTCATTTCTCATTTATCTTTGTGTACGCGTTTTGTGGTTTATCGTTTTTAAAGTTTGTGTTTTGGTGTCCAATTTTGATACATGTGTGATGTTTGTATGAATATGAATTTCGTGTATAGATGGAAGTGGTACGGCCAAGGAGCAAATATTGGGGGAAGAGCTACCTGCGCTTGCTAAGGAGGTGGCCAGATTGGAGACGGTTCGAGCTTATGCTGGTTAGTTGTTTTCTGTTACTGTGTTACTTGCTTTGCTAATGTATTCACTGAGTGAAAATAGTAGGCTTTGTTTTTGTTGAAATGTATGAAGAATGATAATGCAGTGTGTCGGGATTTCGAATTGTAATTTTAAAGTTGACAACTTTAATTGTTTATTGCTGGAGAAATGAAAAGCGTAGACAAGAATTATGTGTGGAACTTTCACCATGTTCGTTGATTTAAGTTGTGGAGTTCTGCACCTTATATTATATCTTATAGCGAATGTCTTTTGTTTGGATGTAATGTAGCGTATGAATAGGATGGAGTCTTTTTATTTAGATTTGACATAGGTGTAACTAAAAGTTGTAGATGACTTGATGTATGTTATTGGTCAGGATGAGTATCTAATTTTAGGTAATCATGGTGATGGTAGTGGGCAAGTTAATTGGTATGAAATAAACTATGTTCTGTTTGTCTTCGTTGATATGACATTGGACTATCATCCTGTGCAATCTCTTCTCCAATGATAGCTGCAAATATTACATCTATTTTTTGTGGTTTTCTCCTGCCTGTGCTTTGTTGGAGCTTATGCATAAGCTCTTAAGTCCTTTCATGGATGTGCTCCCAAGCTGCTAACTAAGTTAAATTGGGAGTGTAATTTACATGCCTTAGATTAGTTGTTAGATGGATCTGACTCTTATAGACGTGCTCAACTAATTAGTATTCCTTAAGTGCATATACCTTGTGGGGGATTTGGACTTGTTATTGTTTTACTTTTCTCTTCTTTTTCTTTTTCTTTTTTTTTTTCCTTCTTCTTTTTTGGTAGGAAATTGGAAAAATTTTATTTACACAAAAAGAGTTTAGCCGTCCACAAACTATTTCTAATTTATGAAAAAAAGTTATATGGACAAACCAAAACTCTTTACAAAAGACTTACAACTAAAACTGCCCCCAACCAATATCAACCACCAAACAATTGTCCCTCAAAAGCATAACTAACACCTCTCGACAACAACTAACTCATAATAAAAATTTCTCAACTGAACAACAATTATCTCTCAGCTCCCTCCCTGCTTAGTCGAATGAAAAGAAGAGGTATATTCTGAAATTCCTTTGTAGCAGAGGCTCATAAAGAAGCTAAATGTTGAGCACTATCTCACAAACTATCTGCATTCTCCTCTAACTTCACTTAAAAATTTCTCCTATTTCTTTCTTGCAAAATGACCCACGACAAGACTAGGACAGCACACTTCCGCAATCCCTTGGCCCTTTCCTCTTTAGCAAAAGCAGAAAACCATTCCACAAAGACCTGGCTGCAAGAGGCTGGGTCTGCTGAAAATAATCTAGCTTTCATTCTAGACCAACTTCCTTCTTGTTGATAAATCTGTTGTTATTGACTGTACTTATGTTGTTCCATGTTATTGTATCATTCTTTGGTTGTTAATGATTTTTTCTCTGTAACGAGTAGTCCCTATTTATTGATATTACACTATGTATGCTGCCTTTTTTGCATAGTTTCGTGCATACCTCCTTCCTAGAAATTACAACCGCAAATTTTTCTGCCAAGTATGTTTTATGTGATTGAAATATTTAGTATCTCTAAAACTTGTTTATGTGTTTCAGAGACAGCGCTAAAGCTTGACAGTTTAATTGGTGATATTGAAGATGCTGTATCTTCTACTATGAACAAAACCATGAGGAAGCATTCTTCTACAAAGAAATCAGAAGTGAGTACCTGTTATTTAAAACTAAATGCTTTTGTAAATTTAATTTGCCTGAGTGGTTCCTTGTAATTTTCTTACATTGTTTTGTATTTCAGGATATGCGGTTGCTTGCTATTAAAAGGTTAAAACAAGCAGAAGATGTATTAACATCAGTTACAATGACACGCCCTCAGTGGGCACGCCTTGTGGCAGCAGTTGATCACAGAGTAGATCGAGCTCTAGCCATATTGAGACCCCAGGCAATTGTGGATCATCGGGCCCTTCTTACTTCCCTTAGATGGCCACCTCCACTTTCCACTTTGACCTCCTCTACTCCAGATACAAAGGCAACCTCTGAAGTCCCAAATCCTCTGTTCACAATGCAAGGGGAACTCAAACACCAGTATTGTGAAAGTTTTATTGCGTTGTGCAGTCTTCAGGAATTGCAGAGACGAAGAAAATCTAGGCAACTTGAAGGCCATAATCTGGAAGTTGCTCTTCATCAGCCACTCTGGGCGATTGAAGAGCTTGTTAATCCTATATCTGTTGCATGCCAACGACATTTCTCAAAATGGGTTGACAAGCCTGAGTTCATTTTCACTCTTGTATATAAGATTACCAGAGATTATGTTGACTCTATGGATGAATTATTGCAGCCACTGGTGGATGAAGCCATGCTAGTTGGGTACAGTTGCAGGGAAGAATGGGTTTCAGCTATGGTGATTACATTATCTACATACTTGGCAAAAGAGGTATTTCCTGTTTATGTTGGGCAGTTGGATGAAGAGAGTGTTACTGGTATTCAATCACAGGCTAGAGTATCATGGCTTCACCTGGTTGATTTGATGATTTCTTTTGACAAGCGAATCAAGTCTTTGGTAGCACAATCTGGAGTCTTGCTTTCCCTTCAGGAAGATAGCAACTCGCAGAAGATTTCATCCCTATCCGTCTTTTGTGATCGACCTGACTGGCTCGATTTATGGGCAGAAATAGAGCTTGCTGATGCACTAGATCAGCTAAAACATGAGACAGATGATGAGAGAAATTGGGCAACGAAAGTCCAGGGTGCAGCTCTTCTGTTTGGTACTGAAGATTACAAATCTCCTGCTGTTTCCAGTGGCTTTCTTCGACGACTATCATCAGTGGTTGACCGATGCCGATCATTGCCCACCATTTCTTCAAGGTCAAGGTTTCTAAGGTTAGCTGGTGCCCCTATCATTCAGAAATTTTTGGATTGCTTACTTATGAGGTGCCAAGAAGCTGAAGGACTGACTGCCTTGACAGATGATGATGCCCTAATAAAAGTGGCGAACTCTGTTAATGCTGCACACTATTTTGAATCTGTTTTAAAGGAATGGTGTGAGGACGTCTTTTTTCTTGAGATAGGATCCTGTCAGGATAATCAAATTGGAGCATCTCCTGTTGAAAATAGTGTTACTGAGGGGCCGATGGAAGGATCTGTAAGTGCAATTTTTGATGAGGAGATTAAAAAACTGGAGGAATTCAGGACAGAGTGGGTTGAGAAATTATCAGTTGTTGTTTTGCGGGGATTTGATGCACGATGTCGAGATTATATGAAAAACAGGAGGCAGTGGCAAGAGAGGAATGAAGAAGGCTGGACTGTGTCCAAAACTTTAGTTGGAGCTCTAGACTATATGCAAGGGAAAATGTCTGTAATACAAGAGAGTTTGAATGGTGTGGACTTTGTTGGGGTTTGGAGAAGCTTGGCGGCTGCAATGGATCGGCTTCTGTTTAATGGTATTCTTATGAGCAATGTGAAATTTAATGCTGATGGTGTTGAGAGGTTAAGGTGTGATATGGAGGTCATATTTGGGGTTTTTGGGGCTTGGTGTCTAAGGCCTGAAGGCTTCTTCCCCAAAGTGAAGGAGGGCCTGAAGTTGTTGATAATGGAAGAAAGACAGCTTCAGGGCAGTGTTGTGGGAGGAGAGACATGGATGAAAGAGAATGGGATGCGCCATTTGCGCTTGTTTGAGGTAGAAAAGATTGTGAGAAATCGAGTATTCACAAGTTGAAATCTTTTAAATTTCAAGTCACTTTTTCGTTATCATTCTTGTCCAAAGAGACACAGCAGATTTGAACGTATAACATGGAGGTTTGTTGATGTAATATTAGGATAATTTTTTGTACATGACTGTATTATCTCCAGGGACTGACCATTTGTTTCTTCAAAAGAATAAATGATAAGCAAAGAATCAAATTGTTTTATTAATGTTAGGACTTATTCTATCTATCATAAACGTATTCGGAGACATCATATTTTAATAATTGTTTTAATTCTTTAACGACTGATTATTCCATAATAACTGTTAAATAGCATACTGAAACATTTATTGAAGTCTCTTCAACTGCACAAACCATTGTTTGGTGACCGTGCTTTTTCAAGCTACAATTCACCTTGCACGAGTTATTTTCAAGAAAACTTCTACTGGATTGATTGAAGGCAACGTAACAAGTCATATGACCACTCAACTCTCTTCAATTGGATCCTTACAACAACGATAAGACTTGATGCAACAACACAACACGAACATGAACAATATAAGCCCATTTGGCTTACTTGCTGTTACATTACATGAAATGACTATTAACAACGCCAAAATTAATTAAAAAACTGGACCACATATGGCTTTGTTTTCGCGAGGTACGTTGCAAATGCGGGACCTTTCACTTTTCACTATTGGCCATCTCCACCACTAGATTTCGACTTGGTTCAACTTAATTAAATAAGATTAGGGGTTGAGAATTTGTAATGTAATGTGCTGAAACGTTCAAAGCATTGAAAAAGCTTTTCAGAGAAGATGCAATTGACATTGAAAAGTTGCCATACCATCGATTACAGGTTGATTTTCTTTAGCAGACTCGTACAATATATAGCCTTTAACATAAAGAGGTTTCTGTTCCTTTATCATCTTCCTATTGCTTTGTTGCTTTGGATTCTTGTGTGATTGCAGAAACACTTCAACACGAAAAAGTTAAATAACTTAACTAATCATCTGTGGCTCCGTGCTTGTATCTCTGATAATTTGATTTCAGATCAATTGTAAATGCATCCATAATAAAATATTATTTTAACAAAGAAAAGGGAGGTGGTTGTGTGGTAAGCCACATCCAACCTATTTTTTAAATGATATGTTCAACAATCTCATTATTTATGTGAGTGGTCATTTTCTAATATCTGATAGTAGTAATCCAAGTTGTACCACTAGAATTCTATTTAAACTTGTATCGATCGGAATTTAATAAGTAGAAAAATATCTAATAATAAAAAAATATATATATATATTATTGTAATACAAATAACATGATGCATCCTTTCTAAAATTTCTTAACCTATTGATGTGACCTCTTAAGTTTTTTTACAGTTAAACCGTTTAGAAATGACAGTTGCTAAACTGTCAAAATCTGTACTGCAAACTTGCAGAGCAAAGAGGCAACAACTTGGGGGTCCAATGACAAAGACTCTGCCGACTCCTCTTGTCCAGTATGAACCTAAGAACATTTTTGGAGAGGCACACATCACAAGGAAAGCATGAACTGTCCCTTTGCCAGTTTTGATTTCGACACGTGGCACACTAGAAATTTTCATTTGCATGAATCTATGCCAATCATCAACCAGAAAAATTTGGGTCCAAATGGACAGGTTGGTAAATGAAGCCAAAACACCTTATTATTGGTCTTTTGCTCCTAGACAAATCAGTACTCGCTAGTCACCACCACCTTCTACTCTGCCTGCCAATTTATCATCTTACATTTACATTATATTGTCCGTACAGTTTTAGTCATTCATCATCTTCTTCTTCTGCATAGTCACATCAACCTTTCACCTTCAGTTTTTTCTAGCAATTGCATTGTGATGCACCCTCCGAAAACGACTAAAGTTTTCATTGAGTTAACACTACGAAGTACCAAAATTTACTGAGATATTTTCTACAAGAAGAGCTTGAAGATGGGATTTTTTTTTTCTTTTGTTTTTGTTATGTAGTGTGGAAAATTTATATTAGATTTTCATGGGCCATTGTAGTGAGAGTGTGAACAGCTTTTGACAGGAGGAGACAGTGGTATGGACAATGAAGGGACTGTGTCCTTAGAGCCTGAGTCCGACAAACAAGGAACATGAACACGAGCATCATTTCGTTAGCATGTAAACATCTTGAATTAAAAATGCTAAACTAGAATATAAATGAGGACAAGTGTCGGATTAGGGTTTTAAGTTTGCACTAAGCTCTGTAACCCAAGTGAGAAACTGACAAATTTGATAGGGGCATGTTTAAGGATTTAATTAGCATGACCCCACCAAGTCATAGGCCCATGTGATGCAAATTTGTGGGACAAATTACAAACGCCCTCCTCAATTTAACTTACCAAATATCACAATGTCTCTGCAATGCTATTTTCAACCAACTTATGTTGTGTCCATTTGCCAGACCCCCTTCACTCTCTTTTTAAGTTGCTTGTGTTGCCCCATTTCAACTTCCCCACAAAGCCACTGATAGTAGCAGTAGGACTAATAGCAATACGAGAGTAAAAAAAGGAGAGCAAGCTCACTCACAGATTCAAATATGTCTAGCCAAAGTACAAGTTCTGGTTCAAAAATAACCGAAGATGAGATTAATCATCTCATCTCCAAGCTACAAGAATTGCTACCTCAGCTTAACGGACGACGCAACGGAAAGGTACACCTTACAAGCATGCAGCTAGCTATATTATACCCTTTGTTGATTGAGTGTTGCTTATTGTGACATAATAATAACAATAATAATGCATGCTACTTCATGACCATGGTTTGTTTTTAATTTTCTTGGAAAAACTTCTGTGCCAGGTATCAGCATCAAAAGTCTTGAAGGAAACATGCAGTTACATCAGGAGTTTACACAGTGAAGTAGATGGCCTGAGTGAAAAATTGTCTCAACTGCTGAATTCAGTGGGCATCACTAATGTTGATGACATTCTAGAGCTTTGATAAATAATTTACTGCATCATAATTAATAGTTCTTTCTCTGTTGTAACAGCAACTGAGAAAGATCTCTCTCTCTCTCTCTCTCTCTCTCTCTCTCTCTCTAGAATTGTACGTTCCTCTATTTTATATATATAATATATACATATGTTCCTTACTTTACATTTAGTTGCGACTTGAGATTTGCAGCAATGAACAAATTATGTTGATTTTACCATTAGAAAGCAACTTTGTGTTCCATTTGCAGTGTTTTGATTTATCCACAGTCTTGATAATAAATCATGTCAAGTGTCTAATTGAACTTCACAAGACTAAATTTATGTGGTTAGTTATGGACATATTGAGACTACTTAATACTAGTTTTATAAGTCGATTATTAATGCCACAACGGGAGCAAATGATATTTATAGATTAATCAAATATTACATTTAAGCATCAAGTTACAAACAAAAGTATGGTAATTTAATCACAAATTAAGATGACAAAACATAATAAAAAATGAAACAAAATATAATTAAACACAAAACATTACAAAAAAAAAAAAAAAAAAACGACAACAAAATAAAGTCAATGCATTGTGAGACCAAACTTGTGAAGAAGCAAGTTGATTTTGGCAATAATAGCCAAACTGATACTCAAATACTGCTTTGACTTTTGGAATCTAGTTTTGACTTGATCAAGAGCCGTTGATCCCATCTCCTCCAAGCCATCCAAGCACGTCTCCTGATCGGTCATGGCAGCACTGATCCACGTCTGGATGTCGTTGACTTTCCTGTCGGTCAACGGGCCCGCCTCCATCTGGGAGAAGGAGTCGTTGAGTCGAGCAAGCGCGTCGTCGAGCTGGGTGGCGCAGTCTTGGAGGGCAGCGTGGGAGTGGCGATCGTTGAAGAGAAAGGTGGCGTTTTTGAGGGAAGCGATGGTGAGGAGGAGAGAGAGCTTGAAGATGGATTCTGGGTCTGGGTTTTGGTCTCGGTTGAGAGAAGATATGGAAGTGAAGCAGGTGTCCGGGTACTGAGTGACGCCGCATACTGTTTTGATTGACTCGGCCGACTCGGGTGACTCAGTGGTTGAGTGGCGAATGAGTGCTGCCAGAATCAAACCGACGAAGAAGGTGAGGCAGAGGATGGCTGCGACGGTGGCGGCCGTACAGGAGAGGCGTTTCTGGGTGGTGATGGATTTGTGGGGTGGAGGAGGAAATGGGTTTTGATGGGTCTGATCTACTTTATTGTAGCCTTTGATGATGTTGATGGAATCCATGATCTTTTCAATTCTCGATTTTGCGATTTCGATTTGGACAACAGATGTTGAGGTCTGTCTGGTCTCTATATTATTTAGATAACACAACTTTGAATTAGTAAAATTCTGTGGTTGTATTAATTAATTAATGTTTACTTTTTATTATAAATGACCAGGATTTGGTTTTACCAATTCATTAATTGGATTTGGATGCGTCATCCATTACCATTCATGTCTAAGATAATGTTATTTTTTATTTCAAAAAAAAAAAAGGGATAATGTTATTTTTTTTATAAATATAATTCAAATATCAAATACACATACATATCTATATATGAAACGCATCTGGTATCAACTCCATTAAGAAATACAAGTTGCATGGAGAATTTGTTTTGGTCTAGTCTATTTTTGATTGGTGTAGTTTATTATTAGTGAAAATGTATGTTTGTTTATTTATTTAATGAAAATGTAGTGTATTTCTTGTGTTAGTGCATTAATGATCCGGTGGTTTTGTAGATTCTGCTTTAAAACAGTACTTAATAACTACAAAAACATGTTGCAAATAATGAAGTGCATGGATGGATCGAACATAAACTTAATTAGGTAGCATTTGCTTTTAATCTCCCTAAATATTAAGAGTTTTTAACATTTTTTTAGTTAAAACAAATAAAAAAAAAGAAATACGTTCATATAATTGTTAAATGACTTGTGTTTAACATTAATGCCACTGCATATATATATATATATAAACTGCACAGTTGTAACAAAATTTTATGATTAGGTGTGCCTATGTTATATTTTACAATATTTACTGATTAGGTGTCATGTCATTGCTTTACAAGCGTCATTAAGAAGATAAAACTCTTTACCAGGGTCCGAATCAACTGCTCTTTAAAGGTTGGAGAAACCATTGAACACTTGATAATCAAAACACCACTAGTGCTAACAAAGAAGGTGATCATAGAAACGTGAATTATACACAATTCCCCAACAAAATATTCATGGTCACGTTTCACATTTGTTTCTTATATATCCAACAGATTAGCTCTAAGTCTAACTTTAAATACAAAAGAACATTTTAATCCTATTTCATTTTAGATCACTGAAGTCCAAAGTAATTGGAAAATAATAAAAACTCCTGATCCACTTAATAAGACAGATCAACAAAATAACTTCATGATCAGCCAGCCAACATAAAGCTACTCTATTATCTGTTTACTAATTGCCTGGACCAGAAAATTTGCTAATAACAAAATCCATGACTTGTATCCAATAAAATTTGTCAAGACAATATAGCAAGAAACTTCTCAACTTCTTAAAAGCAAACATTCAACATTTGAAAAGCAAACACCCCAAAGATAAAACAAAACTAGCCTGGTAACAGGTATCAGGCATTAGTTCTATTACTTCTACCAGCAAAAGATCAGAAAGAATATCTCTAATCCTCATCTTCTTCATCTCCGTCTCCACCAGCAGCCTTTTTAGCAGCTGCCTTCTGGTTCCTTCTCTTCACCCTTCCAGGACGACCACCACCGAATGGACTAGTAAGCGAGAAGTCAATGTGCTTTTGTGAATCAACCCTCACCATGAAAGATGGGATGTTCACCACCTGCCTACCAACCCTGTTAAACCAAAGTAAATTGAAACATTGTCAGAACAGCAGATATAAAACTAGAATATACAAAAGCTTAAATTTAAAAGGTAAAAAGATTGTCAACCAAACTCTTTTCATTTGTCCCATTTAATCTATTCTTTAAGTTTTCCTTTTACTTTCTAATTGGTCGCAAATAATAAAATTTTCAATGAAAACATAGAGAATACAAAGCAGAAAACAAACTGAATGTGGCAGAACCAGATTTCTTGGTTCTAATCCCAGTAGGCTTGTCTTCAAAGGGAATAAGTAACAGTGACTTTTAAGTCAATATTGCACAGACATAATAACACCCTGAGGTATGTCAAATAAATAAATAACATCCTGAGCAAGAGATTCCACTTGTCTAACAGCACACCATCACGACAATACAGTAGCTACTGCCGTCATCACATTCAGTAGCACTTACACCTATGTTTCTACCCACCACCCTCAATCATTTCAACCTCTTGCACTCAGACTACACAAAATCAAGACCTTGCCTTTGCCAGAAAAGAAACCTTCAAGAGAGCATTTCTCATTTTAGTAACATAAACTGTAACAAGACAATTACTATCTTATAGGTTGTAGCTAGAATTATCTTTATACCTTAAATGGAAAACCAAATCCATCTTATCAAATTAACACATGCATTAGCCAGAGTAATGGCTAAGAAATCAATCAGAACTTGCTATTATCTACCCTCTCAAATAATAAATTAAGTTCACCTGATATGCCTCTGCCTGATGAGCACACGGGCATGGTGGATTGACTTGGCCATACCGGACTTGAACACAATTGTTTGCAGGCGACGCTCAAGGAAGTTCTCAACAGTCAAGGCCAAAACATAATCAAGCTTGTTCCTGGTCTCATCCAAAAGCCCATAGCGGTTCATCCTACGTAGAAGAGCCTCACCCTCAAAGATACGACGTGGATTCTTCTCATCAAGGGTAAGAAGCTCCCTAGCAGCATTACGAATGCGGCTCAGAGCATACTGGACCCTCCACAACTCCCTCTTGCACCTTAGCCCAAACTCTCCTACAAGCCTCAGCTCAGCATCCAAACGCTCCTTCTCATATGGACGGCGAGGCTTCTTAAACGTCTTCCCATCTTCATTTATTCATAATCAACAGCAAAACAGATGAGATTAAGCATCAAAGCAGTCACTGAACCAATTTGATAGTTAAAAGACATCAATTTAACTCAGTCAAGTTTGTAACAGCCAAGGACACAAAAAGAAAACAAACTACACTAGATCAAAGTGAAAGAATCAGAGGCTCCATCGAGCTAAGCTATTTGTTTCACTCAACAAACCCTGATCGTTTCAATTTCTAGTTGCCATAATCAAGTAGGTTTCTTCTATCAAGACACAACTTTAGACAAACCCACCAAATTTGTCCATTACTATTAGGAACCCATCAAACAAAAACACACATTTCAACTGCCCTTCAAACTATTTTACCTTAAACTTGTAAATAACATCAAAATCCTTCATTACAAACCCTAATTTAACAACAAAAATGGACAAATTCCTCAACGAAAAAAGACGTCAACCCAGAACAAACAAAATCACACCCAATACCGTGCACATCACAGATCATCCATTCAACAGATCAAATCAAAAACTTTTCATCTCCAAAACCCACACTTTTCAATACAATAACACTACCATCAAATAACTCGAAACATGAAACCCTAGAATCTTTACAAACATAAATCGATACACAGAGATAGAAGAGTGAGTGAGTGAGTGAGCGAGCGAGCGAGCTTACAGTTGCGGTAAAACGAAACGTGAACCATGGTTCTGTCTTCAGGCGCAGTCCCTTGCCTCCTCTTCTCACGTACTACAATGAAAATGAGAGGTTATAAGCGAAACCCTAAAACTCTAATCCTGGAATTTCATTGGACCTGTTACCAAACATCTCTGTTCAAGCCCGGCCCATCTTGACATGGCCCACTTGTTATTATTCAGGCCCTAAACTTTTGAATACCCAGAGCAAAAAAACAAAAAAAAAAAAAATACACAATCCTAATGTCTTCCACCGACACCAGTTTTATCGCCCGTGACATGTATTCGAGGTATTATTCAATAAATTAAATAACTCAAAAGATTAAACTACATAGTTTGACATTAAATTGTTGGTTGGTTTCGTATTTTCCACTCAAATTTGAAACTAATTATAATAATTTTTTAAAGGTTTATAAATATCATATTCAAATTATAAAATTGATGTATGATATTATTCATCTCACAAAAATTGATGAAATTTAAGTGATGTGAAATTGAGGATGACCAACTCGATTTTTATATTATTTATATAAATTGAAATGCGGTGATGCTTCAACCCCTATCTATCTGTTTTTTAATTAAGCTAAATAAGTTATGGTGCCTCCAATTGGCTGGAGTTTTAATGCCAAAAAAATATAATATTTATTTATTCAATAAAAGTCCATACGATATATGGTCATGGAACCCTCGAAATTTCGATATATGATATAAAAGGCACTTTTGGAAGCAAAGCAAAGCCGCTACGTAAACCACTTGTGATGCTTTCATTTTCATTTGTTGTAATTGATTTGCATGCATGAAGTCGACAAAATTTCCATTCACGTGAGTGAATGATGCTCGACCTTTCCTTTTGTTTGGATGCTTGAAGAAGGGTCTAAGGAATATGGATCACATAACAAAAAGTTCACAAAATTATTATACGTATTTTTGTAAAATAACATACATCCTTTATATATACATATATTTCAAAATATTATTTTATAAAATATTTGATTTCTATTATCTATCCACGTTGAATGATAACATATATATTAATTTAAATTTTTTTATTTGAATAATCAAAATTTTTATATTAAAATTTGTACATGTAGCTAAGCTATTGATTTGCATTAATAACAAATAAAGATAATTTATTATTTCAAACTTTAAATTTCAAATTCAATTTAGCATAATTGGAACAGTTGCATTTGCATCTTTCTTCTCAAGTTTAAATAATAGTTTCATAACCAAAATCCCAGTATGAGTAATTTGCTATCTAAAAAAAAATAGGGGAAACTTCAATTTTGTCCCTAAGATTTTTGAAAATATCAAAATTTTAAACATCTTTGAGAAACAACTCTTTTAATCCCTAATTTTTTCAAAATTCTTCAAAATAGTCCAAACTATCGGTCAATTAACGGTCAACAGTGACAAATAGTTTAGATAGGAAGGGCAAGATGGTCTTTTCGTATTAAATGTTAAGGTCGTGACACATGGACGATTAGGATTTTAAAATATTTTAAAAAAATTTGATAAATGAGGATATTTTAATAAATAACTTAATTTAAAAAAAAAACAAAAATAATTCATTTTCTTCAATAACAAAATCGCCATTCATTATCAACACAAATCCAGTCTTGAATCATCATTATCAACACAAACAAAAACTCATCTTCATCACCAAAATAACTAAAGAAAACAACAGCCACCATACAATCACACCCAATCTAAAAATCATCAACATTTCATAACAATCCACAAAAATTCATCAACACCCAATCAATCTAAACATCATCAACAGCCACTGTCACAACCTGTGAAACACCCATAAACCAAAGCTCTTTCTTCTTTTTCCTTTTTCTGCAAAATCAATCACCAAAAATGCGAATCGGATCTCCACGCGACACCAAAAATCAGAACAATCTAGTTCGTCAATTTGGTTCGCACAGGGTGTGACGATCTGGTTTGTTGCATCAAATCGATGCACCAACTCATCGATTTGGTAACGATCTGGTGCAAACCAGGTCGACGCTCGTCGATTTGGTTCATCGCACCAGATCGATGCACCAGCTCATAGATCTGGTTCGAACCAGATCGCCATCAGATCTGGTGCATCGATCGAACCAAATCGACGCACCAGATTCGATCGACAAACCAGAGATGATCTTGTGCATTGCCCCTGCTGTTTTTTTTTTTTTCTTGCAATCTTAGGGAAGAGAGTATGAAAAGAAAATCTTGTTTTTCTGCCAAAAATATTGTTTGTCTGCCATTTGTTTTTTTTTTTTCAATTCTTATTTAATTAAAAAAATAATTATATTTAAAAAAAATAATAATTATATATACACGTGTCGACTTTTTATTGAATGAAAAATATATAATATTTTGGTTTCATTGGGGATAAAACGGTTATTTTAAGTGATGAGGGTAATTAAGTCTTTTGAATTTTCTGTTTGGTTTAACCATTAGTTGACTGACGGTTTGAACTATTTTGAAGAGTTTTGGAAAAGTTAGGGATTAAAAAAGCTGTTTCTCAAAGATATTTAAAATTTTGATATTTTCAAAAACCTAAGGTACTAAATGAAGTTTCTCCAAAAAATTATGATTAGTTTGAAAAATTTGGTTATTGAGTTTGTCTTCATATTTTAAAATTTTGAACTAGCAATTTTTTTTTTTTTGATAATTTGAATTAACAATCATTATAGTGCTTCATTATACTTTTTACATTTTATTGTCATAATTTTAAATAAGCTGTTTAATTTTAATATAAGCATGTCATCACATTAACATCATAATTACTTTAATCCTCACCAGATTAACTCTTAATCAATATATTACCACATCTTTTAATAAAAGTAAGCAAATAATTCAATTTCATAAATCACAAACAAGTACAATCTCGAAAGGACTTATGTCCAAGTCAATCAGAATCATCAACACATACTGATATTTTAGTACAACCCTAAAAACAAATTATGCCGATTTAATCAATTCATTAATTTTAATATCACTATCACACAAACTCCCATCAACCCCCCTATACTTTTATTTTCTTTTAAAAATTTTGAGCCTTGTTCTATATTTTTATATACATAAACTACTAAAAGTCCACTAGACACACACATGATTGACTTTTATTATCTACATAGAAATTAATTATAAAAATCTTAAATTTTTCTTCCAAAAAAATTAAATGAAAAAAAGCATGGTTTCTATTTACCTCACCATTCAAAACAATAATAAATCAATTTTTAATATATGAATAATAAATCAAACAAATTAACAAAAGATGCTTTCAAAACAGGGCAGTGTTCAAGTCTCAATCACTCCTCAAAATTATAATAAAAACTATTAAAAAAAAATAAAAGAACTAATTAAAGTTAAAAAGAAAACAATAACAAAAAAACAAAAACTTATTTTTATTATTTTTGATTTTTTTTTAAATGAGCGTTTAAAGATAAAAATAAAACCGCAACAATCTGAGGGCCGCTGCCAGCCTTTTTCCCTGTTGGTTGCTTCTTCTTCTCTTCACACACACTCTCTCTCTCTCTCTATCTCAAAATCAAGAATCAACCCACCAAACCATCTCTCTCTGTGAGCATTTTGAGTTTCGAAACTCGAAATTTGGACAAGGAAATGGCGTCGAACATTGGGATGATGGACAGTGCGTATTTCGTGGGGAGGAATGAGATATTGACGTGGATCAATAACAGACTCCAGCTCAACCTCTCTCGCATCGAAGAGGTACATACCCTTTTCGCCTTTTTGTCTTTCTCTTATGTTTTCGTTTTCATTCTCTTAGAGGTTGCCTTGTTGTTGGTTGAATGGGTTGTTTTGTTGGTCAGAATTATAATGAGATTGTTTGTTATAAATCCCAAGTTTGCTTTTTTATTGATAAAGATTGTTGCTTCTTGTTATCAAGAATCAATTTGAGTTTAAAGGAACAAGCTTTGCTTTTGTTTTTTTTTTTTTTATTTGATTGTAGATATTTAGTGGGTATATCATGAATTATGTGAATGCATGTGTTGTTAATGATGTCATTTTTTGCGTGGTTGTCTTTTTTTTTTTTCCTGCTATGAGATTTGAACTATTCTCTTTGTTTTTCTTGTATGGATTGTTATGGGCAGGCTGCTTCCGGTGCCGTGCAGTGTCAAATGATGGACATGACCTACCCAGGAGTTGTTCCAATGCATAAGGTTGGAATCCTGCTGCTACTTTTATTTTATTTTATTTTTTTTATATCAATAATTATTGTGATTGAGTACGTTTATTGTATAATCTGTTTTCTGTAAATTTTTGTTACAGGTAAATTTTGATGCGAAGACGGAATATGATATGATCCAAAACTACAAGATCCTGCAGGATGTATTTAACAAGTTGAAGATTGAGAAGGTAATTCTTGTCTTTTCTTGTGTGTTCACTGTCTTCTTGTATGATAGTAAGCATTTGGATTTTATATTATTATTAGGTTTGATCTATGCAGGGAGAATCTTGTAAGTTGAAGAAAGATGTAGTTTTTATTTTACATGCTCTATTACGTGTGCACATTTTGGCAATTGTGTCTCTGCTCTCATTTATCGGTACCATTTGGGCAATTGGTTCCTAACTGGGATCGATAGTAGGTTTGCTGTAAATACTTTTATTGATTCTGAACACTTAGCAAAATCACATAAACGGGGCATGATAAGAATGATCGATGGTTGTCTCGCGTATTCATTGTTTGCCAATCTATTGTTTTGAGGGTATTTTAGATTATGGGACAGCATTCCTTCTATCACCTGCTAGAGAGCAAAGGCTGTATTGTTTTTGACTTAAGAAATTTAGTTCTGATTATAATTCCAAGTGTGGGTATTCATCATACATGAGAATATTGTATTGTTTGCTTGTATGGTACAGGTAACCACAAACATAATGATGTGCAAAATCAAGTTGATGAAAGAATGCTTTATGCTGAATATATCAAACTCTCTTCATGTACTCATACTTAAAAGGAATTTCATTTCTGTAAGGATTATAATAAAGTTACTGGTGGCTTGGCCTAACCTTAACGGAGACAATGAATTAGCATTCATATATTGACACATATTTATTGATAATGTAATTATGTATCATGTTGCCTTTAAGAAGTAATGTAGCAAGTCTAAGCTTGAGAGAGATTACCAAATGTTATAGGTTGTCATACATGCTGTATGTGCATGTTTGGTGGTGTATCTAATTCTATTGTTTTACCAACCTTATAATTACTTTTTGTTCTTACGAGTCGAAACAACAATGTAGGGGTTTAATGCTCCTTCATGTAGCTTTTTGGCTTTGACTCCAGTAATATTTTTGCTGTATGGCAGCATATTGAAGTCAACAAGCTTGTCAAAGGTCGACCTTTGGACAACTTGGAGTTTTTACAATGGCTGAAGCGTTACTGTGATTCTATAAATGGTGGCATTATGAATGAGTATCCTACCTTCTCTTTCTCTTTCCCCGCACAGTTGATTTTGGTGCTTTCCATACTATTTGGTAAAATTTATAATTGTGTCTTTCTTGTAGAAACTACAATCCCGTGGAACGAAGGAGTAAGGGCGGGAGGGAACGGAGCGCTAAGGGTTCTCAGAAGATTTCAAAATCACTGCAATCAAATAATATGCATAACGCTGGTTCTGGTGACACTGTTGGCCACAATAAAACTTCTGGTTACCTTGATCCACTTAACTTCTTGTATTCTTTTGCTTACTAGTTTTATATATTAATCTAAATTCTTAGCATTGTTGTGTGATACATGTTGTAGGGCCTAGGCAAGGAAAGACATATGCAAGTGGAGCTAATGCTGTAGAGGAGATTCAGGCTTTGTCCAAGGAGGTATTGGTGTTAGTTTCTTGTTGGAATTTGTTCTCTCTTGTTTGAAGTTAGATTTGATTCCTCACATCTTTAGTGATAATAATTGCTTTACAAATGAATCATTTGTGGGCACATGTATTTCAGGCAGTGTAGCTTTGTCTTGGGAAGTATGAAATGGTGCACTTCATTTCATTTATTTAAAAGATTTTTGACCTTTTACAACTTTAAATCTAACACTGTTCAACACCTATGCTTGTGTGCTTTACTCATGATTGTATGTGCACCAGGCCGTTGAAACATTTTACTGCATGAAGTTAAACAGGAGAGCTCCTTAATTATGTACAAGTTCTCCTATCTCCTTCTTCTTCTCTTTTTTTTTTTTTTTTTTTGGTAGGCCTTGTGAAATAAAAGCTATTCTTTTTCCTATCCAGCAAGAAGAAAGTTCTGTTGGTTCAGTTTGCTGGTCACAAGTATTATGCTGGGTCCTGAAATATTTATCTTATGCTTTTGTGACACAGATTACAGATCTCAAGCTCTCTGTGGACCTTTTGGAGAAAGAACGAGATTTTTATTTTGCAAAATTAAGGGATATAGAAATACTCTGCCAGACTCCTGAGACGGAGAATGTCCCTGTAAGAGTTTCTGGATTCCTTCTCTCCCTCTCTTTTTTAATTTTATTTTGATTATGGTTTTGCATATTTTTTGTTGGCATTTAAGATTTCTGCTTTCTCTCTCCCTTATATCACCAAGTGCCATGAAAGTTGAAGTTTTGTCATAAATTATTTGCCAAAAATACTACAATACATTTAAGCAAGAAGCTGATATTTTTTGGGGATTCTGACTATTCTGAGCTTGATAGTAAGTCCTCTTGTGTGAATAAATCAGTTTTTTTCTTCCTTCACCTGTTTTACTTTTACATGACAAATTGAATATCAGCATAATATATGATCTTGGTGGGCTGGCTTTCTTATATTCTCTTCAAGATGTGAATCTAATTGCTTATTTACATAATATTAATGCAGATGGCAGTAGCAGTCAAGAAGATACTGTATGCTGCGGATGCAAAGGAATCAGCACTAGCAGAAGCTCAAGAGTATCTTTCTGAAGCTTTAGGTACCAATGAGAATTAAGTGGAAGTTGAAGCCTTGAGTTTTGACTAACAACGGAGGCCCTCGCTCTTAAAACGAAGGCTGCAGGGCCTTCTTTGACAAGCTCAAAGGCTTCACTTGGATAAAGATTAGGGAAGATGCATAAAACTAGGTTCACAACTTCCAAACTTCGTTTGATGAAAACATTGTAGTATTCATTTCTCTTTCTTGTTGTTTTCCTTTAACTTGCTGGATAAATAATTGTGAATTGAAGTAATGACGGAATTGCTGACGGTAAGAACTTGTGCAGTGTTCTTGTTTTTATATGTGTCTTGGTGGGTATCAACGCAAATTGCTTGGTTGTCGGAGTTTGCCATTATATGATTGGATGCTATGAATGTAAGAATTCTATGATAAAATTGAAAATCTGTTCTGATTTTAGGAAAATTAGCTGCAAGAGAACCATAAGGATATCGAATTCAAATCAAATTAGAAATATTTTTGGACATTATGGCAGCATACTCACGAAAACAAACTTGTAAGCACAAAGAAATAACCACAGAGAATAAACTACCCACAATACGTCAGACATTTCTTGAATGGATGTAGTACTTGGAATTCCCAACAAACGTAGATCTTATAGTGAACTCAGTTGCAGGAATGTCACATTTACAAGATTATTAAGAATACACTCGACAAAACATGACGAATTTTTTGTTTCAAAAAGTTTGTGCCAGTTTTGCAGAGGAACATAGGTTAATCTTTTACTACCAAATCAATGTTTTGAAGTGCGCCTTCTGTTTAACAAAATTGGAATAACAGTAGCTTGGCTGTTCAAATGGTTCTCACTTGTGCTTGCACTAATCAAATGGTTGAAACCAGTGTTTGGAAAAGGAACACTACCGCACAGTTCGGGAGCCTCATTTTTTGTTCATGTACTTTTTATTTAGTTACAGGATAGTAAAGTAGTAAAATGCAATGGAAGTCAAAAGCTAAATGCAATCATGAACCATTCCTGGAGGACAAACTATTTACACTGAATTTGATATGGAAAAAAGAAAGTGTATAACAGTAATAACTTCATCTATAAGGCAGTGTATCTACATCAGTTGAACTATGTACTTCCCATCTAATTTTTACTTATTCCTACTGGCTACTTTCCAAATTTCAACCTGCCAATCCTGTCAAAAGACTCGAAACTAACTCTACCGGATAAGCAAAAGAAGCAACGTACTTTTTTTTTTTTCTTTTTTTTTTTTGGGTGGGGGGTGGGGGGGGGGGGGTGGGGGGGTTGGGGCAGGGGTGGTGGGGTGGCGCGGGGGGCGGGCTAGTGCAAACTAGAAATTTAGTGAGATCAGCTTCCTCCATTCCCTCTGTGACTGTGACAACGGAAAAGAGAAAATTAGTCTTGGCTCTAGATGTTATGGCGTTTGACTGCCTTGTCTTTATGCTCTGCCGGGCATTTCTCTGATTGTTCCTTGCTAAATTATTTGTAACTGCAGAAAAGCACAGTGCAAATGCAATAACTTGACACGTTAGCTGAGGTGGGCACTTGCAAACTAAAAGTAATACCAGTAGCCAAGTAAAAGAGATAGGATGTCTTACCTAAATGAATCTAAGGCAGTTGCCACCCCTGACAAAGAAGAAAGAATTATAGGCACTCCCTCCGGGTCCAAGTTTTACTACACACTAATTTTTTAGCTGTTCCTTTACTCCGGTTGGACAAAATTGGTACATTGTTGAGCTCAAGCTCATGATAAGTTTGGCTGGTCTATCCATTCAATTGCGCTTGCATGACTAAACAGTCATAACAAGAGAGTGGACAAGGCCTAATAAACATTATGTGGATGTCATTTTCTGTCTGTAGTTGGCTCTTCATGTTTACTTTCAGCCAGGTCCTTCAACTGCCAAATAATTGAACCAGGGAACTAAAGTCAGATACATTTTCAAAACATAATCCACAAATCTACAACAAAAGCATATTTCTGATTTTTTTTTCCCTATTCTAGTTTTTGGACTGATATTCCCATAACTGTGTAGGATGTTTGATAATAAATTCTAACTATCATTTGAGCCTCCATAAGACAAAGTCTCCATAAAGCTTTTCATAAGCTTTAGGGAAACTACTTGATCAGCAAAGGTGTATCCTTTTGATTATTTGACTACTAAAAGAAAAATCTCTATTCTAAGATCTGTTATCAAGGAGGATTTTTTTATTTCAAGAAACTATACATGTATGTGCTCTGCAGAGAAGGAAGTTTTCCGCAATAAATACAAGTACGGAGTTTCCAACAATAACATATTTTGTCATTCTTCAAATAAACAAATAAATAATCAATAAAATATCTTGTCAGACGTAGACTCTCCATAAATATGATCGACTTGAGATTTGGTAGAATGAAGGATATATGATTTCGTTGTTGTTATGCTAGGGCTGTGTTGTGGTCATGGTTGTTATTTAGTTTGTCTGGTGTCTTTGTTTTGTCCTCTTTTCTGTCTTCATTTGGTTTATCGAGATTTCCTTTAGTTTTGTACTTGTTTGGATCTGTGACTGGCTGTACTTTATATTGATGGAATACAATCATATTATAGATTATTTGATGGGACAGACTATGCAGTCATCATCAACACCACTATCTAGCAAAATTAAGAGAGGGTATTATACAGAAATATTATGGAGCAAACCTATCAGTCATCCTTCAGGCATTGTACAAGTGATACTCAATCTTTGGTAAACATAGACTTTTGCGCTTCTCAAGGCAATAGTTGTTTCTTTTTTATCTTAACAAAGGAATAATATGACTAGATCATTGGGACGTAACCCTTTGACTATTACAATATTAAGTGAAGACACACTATATGAGTTATAGAACCCGGAAGTGGCATTGCATTTTTCCATTTGTCATGTTGATAAGGATAGTATATTTCAAATGCATGATGTGGACCTTAACTTAGCCCAGGAAAATTTCAAGTTCATACCATGATTCAAAAATGAACTAAGAATAATATATCTTACCTGTGCAGTTAGAGATCTAATTACTTCCTGTGCAGCCTTGTTCTTTTCAGCTTCTTCCTGTGCCATTGCAGCTGCCTCTTTCAATTGCTTCGATGTCTTGCCAAGTTCTGCTTCTAGGAATTGGGATTTGCGAGTAAGATCCTCCACCTGCATATGCCCTCCTAACATTATACTCAAATTTCCTGCCATTTGCAATGGAGTGTATGCATATATGTTGAGTAAATTAGTTTTATATGCACCTCTAAGACTTTTAATACTTAATAATTAAGTTAGCTGGTTTGATATTATAGGCTCATGTGCAGCAACACTGGTTCTCTGTGCCTGCTGATCTTAACATGCAATAAATGTTTTTTACAATGGCCTAGTGAATTTGCAAATGAATCCAAAAAGCATGTATCTATCTTTTCTGTTATTTAGAATTTATACCTTTAAGAATTACCTAAAGACTTTGATCAATCTGAATAACAAAACATCGAAGCATCATCTTGGAGAAGCATTATCAGTTCATTAGTTTTAATGTTTCAAGGCAGCTGGAATATTTTGAGAATAAGCTTATAAAGACATCAAACAGAGTAAATTGATCTACTTTGGAGGCACAATAAAGCATTAATAATCACCCAAACTGCTGTGATTACTCAGCAACAATCAAGAGGCATAAAAAATTCTCATTAAAGGAAAAAAGGGTTTTGGATTCCTGTCATTTAAGTGTTGATAATTAATATTTTTTGATGAGCTAGGCTGAACAAATACTCAATTAAGATGATCTATAAATTGATATTTGCATCCACAGAGAGAGTTAAGAAGTGAAAAACTATATTCCCACTGCTCATAATCTAGATGCCAGCTTCTATAGATACAGACAATGTGACTAGAATGTATACTGGGTTTCATGCCTATCATAAATAGTATCCTCCTGGTTCTTGTATGGCTTTAAAATAATGAGGAACAACCTTTAAGAAAACTATTTTATGCATGAAACTAGAAAGCACATACAAAGTCACTTTCGAGGTTATGTTTAGATTCACCTGTGTCCTTAACAAAGTTGTTTCTTGGTTGCGGCTATCAATTGTTTGTTTTGAGTCATGAAGATTGACTTCTGGAGTGGCAGGATTCATAGGAGCTGAATTCATTGACATAGAACGGGCTGGACTTCGCTTCCTTGTGATAGGAGATGGTGGTCGAGAAAACATTCTTAAACTGGGAGGTGAAGCAGACAGTTTGTCTGAAAGCCGAAATGCAGAGGTTGATTCCCATTGAAAACTTCCATTTGGAGTAGAAGAGACATGACAACTGTTCCTCATGGGCTTAGGTGGTGGTGCACTCAAAGCCTGTTTGATCGAATCAAAAGAGGTAATTCTGGAAAGCCGACCAAATGATCTAGAACTAAAGTTCTCTTTCTCAGCTACCTCATTACCGTTTTTAGGTAAACTAGGAAACCGAAAAGATGCAACAGATTCTAATGCTTTCAGTTTAGAGAAACAATCATTACACACACGATAAGGCTTGTCTGTTTCAGAAGCCAAAGCAGCTTTCAGAGATTTCTTACCACTGCATGCTTTACAGAAAGTTAATCCACAGTTGTAGCAGTTATGGCGCTTTCTTCTGAAGTTAAATGGACTATGACAACCAGAACATGTGGAATGATCCGAATTGAATACCGATTTATGAAGACAAATGACAGCAGTAAAATTGGAACCACAAGCCACACTCTTTACTTGTTTGCCTTTCAAAGCTTCAACAAGAGTAGGAGTGTTTCTGTTTGCATCATCTCCATGGCCCAACTGACCATTTGCTCCCTTGCCCCAAGTGAAAACTTCAGCTTTTGAACTTAGAACTGCGATGTGGTAAGAACCACATGCTACCTCTTCAATGTGACTATGCTTGATGTTGCCTTTAATGATAGTAGGGATCTTGCCAGTGCTTCCTGGCCTACCAAGTTGTCCATAGTCATCACTTCCCATCGAATATACCTTCCCTGAGACTGTTAAAGCAACAGTGATGCTCTGACCACAGGCAACTTGACGAATTTCATCAGACACTGCTACACAACATGGAACTAGTTTAGATTCCTTGTCACCATGTCCAAGCTGGCCTTTTGCCCCATCCCCCCAGGTGAATAGCTTTTTAAATGAAAGGCTACCGGAAATAGAGTTTTCATTAGTAACTGCTACAACTGCAGCAGTGTGCCAAACACCGCAAGATGCCATTAATGTTCTTAGTCCTATCAGCATTTCAACTTCTCTAGGCATACTGGTGCTACTGCGATCTCCATGGCCCAAGGCTCCAAAAGTTCCATCACCAAATGTAAACAAATTCCCCGCTGATGTAACAAG
This sequence comes from Nephelium lappaceum, assembly GCA_021234005.1. Taxonomy (NCBI): domain Eukaryota; kingdom Viridiplantae; phylum Streptophyta; class Magnoliopsida; order Sapindales; family Sapindaceae; genus Nephelium; species Nephelium lappaceum. The sequence continues at coordinate 16,582,942 of CM038007.1, forward strand.
AGCTGTATGCCAAGGTCCACAAGAGACGGATGATACATGCATACCCTCCATCTGACCACTTACCCTTTTAGGAGTCCAGTGACTGACTTCATTCACATGCCCAAGAAGACCGAGATTGAGAATACCATCACCCCAAGTATAAAGATCCCCTGAATGTGTTACAGCACAAGTGTGAAATTCCCCACATGCCACTGAACCAATGTTTGATCCATTGAAAGCATCAATGTGCCTTGGAAAAGAGACATCATCTTCATCTCCATGCCCAAGCCTACCACCAGATCCGACACCCCAACTAAAAATCTGCTGCTGTTTGGTGATTACCACAGCATGCTTACTCCCACAAGCAATATTGTGGGCATCAAGCACCACTGTAGATTCCACTGCCTTAGGCAAAAGTGCATCACGCCTGGCAGCAGAAGATACTCCAACCCCATGCACACCACCAAATCCTTCTCCCCAGACGAAAACATCACCCAAACTATCCAAATCTTCTCTAGATCCCTGGCTGGATGAACTCACGGCACTGGATGAGCTATATCTAGATGAATCACCTCTAAAGCTACGATAATTCGTATCATCTAAACCCCCAGAAGATACAAAACTAATAGACTTGGCAACTGATTCAGCCCGTGTGTAAGCTTTTGCAGCTGCTGTATATGATATAACCTCAGAAAAGGCTTTTCCTAATCTATTCTGCGGAGAGTTCTCATAAGGAACCAGAATCGTTTGCGTGTTTCCAGGGTCCTGGGATAAGTAAAACATGCAGAGAAGTTATATTTAAAGAAAGTAGCAGAAAAAATTATTTTCATAAATATCTTGACATATACCTTATATATTATATCACTGCTTGTAGATGATGAATCAGAGGGACAATTCTTTCGAGTATGGCTACGAGGGCTATCTGATGATAATGATATACTATCACTTCTTGATTTGCAATAATTTCCCTGTGAAATTAAAGCTCTAAGCGCAGTAAACCAAATCTCAGCTTCATCTCTGTCCTTGCATATCTAAACATAGTACTTGATTGTTAGAGGAAGTTGTAAGGTGTTATATATCTAATTAACATATAGGCATGTTTTGTATTCCAAATTTAAAGGCAAGTCATTTTTTAAGAAATAAGAGACAGGATTCACCTTTAAAAAAACGAAAAGAAGTAAAGAAAAACACTACTGATCAGTTTTCATTCATAACTCAATTATCAAGTAAAATTCAAATGCATATCCAAAGCTCCTAAATCTCCCTAAACCAAGATAATTAAGTTACAAGAAATGAAATCAAGAAGCCGTTGCAAACAGAACATGCTTCCATCATTCTTCAAGTTATCAAGTATATCTCTCCCTACTTTCCCTACACCCACAGCCACTCTTTCACACATACATAGAAACACAAAAGTAGAGATATAAATTTGCTAGCATTTAGACTACCACTTCAAAAATCCTAACTACAATGGTTTCAATAAATTTTTTGAACCACATGAGCAACCAAGTGATGACATCCTTATCATCTAGTTCTCTACCAAGTCTTCCAGATTTTTGTGCATAAACAATTCAATGGTGAGCAACTTCTGGTTACAGGAATATTCATAATGTAGCTTAAAGAAAGAAGAGCCAAAACTGTATAGTCTAAAAATAATAAAAAATAAATAATAATCTTCAGACATGAGATAAAACTAAACATTCATACTTTAAATCAAGCTCCGAAACGAGTCTTGGGATTTCTAATGCCTTCAGAATAATTATGGATATGCACGAAACACCAGCCGTAAAATTGAATACACAATCATCACTGTGTAGTTCACAAGAATTTTGCAACCAAAAGTGTGAGATACAAGATACGTACTAAATCAAGGGATCTGTTACTATATATAAGTGAAAATGATTGGCATTCTTTCTTGGGCTGAGGGTAGCGCTGAAAAATTGTCTGCAAAACCACATAGAATAGCATGTATTAATTCTCTCATATTTCACCTTTGAAAACTGCTGGAGTTTGCTAAAAGGATATGTTGGCACCTTATGTTGGGTAGTTCTCTCAGTTAATAAGTTCACACTCACTGTGATGTAATATACAATGGTTCAGGGGTGATTATCTCTTTGTAGCAGAAGATCTGGGGCATGGAATTATGGGTCTTTCGTATAGGATCAATTAATAGGTGTCAGGTCCAGGTTGATGTAGGAGGTAAGAAACTAAGAAATAAAAGAGAGATATACATATGCCTAAATGATTATAGGCACAAACTTACAGTGCGCTGTCCAGGTATAATTCTTGAAACATGGCCTAATTTAAGCTGTTTCTCCTCTTTGCCAGAGTACCATATCAACAATGTCTCATCCTGAAACATCAACAAAACAACTTGGTCATATAGAAATACAATACACGATGACGATACATAAATTTTCACGAACTAGCACAGCTTAGTATAAGCTTCAAACATATAAAGTGTCTGAACCCTTCCATAAAAATGCACACTACCATATCAACTATTGTTGTAGGCATCCATCAAGGAGACCTGCACAAGATCAACTACTGAAGCCAATCAGAGAACTACGAAGTTGTAGTCAAAGAATTTGAGGAAACATACACTAGAAAGCCGGAATGGACAGAATTTAGGCTTTCCCCAACGCCCATACTTGAGTAGATATGTCCCTTTCTTTAGGGCTCTTATAGCCTGCACAAATTAAAAATATATTTTAAATTGCATACAACCTTCGCAATTTAAAGAACAAGACATTAGATTCATAACCTATCAGCATATCATCGAAAGACTAATTAAAGAGCTAGCAAAGTTAAGCAGAATAAATTCCATACAACTTATATGCAAAAAAGCAGCATAATTTAAACAGTTTAACACTATAAATTGACATGTTCTTCCTTCAAATCTCTAAAAATGAAAAGGAATTTGGAACCTGTTCAGTGTCCCTCTCGGTGAGGATGGTCTGCTGCAAAAAGGCCATTCAGGCAGCAATATCAAGTCCAACCTTTGCGATGAACGACATTTGAGGACTAGAAGCTGACATGACAATGCCAAAACTCTCATGTGATTATCCTAAATTGTCCTGCTTTTCATTTCTTTCTTCCATCAATTTTCTCGGTAACCAAACAACAAAAGAATTATTGTTTTAAAGGGAGAAATTAACGAAACAAAGCAATGTTGAAGATGATTTACCTGAATTACGGTTGTCGTATAGAAATCCGTAAATAGACGGCCATTTTCGGAGGTGGATTTGGCTCCAAAATCAGATTGAGATGGAAAAATAGAGAAATGAAAAAGATGAGGAGATTTGTCGAAAAGGATCTGGATATGTCTGATGATGTAAAGTTCGATGCTGCAATGTACATGATGATGATGAGATGAAATCAAAGGATGAATGTAAATCGCATGATTTTTGTCTCCTAATTAACGCGCGCACTTCTCTCTCTCCCCTGTTTTCTTTCCCTCCTCCGCTTACAACTGTTTCTCCCCTTTTTTTATTATTTTTTTAAAATTTCAAGATTCAGATTCTCTTTTGCCACGTCGGCAACTGAATCTCTTTTATCCATTAGTTTACTGACACGACAAACGTACTGTCAAAAGAAACGAGCAGCCCGAGCCTAACCCATGACATTCAGCAACGTGTGTCCAAGTCTCATGGTCGCGGGCTGGTTACTATCACAGTCCGTGAACTTAAAGCCCCCATACGGCAGCACTCAAAAGAATAAAATACAAATTTAAAATGTTCCTGTTTCTATACATGTTGTAGGAGACCTACCCCGCTTTGGGCATTGAGAGGACTTTAATGGATCTCTACAGTTCGAACTCAATTTGCCGCCTGCGGTTTTGCATACACGTCAATCAGAATTCTAGACTTCAAATTGGAAGGGGCCGCGCGAACGCAGGCCCCCACTGCCACAAATTATGACGTAGGCTCTGCCACTTGGGCAGACCTTAGGCGGGTGCACCTCCTAAGTGCAATAGAGGCCACCAACCTAGGCCATGGGCCTTGGTGATCACCCATTGACCCCGTCCAGGTAAGTATGTTTCCCAGTTGCTTCCACCTCTCTATTTATATCCCTACCCATCGCTATACACTTCCTCTTCTACCGATGTGGGATCCTCTCCTCCTATCTATCAACGCTTTCTCCGTCCAGTTGTTTATACTCTGTATTATTATAATCCTCCTTCTCTACTTTAATTAGGGTTTGAGACTTTTATTTTAACATGTCCATGGTAAGTAGTAACATATCTCTAGTTGAACCAAATCAGTTAATTTACATGATACTATGCATCTTACACTATTAACAACAATTGTTACCCTCTTAGTCGCCCAAAAGCATATACCATGAACAATTGTACCAAATATTGTATGACATTTTTAGTCATTGTTCAAATGCATATTTCTGAACATTCTTCTCAGGTAGATTTAATTATAATTTGGTGTTCTAAGTTAAATTTTTTGTGAACGATTATGTCTAATAGGTCCATAACGTATTATGGCTTAAACAAGATTGAAATATAAATTGCCAATCAAAATCAAACGAGAAGTCTGATACCCCATAATCTGATACGAACTTGACCAAGCAATTGAGGTTAATAAATTCAATACATTGATAAATAAAAAGATAAAGCAGAGAGCAGTTTTGAGAGCGTCAAAAGCTGCATTCTACAGTTTTTGTACTCCAAACACCTGTCCGAACCTTTATCTCCGAAGAATCAGAAGTGAGGAACAAGAAAATGAACATCAAATTTAAGAAAGTTTAGTGAAAAGCAAAACAAACCATAATAATTACATACAGGAATGTTATATCACTTAGTAAGTAGCTTCACGAAAACCAAAAGACTATATAATACAACAGGAAAAAGGAACAGTACAACAACCAAAGATAACATTAGTAACACTAGATACTTTATATTTGTCCCGTTCCATCGACAAGTAACTAGGTTACAGTTAAACACAACCCAGTCTAAAAAGCTCAACACCTATTTGGCCTAATCGAAGATCGGGTAATTATTATGATAATCACTATGCAGCCTGGACTTATCAGCCTGCAAAACAATAGAATTGCATTAAGCAAGTGCTGGAAAAACATTCTTTCCAAATTGCAAGCATCTCAGATAGTGATTAGCTATATGTAATGTGACAGCACAATTTTCCCGAGTCGCATAATAATTTGTCATCAGCCAACTAAGATTAAGATCATTTATATAAAAAGCAACTATAGCATACCCTGTGAATGAGATTCTCGAATGCTTCTGTCCCATTCTCTTCAATGTATTTTTCTGCAGCAGTTAGAATATCATCTTTCTTGCTGAATACGTCTTTCTTCCTTGGGACATACCAGATGTTGATAGTCTTAGTCTCGGGGTTGACAAAGAAAGGCCTCACGTAATGCTCGTAAACGTATGCAGCACCGCTGAAGTATGGAATGACCAACCAGCAGGTAAAGATTAGCTTTGCATACGACCAGATTGGGATCCTGCCACAGAGTTTTAGAAAATTCCATTCAGGGCTAATTAGACTCCGTCTAATTCAGACAAATAAACATAGTGTCTGAAAGAGCGGAAAATTCATTAGAATAACTGGAAAACCAAAAGCATAAAATTTTATGTACTGACAAACCATAGAATGTGCATTTGCAGATGATTCCATATATTATCCTTATAACTACTTTGTTGAAAAAATACATATAGATTCCAATCAATGCATGCCCACTGGTACATACGTATATGGAAAAAGTGCTTCTCTTTGTTAAGGGCTTTAATCAATATAGCGAAATAACAAACTTCAACTTGTATATTTAAAGAACATGTCTTCCCCAGTGACAATGCTGGAAGGGATGCAGTTTGGAGGAAATTGCAATTGAGATTATCTTAAGTGTCGTAAGGGTTTGGTAACAATTTATCTCAACATAGATCAAAATAGTAGCCGGTCACAACTGACTTTCAAAATTACAAACTGCACCAAGTAAATCACAATGGCTTTGTGTAAGCGTGTAAGCTAGTAGCTTGCAAGCATTTATCTGCGCACACACAGGAATATAATTTCCAAAGCACTTCAATTATACATATATATAGATATCGAACAATGAATTCCAAAAATAAAGTACCATATACAACAAATTTACATTTATGACAAATTAAATCTCCAATTATGTACGGAACAGAAACTCAGACTCGATCACACTCTTACCATAAATAAATAAATAACCAAAACAAAACAAAACAATAAAAAATTAATTGGTAAAACACACTATCAGACATGCCCAAATGCCCACACAAAAAGGAACTTACCATTCAATGAGTTTGGCAAAGGTAAGCTCAAAGAGAGTAATCAAAGAATAAAGAACCCAATACGTAAGCCATTGCTGGTCGTCTATTGGAGACTTGGTCTCAATTGCTCTAACGGATGCATATCTGTTAAAAAATATCCAAGCCAAAAACTCATCACATTGATCCAATCTCAAACTCACACCAACAAAAATCATATATTCTAAATACCTATTTATACTAAAATGTTAAATTGAACTTAATATAATCAGTATCGCAATTAAAATAGACAGAAGTAGGAAAAGCACACTCACAGAGGATAAACAAGACTAACCACAGGCCTGCAAATCAAACACAGAAATTACATTAGAATGCAATACTCAAAAAAACATCACATTGACCAAACAAACACGAATTTACCACTCTCGAATTGATTATGGTTTTCAATTGTCCCAAAAACCAAAGTAGTTCAAACAAAACCTTGCATTAGGTGAACAAAATTTCAACTTTATGGTTCAACTAACTACAAAGGCTAGATATTTAGGCTAAAAATCTGATCCTTACACATTTAATCACTTGATAAGGTTTATTGAAACAATTTGGTAAAGTAAGTACAGAGCAATATGACCAAAAAAATATATTTCACAGCTTAAATTTAATTGCTTGCTAGTTGCTACAAAAAATGAAATTTGTTATTTTTTTTTCCAGTACCAGCGAACCAAAATGAAAAAAAAAAAAAATTATAGAAAATAAAATGAGTGAAGTTGGAAGAGAAAAGAACTGCAACATACCCAGCAAGAACATCAAAGTTCTTGAGTAGAACCTTCAAGAAGCTTCCAGCTCCAGATCCCATCTTTGATCTCTCTTCTTCCTCGTAAGTGGCTGTGTTGAGATTTGTTTGTTTTTCTTGCAGTGAGAGAGATAGACAGATGTGTTCTTTTGTTTTCCAGAGAGTGCGAGAGCGTGCGTGTTGCCTCGGTGTGTTTAGCAGTTAATGTGTAAGGCCTCGTTTGTTTGCTGGGATTGGATTGGGTTTGGATTGATTTTTATCCAAACCCACGTTTGGTGACTCCAAAGACTCTTCACTAAATTATCCCATCTCATTTTTAACCCATTAGTTTGGGATAAATCAATCCCATTGAAACACATGGGTTAAAATAATCCCACTGCATTCACCTGCGACCGACGACCGGCGAACGGCGAACGGGGAGGAAGACCACGAGCGTCGAACAGCGAATGGCGAGGAAGACCACGAGCGGCGAACTGCGACCGGCGAGGAAAACCCAGCGACGGACGGCAAGGAAAACCCAGTGGTGAATTACGACCGGTGAGGAAGACTGAGCGACGACCGGCAAGAAAACCCAACGACGAACAGCAAGGAAAACCCAGCGATGAACGGGAAAGAAGACTGAGTGACAACCGGGGAGGAAGACGGAGTGAACCTCAGTGGGAAAGAAGAAGGAAAGGAAACGAAAAGGAGAAGAACCGGACCGGCGGTGGGCTAATCGGCGACGCCGGAATGAGAATGGGGGGGCTCGATGCGGAGGACAGAGGAAGGAGAGAGATGGTGGTCGACGGTGCTGCGATTTTGTGGCCCTGAGAAGCGGCCGGAAATGGTAGAAAATGGCTTAAATCAATAAATGTTTTGCAAAATTTCTAAAAAGACCCTGAGAAATTTCTTAAAAATCCAAGTTTATACCCACTATTTTTAATCCTATCCTGTTTTTACCAAACATGAGATAACATCTAATCCAATCCCATTTCATCCTATCCAATCCTATCCTATCCTATCCTACATAAATTATCCAATCCTATCCCGCGTACCAAACGAGGCCTAAGAGAGCAAAGCAAACAAGTAGGTGGAATTTGGAAAGCAGAAGTATAAAAAGAAACCAAGGCTGGTTACGGGGTTAGTATTGGGTGCACCATGGGTGATATTGTGGTCCTTGTTGAGAGGACAGAAGGCAGAAGCTGATTTGACAAAGTTTTGTGACAAAACACTCACCGTTGATCAACCGTTTAGATTCATCAACCTGCTAGTGGGGGTTATTTCATGAGATAACTAGGTAAAGTGGGGTTGGTTCAACAAATTATTAGGGAATCTATAAAAGGGACCATCTCTTTTTAGTTTTTACACTGAATTGATTGTGGAAAGTAGTCATTCTTATACCCCATACTTTCTAGTAGGTCCTTAAAAAAAGGTTACAAATATAAATTTTTGAGGAACTTGTTTTAGTATGCGATAATCTAAAGGTAAATTTTTCCATAAATGAAATTATAAATTTGAATTATATACTTCTACATCAATTTTTAAATAAATTAATTATGGTTTGAGAAATAAAATATAAATACTTTTAAGTAAATTATTACTATCAAGTATAATGTCCTAAAATAAATGATGTCCCTTACTTGGGAAGGGATTGTTTTTGCAGTTTCGAATTTTTAAGACACCCCCAAATAAAGGAACTAATTATAGTTAATCACTTTTTTAATTAACTTGAATTATCTCTAGTCATATACTTATAATCAATTGCAGTCCCATGAAAATCATGTTAACGAAACAAAAGTCTCACCAAGTTAATGGCACCAAGTGCTTCATTTACGAAGCTTATGAACCGGTTTTACTTGTTCACCGACAATCTTTTGTTCATATGCTGATGTTATCCTGGACTCGGTGCTTCTAAGTCCAGGCCAAACATTAAATTAACAAATGCACTTCAAAATTACTCAACTACCATAATCCATCTTGCAATATACAAACCTACCAATTAACTAAACAAATACGAATTACTGGCCATGACTATGTTCAAATGTTGTTATTGGGGTTTAGTTCAGTTGTACTGCTAACACTCTCCCCAAGAAGTTGGAAAGGCCAGGAATCGGAGGGTTTTGGATACCTAGCCTGCGGCTTGCTTACATTTGAGGCTGGTTTTGAAGTGAGTTGAGAAGCATTACATGTTGAATAAGCTTGGATATCGTGGCCAATGGGGACAACAAAGACAGCAGGCGCTTGCTGTAAGGATGTTTCCACGGAAGGCAATTTGTAACCCTCTACGGGAACATGTGATGCCAGTTCTGATTGCTGAAATCCAAGAGGAGGTTCATTCAAGTCGGGTTTAGATTGTGCTATCTTAGTTTCTATCTCCGTTTGCAGTTTCTCAATCTGAGATACTAGTGCAGAGTTTTCCTCCACCAATTCGTTCTTCTCAACAGTCACCTGTCCAAACATTTCAAGCAATGTAAATGCAGTGTGGCTGAAGATATTTTTATGTCATTAAACGCACAAAAGAAAACTATATGGCATATTCAGGTAGGAGAAATCCCGGTATTGCTCCATATTTGGTGAAATACTATTTAGCTGTGAAGCAATAACAAAAGGTCCAAGAGCCTTACATAGCGAGATTCCGACACCAGGGATGCATTCTCCTTTCTGAGTGATTCAATTTGACCAGACAAGTCGTTCAGTAGTCGAGTTGCTTCACATAATACAGAGGCCTTTCCATTGTTCTGCTCAGTTAATTCTGTAAAAGAGAAGTCCTCAAGCGAGATAAAATCTGTTAAGGTTTGATAGATATCTAGATAGGAGTAGTATAGGATAGCAAAAAAAAAAAAAAAAATCATTTAAAGAGACGAAAAATCATTTAAAGAGATAGAAGTTACCAAGAACATTGGCCAGATCAAGAAAGAGCTCGTTCAAATGTTCGCGCTTCAGTTTCTCCCTCTCAGCCTTGTGAATTCTTTTAGGAACTTTACCCTGATTCTTTTTGGTTGGACATTGCCTGCACCATAGAACAATAGAGAATTTCGTTCAAATCCACAGTTATCTGAAGCCACTTAAAACTTTATAAAAGCTAATAAACTCAACAACTCAATAATAATGTTTGAAGTCCAAACAGAACACCCCTGGAGAACAATCAAAAACACGAATGAGAACCAGCATAAACTTTAAGGTAACACTATCATGATCCATAGAATCACTGTAGACCAGATGTTCTCTTCAGTTGAACTGCACACGGACATCTGTATCTAATTTCTTTGGAGACACAACGTACAACCTAAATACTTCAGACTCTGAGAGTGTACAACAAAGCTATTATTCTCACACGTTCCACTTCAGACTCATGAACATATTTGGGGTCAACACATTTAGTAACATGAAGCAGATAATAAAACCAGACATTAGTACACCCAACAAATCACAAATATTTTACCTATACAAACAAGCCAATAAACTCTCACGTCTTACACACTCCACCATCTCATCTAGATATCAAATTAACCCTTGAAAGCCAAATGTATCAACCGGAACGCAAGATTTAAACAGATACTATTAACAGAATAAATATCAAGACGATCCCGTTTGACACAAAAATCAGCTGATCAACAAAAAGTCAAATTCATTCATGTTTCACGCAAGGCGAGTATCATTCACCAATCCACACTGCAAGCATTAAGAAACTATGCAATGATCACAAAATACAAAGCAACCAAGTAAAACCATCTTAAACGTAATATATGAAATCACTAACCCATTTAAAGATGCATCTACAGGCACATTGACGTTGTCCACCAAAGGAGGAGGAACATCCGAACCCATACCGACCTCGGATAAGCACAAAATCCTGTATAACAAACAAAAACAACACAGCTTCAACAACCAAACCAAAACTACAAACATATTCTAAGTCAAGCCAAGAGCAATCAATCAACAATCACAACATTTCAAGGCCAACAGTAGAAACTGATTTGAATATTCTATCTACCAAAACAAATCAACACATAGCAGTAACCCTAGATCACAGCTATTCTAAAACAATAAAAAGTATATATAAAATTAGAGAAAGAAAGTACCTTTTAATAAAATCTGAGAAAGCAAAACAGAAAAATCAAAAGTATCAAGACAAAAAGGGGTTGTTGTTTTGGAGAAAGAAGAAGAGGAGGTTGAGAGTGAAAGTGAGGAAACTAAGAGATTGAGAAGGAAATAATATAAAAAGTGGGGGGTTGGAGAAGGGCACCTCTGAAAAGTGTGTGGCGGGAGAATGCTATACACACTTTGGCGCGTGTCCACGACCTGCCTTCTTCGTTCATTGAACCACTACACGTCAGCTTGACACGTGCTTTTTTATTCTCTTTTTCTCTTTCTCTTTCTTTTAAAAAAAAAAAAAAAATTGTTTATATTTATTCTCTATCGTGTGCCTAAGACCGTCGCTTTTGCGTTTTGGCTTTTGCATCTGCTTCGCTCTCTGTTACCATGGGGGACACGTCAGCATTGAGAATTAACAAGTTAATGAAAATTTATGGATAAATTATTTTTTAAGAAAAAACAAATATCTAAAATGGAAATATATGTCTTCGAAATAAAAGAAAAAAAAAATCGAAATATGTATGTGCGAATTACAAGTGTGTGACATGAATATGATGGTTTTGATTGGAATATTTGGAGTATACCTTAAATAGAAACATCAAGATAAAAAGCGTGTGTCATGCACAAGATGGCATATGATTAAAACTGGGTGCCGTGAGAATGAAAAAGCGTGCGCAAGTGTCTCGGCTTGTTTTTAATCAAAGCTTGAGGCGTGCCACCCACATACATGCCATTGCCCACGCATTACAAAACTAATGTCATTTATCGATTTCATTCAAGAAATTTATTGTTACTGCATTGCTCCTAGGACCCTCTTTCATAGAAATTAAATTAAAAGCCCGTATCTATAGGTTACCAAAAGTTAACATCTTTTAATTTTAGTTAAAATATCGGATGACGCTTGTAACACTCGAAATTTATATAAATAATAGAGCTTTATCATTACAAGTTGAATTTTAAAATAGATAAATAAATTAAATATAAAACTAATAAAACCTTGCTTCTGATATAGTGTCAATTAGTGCCAATAAATGTAAAATACGCATAGAAACTAAATATAACCCCAGTTGAAACTAAATATAGAAAACTTAAATAAACTATAAAATCAAAAATTCCACGCTTCACACATGATTTCAGTCGTCAACACCGATTAACATATTTAGTGTTATTTTACGGATCAAATTAATGATAGAAAATATTTATGCAATTTCAGGGAAAAAAAAAAGGTTCTCTAGCAACAATTAAACCTAAACTCCAAAAAGGTCTTGGCAATTGGCCTTTCGAAGTCTAATAAGATTATTTCATTGATACCCTTTAACTTTAAGGCTACATTTGACACACGGGATTGAAATGAAATGAAATGGATTGGATTGAAATAGAAAATCATCATCTCATGTTTGGTAAAACTTAAGATTGAATTAAAAATTATATCATATCATATTTGGTATAAATTGGAATTGGATTGAAATAAATTAATTTAATTTTTTTATTATATAAAATTAATTTTATAAAAAATCTAAAAACAAAAACAAAAAACATCTCCCACAATTCAACATCATCAACCCACTTCATCAATATCATCATCTCCCATAATTCTACATCATCAACCCACAATTCATCAATATAATCAATTCAATTCATCAACACCATCATCTCCTATAACAACATCATCTTTAACAACATTAAATCATCATACAAAAAAAAAAAAAAAAAAAAAAAAAAACAGACTAAAAGTCTAGTTCTAGGTCGGCGAACCCAGAATCGATCTGGTTCTGGGTTCACCGAACCTAGAATCAACATCTGGTTCTGGGTTCATCGAACACCAGAACTAGATGCGTGAAGAAGAAGAAGAAGAAGAAGAGAGCTTCCATGAGCGTAAGAGGAAGAACTGTGAGAATAAACGTGAGAGAGAAATAAATGGAAAGAAAAAAAAAATTATCAAATCTAATCTCATCCCACCCAATGACATGGGTGTGGGTGGGATTGAAAAATACCAAAAGAATGAGAATGGATGGGAGGTTGGGATTCCAACAATCCCAATCCCATTCATCTTAATTGCTCACCAAACATGGTATTCAAATAATTTGGGATTTTTGAATCTTAATCCCATCCCGAATCCCATGCACCAAACACAACCTAAAGCTTATGAGACTTTAATGGTTTCCTTATTCCAATTCTAAGTCACAGAGCCAGAAATATCAACATTAAAGAGAATGAACGTCACAAAACTGAGGGTATTTTCAAGCAGGACAATTGGTTGAGTTTTGCTATTAGTATACCCCATGAAATATATCAAGATTTTAAATGTAACGGAAGTACAGAACAACTGATTGGTGAATACAAGAGAGTCCAGCATGGGTATCGTGTCTGCCCTTGTCGTTTAATTTTAATTATATATGTGGTCTCTGGAGACTCAGGATTTTGAGCATCCCAGGGGGAATCTGCGAACCTTCATTCTTCCATTCAAGGCAAGAGCCAATACATCATGTTCTTCCACGTACCAGAGTTCAGACACCACTGCCTATTCACGATAGAAATGTCATCTTAGTCAGCTATATCTTTCATGCAAGCAGCAGGTCGGGGAGTCATGACATGTTTGTAACTTACCTCAAATCCACTAATTTGACTGTTTAGACGTGCAACTAGCTTATGGAAGAACTGGAGTTGGTCTGAAGTACCATGCAGCACCTGCATATGACACAGAGATAAGTGCAAATCATAGAACTTTGTAGATATAAGAATATTAATATGCATCACATCTAAAAAATTGAGACATTTATCATGTTTGATAGCCACCTGAGATGAATTGAGGACAATGAAATGCTAAATTTCCACAAACATTTGACAAGAAATCCTAGTAAGTGCATTACTGAGTGTCTCCTATGGTCAAAATGCTACCAGGAATTGCTATAAACAGCTATGGGATTCCCATTCCCGGGGCCCAGATTTCCTGGTTGCTACATACCAGACAATTGCCACCAACCAACCAGGCTTGCTCTCAGGTTAGTCTCTCTTTTCCACAAGATCAAATTCTTGCCATACAGTCTGTTCTACGTAATAAACTTGACTTACAGCCTAACCCTTGGCATATGTTCAAACAAATTTTAATCAGGTCCTGTACGATAGGTTGAATTATATTGGACTGTTGGTTGGAAAAATCCAATCCAGTGTTTGGTGCATGCTAATGAATTAGATATTGTATTGGATTGAAGAACAATATTACATCAATAGGCGTGCATCAAAAGTTGGATCGGACTATTCCAACCATCATTCCAGATTAACTTAATTCAGTCCAACTCATAAGTGACCTTATGGTCTAAAAAAATACCCTCACACTGCCCTGCAAGCATTCTTGCTTACACATGAAACGGGAGTAAATTTAGTAAGATTTGGTACAGGCTTCATCTAAAGTTACAACCAGGTGCTACTGCTTGACAACAGCATAGACAATCTCCCAGTTTATTGCAATTGCAAATTTATAAAAATCTTGATCGATGTCAATTGAGACCTAAAGAAACGATTAAATCCAACAAAAGAAATGATTAAATCCAACATAATAAACGATATACTACCATGGATGAATCTTTTGGGTGACCCAGAAGCCTCGCAAAAGTCGTGTGAAGAATAGCAGCATCATACTGCAGCAAAACCAGATTCTTAAGCTTAAAAACAGAAACATTCACATAAATGGCGAGAAATCAGTGATGATATACCGACAACATTATATAAGGCATCGACGACACCAAGACATGAGGGTATATATTATTGTCTCTTTAATCTTATAAAAAGATGTAAAGCTGTCATCAAAGACATGGTTCAGATTTAGAGCAATCCAATTAACTAGGTGGACCAAAATAGTAAAGCATACTGTTCACCATGATAAGTCTTAAACTGTAAAACATACAGCTTCTCCCACTATACACACAGAAATTAGGATCTTGTCGGGTTCTCACTAGCTGCTTTTCAGGTGCATGTGGAAGTGCAGTTCTCAGTTTAGCACGAATTGTTATAGGATCGGTTCCAGAGATCACCTACACAGAAATTAAAACATTAATGTGAACCGATGATTCAATATTTGTACCCAGGTTGCCTGTGTAATCTGGCATAAATGCTAGTCGAAAATGTAAGTCACACAAAGAGTGCTGTGCTAATAAAGGTGATGGTAATTGGTTGACCTTCCAAGCCAATCACTGAGGGAAATATCATTGATGTGCATAAATAGCATATTCAAAAGGATAACAGAAAACATAAGGCAAGATGGTAGTTCCAGTTCTTGATGTGGAAAGGTATATAAAGAAGGAATCAATAGCAGGGGACGAAGAGGAAGAACAAAGGAGATTATAAAATATAGAAACAACCTGCCAGCAACCCAGAAGCACGCCAGTTGAAGTTAAAACCACCCTATCTAGCACAATTCTTAAAGGACACAAACCCTCTGCCACAGCTTTGACTGCAGTTGCTTCTGCTTGAATCTAAGCCAATAGAAAAGCATTCAAAGTTTATTTCCAAACTGTAAAAAGAAGAATTAAAGGGATATCTAAATTAGGACTTATGAGGCAACGTACCTCATCTTCAGTGGCAGGGACAGGTTGAATATGATGAGAGGCATGAAACATGCTAAAGTGGTACAAACTAGAATTCTGAAACCAGATCGCTAACAAAGATATACATAAGCATGCAAAAAGTACGGCAATAAATACAAGGAAAAGAGGAAATTTGTAAATCATGTTAAGGTGGAAACTGCCAATCTAACATAACTTTTTTCTAATGCAATGATAAAAAAACTACCAAAACTTGATTACTGGAGCAGTTTCAATATGAATAGGTAGGCTATATAACATCTTACCTTTATCAAAGTGTGAACTGAATATATGTTTTACAACATCTCTGCAACATGAAAGTATGGATATGAAATTCAAGTATCAACTTCTCACTATGAACTGCAAAGATATATTCAAAATCACCAAATAAAACATTTAAAGACATCTGGTCGTTCATGTGAATTGTAAGAAAGAGATGTGTCTGCTTGAAACATATGAATTGGATATTGTTTTCAAAATGCTAAAACTTAAGAAGTTCTTAAAAAACTGCACACTATTTGGCCCATATCAGTTCATTTCAAAAGAATAACAACGAAAACGTTAGTCCTCTAGAGAGTAAAAACCTTAATATCAATCAACTTTTCCACCTACATTTTTCTTTCCACATCCATATCACATACAGGACCCATCAAAAATTAGGCTATAACAAAGGCAAAGGGAAACAAAACAATACTTACAAGATGTGCACTGAGTATTCTGTGCTCATATACAAAACATTAGCTCGTACAGGAGGATTTGCTGCCTGAAAACCAGAAGACAAGCAATCGCTCACTTCTAACACTTCAACATATAACCATAAACAAATTCAGCCAACGGATATATCCACTGATAGGTTACCTTAAGTACAGGGGTCACAACTCCATCATTGAGAGTGAAGATATCAGAAAGCGATAGCGACTGAGACGTTTCCCCACCCTTCAAAAAAAACCGCTCCATGCTCATCCAAATCCCTTGCCATCTTGTCATACAATCTTGCCCTTCTCTCCTTATTTGAAATATGAGAACCTAAAACAAACCATCCATCCCCAAAGTTAGCCTTACGACCACCCCCTCAACAAGTCTAGTACACACAAAATTGAACAACTCGCCATGCATTCAGAAACAGTAGGCCCTCAGTTCAAACTTCAATTCTAAATTATTGAGATCTAGCATAACAGGAAAAATTTATGTCTTCACTCAAAAAATAAGACACTTTTCATATAACAAAAATTCAAGATCTTTCTAAAACAACTAGTGTAAGTAACTGCAATTTAAAATAATCATTACAACATCTAATTAATTTATCATCTAATTAACTATAAATAGAACTTCAACAACGCGACCTCTCAATCACAGATACAATACACAAGGGTTCAACTTTTAATTTCTCACAAACTAAATAACCCTTTACAATAAAACTCAAAACCCTTCTCTGCAAGATCTTACAAGCTCATAAAGCAGTAAAATTTCCATGAAAAACCAATGGAAAAGAGAGATTACCTGAAAAAGAAAAAGGGTGGTTCTGGGGGGAGTTGTGGAGAGCCATGTGGAACAAAGAGAAGAACAAGACGAGAGAGATGAACCAGATCAAAATCGCAGTCTTTGAATGGCTCCACCAGCTTCTAATAACTCTTGCCCCCTCTGTTTTCATTTTTTTTTTTTTTTCAAATGTTGAATGATGATGATGATGATGATGATGATGCCACCATTCACCGTCTCAAATCAAACATGAGAACAGTAAAACAACCCATGTAATACGTTGTTGTTGGGATGAGTATGGCCAGGTTCGATCTTGGATTTGCATTGGTCGCTAACAAGTCACAAGTCACACCAACACCGCCACACGTCCACTTTGGAACCGCACGTTCTTGTCAAGTGGGCACTGTTACTTTGGTTTCCAGGTTACGTAGATCTTGCCATCTTTTTCTTTTTAGGGTAAATGCCATAAATTTACCTCGACTTTTCACTTTTTATAAATAATCTCTTTAAATGGATGAAAGGTTTACTGGACCCGTTGAGATCCATCAGTATTATCCAATTCCGTGAAAGATTTGTTGAGATTTATTAAGATCAATCATTATCATTCAACCTATAATTTGAAGAATTAATCCTCTCCAACCTATAACTTGGAGAATTAATCCTCTCATGAGTAAAAAAAAAAAAAACTCAATTGGAATCTATTTATCCTTATTTAAAAGACAGTTATTCTTATCGTAAAGGAGAAAACTTTTCTTCTTTTTTTTTTTCTACTTAGTTTTAGTAGTCTATCAATCGAATCAAAACCTTTTTCTTGTTTGAAAGGCACTTAAACCTAAACTTGGACATTCACTTTCTCTTGATATGAAACATTGCACTAGATCTTTTACCTTGCCATGATTGAAAAATTGAAAAGAGCATTGAAAGTAATCCAGAAAATGACACAACACACAGAGAAATCATTTATGAGATTGTAAAAGACCTGTCTCCTTTAATAAACGGGTCGTGACATGAACAAGACCAACATTTGTATATTGTATGGTAAATAACCAAGAAAAAAATATTATATATATTCATTGATGTATCCAACTACATATACTTTAAAATTTCTCGACTAATGGTTTGCTTTTTGGTTATTCCATGTATAAATTAACTTAATTTATATGAAATGATTGTGGCTGGGAGTTGAGTTAGGATAACGATAACATTGATTAATCAATCAATCAATTCACCTTCCACATTCAACTTCAACCTTTGTTTCACATTATCTTGCATGTTTTGTCTTCTAGCTTCTTGACTTATTGTGTATGGAGTACTTATCCATTTAAAGTTAAAATGTAAATATACGAAAATAAAAAGAATCACATTTCAAAAGAGATCCCTTCCATATGAAGATAGAAATTTAAAAATTAATTTAATTAAAAACATATTAAAATTTATAAATTTATCGAGATTAAATATTATATGTATATCATATCAGTGAAAGATGGTGAAAACGTGTTTGGTTGGTTTCAAAATTCTTCAAGCTTCCATTGGTACTTCATTGGTGTCCAACAATACACATGCCCAGTTTACAAAAGCATTACTTTTTTGCAAAAACTTTACTCTCCACTTCACTATTTATATCATGTGAGCTGTCACTAGCTTTTGCAAAATTTACGTTCTATTCTACTATGCTGGATATTTATAAGGTAAAAAAGATATGGAGAGAAAGATAGTACTAAAGAAAAAAAAATATGCACCAATTGTTGCATTATCACTTACAATGAAACAAGAGATTTTATAGAATCGAATTCCAAGATATATCATGTTACGTCCGGAATTAGACGAAAACCCTACGAGGGAAAAAAATATCCGGAATGTCAGGATGGTTCGAAGCAGTCACATAAACACAGCATTTGGGTGGTGGGTCTGAAGTTTCTTGACCTAATTACTTGTCCATGCTAACCACCAACTAGCAGGCAAATGCCAGTAGGTGGGCACTTGCTTGTAGTACCAATTTCACCATCATTATTTATCACGATCAATATCGATCATGAAAAAAAGAAAAGAAAAGAAAAACACACAAAATGGTTAATTAATAGATTTTCTGGGCCCAAATCAAGTGTTCAAACTAGGCATTAGGAGATTTCCTGGGCCAAATTAATCGAATCTTGGTGGTTTCTTATCATCTAATAAGCTAACACTTTATTTCCAAGACCGATACCGACTTGTTTGTTGAACATCCAAATGTTTTTCTTAGATAGTCTAATCATGCTGTTTTAGTGCTGCAACAACATTTTTGTTTTGGGGGACCATTTCCTTGTTGTATCATTTGCCATGTGCATCTTCGCTTACTCTTCAATTCTGTGATGATGTTGTGTCACACTCGGTTTCACAAACACACACCAAAGTCTAATAAATGCCCCCAAAACATATAATATTAATTTGGGACATTAATCAAATTAGGGACATCTCTAGAATTTCTCTACATAAAAATTACAATAACATGGGCATTGGTGTGCCACAACCCACAAGACTACAATAAATCTAGAATGAATTGTAGAGATATTAAATTTGGTAGTTTAGAGAGCATGCATACACATAGCTAGTTATTAATCCAGTAAAATCAAATGATCAATAAGCAAAAGAAAGCAAGCCAAACCACATTGCCTCTTAGCACATTCTTTGAGAGGTTGGAGGATTTAACTTTAATTAAGCATATACTACAGGTTGTGTCAATTTTTTTTTTCTTTCTTTTACAAGTAGTTGTTTCTTTTTCATATGAATAAACATTTGAACCGTATAATTTATTTGTTCTCGATAGATCTCAACAGATCTTAGAACCATTCGATATTATCTTTAAGAATAACAAAAAAAAAAAAGATAAGAAATATACTACGAAATCAATCAATAAAGTGGGAGATCGATTCTAGTCATTTCATGCAAATTTTTTACAATAAATTATAAGACTTGAATCAGACTAGCAACAATAATATTATTTTTATCATTTTATTTGTCAATATATGGCTATATGCCCATTGACGTAGTAATTGACTTGATACTATCATTATCATTATCATTAATATCACTTTCTTTTCTAGCTATCAAGTTTTTTTGTCCATTTCTTATATCTACTATTACAATTTTTGAAATTTAAAAATATGTATCTAGTTTGAATATACAACCTCAAAAATTAGTATTAAGAAATTGAAAAACAAAAGATTCATAAATCATCCACCACATAATCAAAATGAGTTTCTATACAAAATTTTAAGCTAATTAAATATCAACTTATGTACCAATATATACAATATTTACTTTTGACATATGTCGGTGATGTTTCTAAGGAGTTACGAAGACTTTTACAAATTTGGATAAAAAAAAAAAAAAGACTTTTACAAATTAATTTATTTTATGTTATTTTGCTAGTTAATCAAATGTTTCTTTGATTTGTGTTTGATGATATTTTCACAAAAAGGATGTTGATATCCCAAGCCATGATGATGTCAGGCAGTGACAGATTATTTATATCAAAGTGAACCCATAGAAAAATCAATTGAGAATTTCAAAGGGTGTAAAAGTGGGATCCAAGAGGGTATATATGTGTGTGTGTGTGTGTACAATCAAGTAAAGAAGTGAAAACTTGATAAATAATGAAGAGAGAAAGGAAGGGAGACATGAACAAGTTGAAGCAAGAAAGTCCAGATTCCACATTTTTCTCACTGAGACCCAATCATTCAATGTACCCATCAAAAGGGATGGCCCACCAAAAATGAACGGTCCAGATTAAGGAGCCTATGGGCCAGGCCCAGTAGGGGCCCATCAAAACCCACCACAGATCTCTAAAATACTCTCTCTTTTTTTACGTATGCATATAATATAACTGGAAATTAAATAAAAAAATAAAAAAGAGGGGGAGAAGGAGAGGAATGATCCACCTGTTTGTCAGTGACATTGTACATTGGTTTGGGCAATTAGCAGCAGCTGGGACCCATTTCCCTGAGCCAACACCTGGAACTGATAAGGGTTTGGACCCCACAGTTCTATTAACCTCCCTCTCTCTCTCTCTCTCTCTCTCTCTCTCTCTCTCTCTCTCTCTCTCTCTCTCTCTCTTTCTCTGAAAAAACTTAATCATTGATGCAGTAAACCTTGAGAGATTCATGGCAGAGATTAGAATCAGAATGAATATGAAGCAATTTCTTTTTTATTTTTCATGGGGAAAAAAAGTTTGAATTTTGATATCATAAATGCTGTAATATATATACACACTGTTTTATCACTTTCAACTTACACAAACTTTGTTGTCCCTGTTTTTTTTTTTTTAAACTGTGACAGAGAGAAAGAGATAAGGAAAATGAGAAAAAGCCCAGTAGCTAGTTTGGTAGGAGACTTAACCATATGCCACCATAAAGTCATTTTTTTTTCTCTATTGCATATCATAAATTACACAAAGTACTATACCAGCTTCTGAGCCAAAAAAATAATAATCTCACAAACAATGATGACTATAGACATAGAGAGAGAGAAATAGAGATCGAGAGATATATATTGTGTAAAATCAAAACTTAAAAAAAGAAAAAAAAATCCCAAATGAGAGAACTTTTTTAGTAGCCAAACCATAACCAGCTGCCAAATATCGATGTTAAAAAATAATAATAATAATGATAATAATAATAGTGTAGTACTATTCTCTTCTCTTCTCTCCTTCTTCTTCCACTTCAAACCCTAACAACCCCCCATATTAACCACACCCAAAAAAATTGGAATATTAATAAGATCATGAACTCAAATTTAATGCCAATCATCAAACCCTCTCACGTGTGTTACACATCAAACTACACACAATAAAAAAAAAAATGAAAATGTTTTTTTCTTTTTTAAGGGGATGAATGATAAAAATCTATGAATGATGACTTGTTGTATCATTGTTGTGGCGATCATCCCCGCCTTGGTGTGAGTGGGATCCACTGGCTTGCGACTCCGATACTCCGGTACCGGTAATAGGTCTATATGGATTCAATCCGGCTAACATATTCAAGTGGCCTTCGCTCATCCCACTACTCCCTCCACCACCACCACCACCACTACTTAGACTTGAACCCAATTGTTGACTAGGCAATAAGGCCAAAGGCGTTGAAAAGTTCATGAAATGCAACCCACTTGACATGTTCCCTCTATACAAAGCAGCTGCACTGTTGTTTACAGATGGGAATGTCCAGACTGGGTCACCACTCATGACTGGATTGTTTGAATTCGTTAACATCCAGAAATTCGCCGGAATTTGGCCGTGACTTGCCGGAACTGCTCCCGTTGATGACTGCATCAAGTAGTTTCCTATTTGATGCTGCGAGGACAGGTCCTGCTCGGGCCTTCTCTTCCTTGTTAGACTGTCTTGATGGTGGTGGTGATGGTGATCGGTCTCTGATAGCTCCAACGACGTGTTGCTATTGTTGTTGTTGTTGTTGCTGTTGGTGTTGTCTCGCAACTCTTGCTTCGCTTGCAAGATAGTGTTGAGGTTACTCGACTGGAAATTTAGAAATGTCGGCGTCGTTTGCGTGTCGAGACCAATCCCAGGAAACAGACTTCTACGTTGTTGCATAGAGAAATTGGAGTTGTAGCTGACGGATCTTAGCTGCGAAGGGACCGACATGCTTGAACCCGAGCTACGTAGAGAGATGTTAAGAGACGTGAAGTTGGCAGGGATGGTGCCGGTACCGGTGGCCGCGATCACGGCTGGCTCGGCTTGTTGTAGCAGCCACTCTATGGTTTCGCCGTCGGACTTGTGTCCAAGCTCGCGTGTAAGTTGAAAAACCCTAGCTGCACAAAGGGCAGGCATGCGAATTCTGCGGCCGCGTCCGTCGACCTTGGTGTGCCTGTCCTTGGTGGAGGTACGCTTGGGAGGAGCCTTCTTGGAGGATTCAGGGGAGATTTGGAGGCGGTTGGCGATGGTGGGGGAGGGAGTGGTGGTTGTGTTCGGTGATGTGTTGGGGTCGGAGGAGGAGATGGGAAGAGAAGGGTAGGCAGAAGAGGAGGAGCAAGGTTGGTCTTCTTCCTTTTTTTCGAGTAATTGAAATGGGAAGTTGTGGCGTTGTTGTTGTTGTTGGTGGTGGTGGTGGTGATGGTGGTGGTGGTGGAGATGATGGTGATCATCACTGCCTCCTCCTCCTCCTGCTTCCATAATAGCATGAAAGTAGATAAGAGTAGAGGATAGTAGCAGTAGTAGGTTTCTTAATTGTTGTGCGAGTGAGTGAGGGAGTGTGTGTGTGTGTAATGGCTTTTTATGAGAGAGTGTGAAAGGAGGCTTTAATTTAATCCCTTTGTGGGTCTCTCACTCGGCATAGACAATCTGTTTACAGGGTTTTTAAAAAAAAATAAAAAAAAATAAAAATTGAAGGGTTTTTGGAGAATTGAATTGATGTGTGTTGTGTATATGTAGAGAGAAGAATAAGAGAAGAGAGAGAGAGAGAGAGAGAGAGAAGGGGAGATAAGAGGCAGAGGGGAGGGGAAGGGAGGAGAGAAAGCTTTAAGAAACAAAGATAATGAGTGGGAATTATATGGGTGAGCTTTAAAAAGCAAATTTTTTAGGAAAAGAAATTGCTTTGTTGATGTGTTGGAGGCTTTTTTTCAATTTTAATTATTTGTTATTCTTGTTTTTTTTTAAAAAAAAAAAAAACAAGAATTAAGTATTTGTTTACATTTTAAAAAATAAATGAAAAATAAAAATATATGTGAATCTGGGGGGTTCCTTTTTATTGTGGTTGGACAGCCCCTTTGGTTCAGACTCCACGTGAGGTGCTCTTTTTATCATTCAATCCATAAAGACAATGGTGGCCGAGGTGGGTCCCAATCC
Organism: Nephelium lappaceum; assembly: GCA_021234005.1. NCBI lineage: Eukaryota > Viridiplantae > Streptophyta > Magnoliopsida > Sapindales > Sapindaceae > Nephelium > Nephelium lappaceum. Next base: position 16,606,938 of record CM038007.1, read on the forward strand.
CAAGTCAAAAAATTGAGAGACTTAGAAAGGAAAGATAATCAAGTGGGACCCATCTCATTCAAGTAATGATTTCGTTTTGCCTTTGCCCTTTGCCCTTTGCCCTTTGTTCTGCACCTTTGCTGGGAAACTTTGGGATTCCTCCCCACCCTCTCCTCCTCCCCAGTTGTAGTTAGTTTCTTTGGCCCTCCTTAGCCTCGTAGCCCTAGCGTTAAGGTTAGCCTCCTCAATCATTTCTTTGTTTTCATGCAATCCAACTTTCTTAATCACACTTCCCTATTTCGTTTTACGTCGGTACAGTTTCCATCTTTATTTTTTCTTTTAATTACATTAACTACATATTCATAATTACCTATTCAAATCATGGAAGACTCTTGACATGATTATAAGTACAGGCACCTAATTTTATCATTTCTATCAAATCTTGTATTTGAAGAATATGTTTCGTGACCATAGTTAAATTTTCTCTATACAATAGCCGGCTAGCTATAATTTTAAGGCTAGATAAATAACATGTTAATACATCTAGATTGTGTAGTCTATAAATAGTTCAAACTATATATATGCAAGATTTTTTAAATAAATTTTAAATGTTAGTTACCATCAAACTTTATATGCAAGACTTTAGAAATAAGTTATAAATGTTAGTTACTATTAGATTCAAAAGTTTAAGTTGATATGAAATGATCTAATTATAATATTTAAAACTTGAAGTTGATACATAACATGCATTCAACTATAATATTTAAGACTTGAAGTTGACACATGAAACGTTATCTCAAGTGTAACGTGAACAGATAACAGACGCAATCACAAATATCAGACACATGGTAAATGTTTCATACCGGTATAATATCTATAATAAAAATTTGAGATAAAGAGAGGACAGAAAGTTGGAACCAGATATCTCAAAACTTTGATATTATGTTAGTTGTCATCAAACTAAAAAAATTAAATTGATAGAAAAAACCATAACTATAGTATTTAAGATTTGATATTGATACGTGATAATAAATATAGTCTTGTAATTATATCACTTATTTTTTTCAATGCGATTTTAATTTGTGTAATAATAAACAAAATATGAGTCTCATTCAATAAAGTGACATAATTTTGTATTTACTAACTATGGTCACTTGATTCAATAAAGTGATCATAACTATAGTATTTAAGACTTGATGTTGATACGCGATAATAAACGTAGTCCTGTAATTGTATCACTTATTTTTTTCAATGTGATTTTAATTTGTGTAATAATAAACAAAATATGAGTCTTATTTAGTAAAATGACATAATTTTGTAGTCACTAAATATGTATTAGATTGTTTCTATACAATAACTTGGTTAAAATTCTTTGGATTCAGGTGATGGGTAGCCCGATTTTGGGAAGGGGGGGTTGATTGATGAAACTTAATTCACGAATTATGATAAAGTTGGTGTAAAACTAAAGTACTTATAAAGTAAGGCTAAAAAAATGGAGGGAATGAAAAATATCAGGTTTCTCTTTAATTATGCTAAACTCTTTATGCCTTGACTTGCGTACTATCCAGCCTTCCACAGTTGCTCATGTTTCTATCAAATTATTTCTTGGCATAACATAAAGCAAAGGAACCATTATCCATTTGTGATGGGTCTATTTTTGCTTTACTTGATTAATTAGTGCACTATAACTTTGCTTGATTAATTAATGTGATGAAATAATATTTCAGTACTCTTCAAATTGACGATCTAAAGTTAGGGTTCCAAAGAAAAATGCAAGAAGAATATCCAAATGAAAAACTTTGCTTCAAAATAGCCAGCTACAGGAGGTATTTCAAGTTCAACTTTTCAAAATTCGGATTCTTTCACTACCCAAATAAGGAAAAAGTTTGAAGTCGTGATTCTTCCAATAAGAAAGCAAAAGGAGATAAAATTACATTGATTTTAGGGTTTTGGTGCTCTGGTAGGTGCTTTGAAGATATAATTTTCCATATTGATAAAATTGATCCAATTTTTCACCAAAAAAGGACATTTTTCATGGAGAAGTATAAGACAACTATAATCTTAAAGTACTGTTACTATACATTAATAGGAAATTGACTTCGGTGAGCAGGTAAAATCAAATCATTTTCAATTAATTCATTCTAATTATTGATACCTGGTCACAAATAATTAATATGGAAGGGGAATCATTGAATTTTGTAGTTATGGATACTAATATGTGTCGATCTTTGAGTGGACATATTTTCTTTTATCTTGAAGTAGTAAGAAGTACATTGTGTAGGTAAAAAGATTCACTGGGCAATTGTTTGCCCTATTTAATGTAATTTGGTCGCTAGCATACGCTTTTAAATTATAGATGGGCAATAATGTGACATTATTTGACCTCGTGTTGCACCAAATGGACTGAACATATACAATTAAGTAACCATCCTAGCTACAGGAATCATGCTTCACATATGTTTAACTTGCAGTGGGGTCATCAATTCTAGAATTGAAATTCTAGGGGAAAAGTTTAGAAATATTGTTTAACTTTTCTAGATATAATTAAAGCTAATTTACCAATTTACAGTTCGTAATGAGAAAGTGTTTTTGCTTCTAGTGGTGCAAATTCCCCTC